>OX375874.1:8182700-8782700 GCA_947359465.1 Metellina segmentata | reverse complement strand
GGTTTAAATTTTTTCAGGCTCGTATTATAATAAATAAATTTAAAAAAAAAGACAATAAAAATAATTATGATTATTTTTTACATATTTTCTGTACATGAAAAAACATTTCTTGGAAAACTAGGTATGTTGTTTAAAGTTATTTCTTGTGGAGAATATTGTGAAATTACACACACACACACACACACACACACACACATATATATATATATATATATATATATATATATATATATATCAGGCCTCGAAATGCATTTATTAATACAGGTGCACAAGGTGCATCTAAGTTTTTAAATTAGGTGCACAGGTTATATTTTAGGTGTACATAAAAAAAAAACGTAATATAAGAGCATTAATACAATGTAAACTATTTTATTAGTTGGGTATGTTTAGATAGGTTAGTAGTAGATAGTAAATAAAAACATTTAAACACCTAAATTCTCCATTCTCCGGAGCACGGCTGTCGCTTCAACAAAGACTTCTGGAAAATATTTCGATCATCGGAAAGTTCTGTTGGCAGTGGCACAAGTAAACCTTCCTCCTGTTTAAACCCGTTACGACCCAGCGATTTCGTTTTCGCATAGTGTGCATTTAGGAATTTTAATTACGTTCCTTTAGAGCGAGAGATCGATACTAATATTTTGTTCAAATATCAAAATAACATAAAACACGTTCCCCCCCCCCCCTTTTTTTTTGTAACGTTAGGTGCACTGCGTGCAGCTAGAGGGACAAAAATTAGGTGCACAATTTTATTTTTATGTGCACAGTGCACCTGTGCACCCGGGTATTTCGAGCCCTGATATATATATATATATATATATATATATATATATATATATATATATATATATATATATATATATATATATATGTGGGTTCGTAAAAGGTAAAAGATAAATAACTCTTAAAGTTTAAATTTAAGTTTAATTACAAAATTAATGTATTTACAGTATATTTACAAACATCTTTGACAATTAAGAATATCCGACAACTAAGAGGCCATCTGCCTAAAAAGTCATGGGCCGTCTGCCCAACTGCTAGCTTCGGTGTCTGGGGGAACATCTGTCTCATTGCTGCAGTCGCTTCTGAGCGGACGCTTCCTCTAGGTGGCGTTACTGCTGCGGACGTATCAGGCTTTGGCGCGCTCGTCGCACAATCCCACAATCGGCTATCCTGACTGTAATTTCGTCCTCGAAATTCGCCGTCTTCAACATCAGTAAACAGGCCATAACATTATCACATATCTGAAAATACAAACAAAAAAGAAGAAAGAAAGAGGGAAAAAAGGCTCATATATACATTTTTTTTTACTGTTGACCAGTGGGCCAGGGTTTCATGTAATCAGCTGCTGAAGTAGTTAGGCTTGGACCTTCATGATCGCCCACTTTTTCAATGGCATATCTGTCATTAGGAGACACTTTTACAACTCTATAGGGTCCCAAAAATTTAGGTTTCAGCTTAAGCCCAACTCCAAACTGCGTGCGCTGAATGGCCACTAGATCTCCTACTTTGTACACTCTAGATTTTTTCTCCCTTTGTTATACTGACGTTTATTTTCCTGTTGCAATTTGAAAATATTGTCTTTTGCTTGTTCGCGTAATTCTACTCTCTCCTTCATCATGAACTTTTCATACTCTTCTTCCAGTACATCTTTTATCTTCAGATCTTCTTTATTTTTCATTGTGATGCCAATCATCAGTTCGAATGGCGTATGCTTCGTACTTCTGGATGGTGTACTGTTTATGATACTTTGTAGACTTGGAACATATTTGAACCATTTGCTAGGCTCCTCTATTGAAAGTTTGGCAAGAACAGGAATCAACAGACCAATCATCCTTTCTGCCTGCCCATTGCCTCTAGGAATTCCGGTTGTTATTTTACAATGTTCAATTCCCTGATCAGTACAATAATCAGTGAATTCCTTCGATGTAAACGCTGATCCCCTATCTGAAATTATTCGTGATGGGTTTCCAAAAGTAGCTTGTTGTAATTTCAGCTTTTCGATAGCATCGCTAGCCGAGGTAGATTTCACTGGGTACAACCAGACAAACTTCGTAAAGGCATCGACTACCGAGAAAATATGTTGGTATCTTTTATTCGTTGTTGGAAGGGGTCCCAAAAAGTCGATATTGTAAGTCCCAAGTGGAACGTTGTCTTTCGGCACTGGATTAAGAAACCCTTCGCCTTTTCCACGTTTTCTATTGCAGAGGATGCACTGTACGCAATTAGAAATAACGATTTCAACATGTTTTCTTGCATTAGGAATAAAAAACTGCTGCTTAAGAATTTCCTCTGTCTTGGCAGCGCCAAAGTGACCTTTGTTGTGAACTTCTTTAATGATGTTATTTTGCATCGCCTGAGGAACCATTAGTAGTTGTTTCCCATTCTCATACTTGTATAGAACTCCTGCTTTAATGAAATGTTCACTGTCATGTCCTTCTTCAACTAGAGTTTTAATTGCTTTAATGTGATCATCTAGATGTTGTGCAGCTTCTATTTGGGTTGTTAATTCTCCTTGTGCACGAGTTGTTATCAACAATATGTTCCTGCTTAGGGCATCCACATGCTTCATTTGGGTGCCTGATCTATGGACAACCTCATAATCATATTCTTCGAGTGACAATGCCCATCGAGCAATTTTTGGTGTAAGCTCTTTTTTCTGCATAGTCCTCTGAAATGCAGCGCAATCAGTCACTATTTTGAACTTAGTACCCAACAAGTAGTAGCGAAATTTTCGCAAAGCCTCGATTACAGCCAGTACTTCCAATTCGTAAGAACAATACTTCTCTTGTTGAGGAGTAGTCTTCTTGCTCATGAAGTGAATGGGATGAAATTTCCCATCATGAGCTTGCTGAAGCAAAACAGCTCCAAAGCCGTGGCTACTAGCATCCGTATGTAATTCTAAGGTTGCTCCTTGCCTAAAGAGATGCAATACCGGACTACTTGAGAGAATTTCCTTTAGCCTTTCAAATGCTTTGACTTGCTCAGAGCCAAATGTCCATTCGACATTATTTCGAAGCAGGTCACTTAATGGTTTTGCAATTCTTGAAAATCCACCGACAAATTGTCGAAAGTAAGAGCAAAGACCCAAAAAACTCATGACTTGTTTTACATTTTTCGGCTGGGGAAAATTTTTCACAGCACGCGTCTTGGATGGGGAAGGTTGAATTTTGCCGCCCTCGATAACGTATCCGAGAAATTCTATCTTATGTTGAAGAAATTGACACTTTTTAAAATTTATTATTACGCCGTATTCTGACGCAACCTTCAAAACCCTTTTGATTTTTTCCAGCCCTTCTTGTTCATCAATGGAAGGTATAACAATATCATCCATGTAAATTATTATAGTCTTGTCTCGAATTAAGTCTCTAAACACCGTGTTTATGTACCTCACAAAAACACTTGGTGAGTTACTACATCCGAAAGGTACAACATTGAATTCGTACTGTCCTTCATGGGTGACAAATGCTGTGTAACGTGTCGAATTAGGGTCCATTGGTATGTTGAAAAATGCGTTTTTTAAGTCCAAAGTGGAAAATACCTGTGCGTTTCCCAAGCAATCTAAAACATCTTGAATTAATGGGAGTGGATGCTTATCTTTGATTAACTTTCGATTAACCGATCGATAATCAACGCACAATCTGTATGAATTATTACCCTTCTTTTTACACAAAACAATGGGTGAAGCGTAGTTAGAACAGGAGGGTTTAATTATTCCGTCTTTTAACCATACTTGTATTTGTTCCTCAACTATTTTCTGTTCTTTTAAAGACATTCGGTGCGGTCTCTGACAAATCGGTATATCATCAGTTAAAATTAAAGTCATTTTTACTTCTGTGTCTTTAATTTTATGCGGCTTATATTCACTAATCAAAATATCTAACTCGTTTCTTATTTTAGGATCTTTTATATGTTGCAATTCAATTTCATCTGTCAAGGAAATCGGCAATTCGGATAAAGGATTAAAAGTCAAATCATTTTCTTGAACATCCTGTGCACAAGATGACGCAACGCCTATCATTGGAATATTAATGGCAGTCGCCAATAGTTCACACCTGTTTTCTTCTTTGAAGGGGTGAGTCAGGGGGGAGGGGATACCAAACATCTGCCTTTCATTACTTTCGGATTCCAAAACAGTGGCTCCATTTCGGCAACTCGTTTTTGTTTTTATACTTTCACTTCCTGAATAAGGTCCCTCAAAACGCTTAGCTTTTATTTTTTCAGACTCTTTCACTTCCGAAGTGTGTGTGAAAGAAAGATTAATAGAATTTTCTCGAAAGCTCAAAATCCTTAAATCATTTCCTGATATTGAAATATTAAGCTTGTTAATTACGTCCATACCAATCACAATATTACAACACAAGTTTTCAATAACAAAAAACTCAGTGAGAATATTAAAATTGTCAATAGTAATTTCAGCACAAAAATAACCAAGTGATTTTACACTTTGATTTCCAATACCATTTAACATTATGTCACAGGGGGTTAATTCTGGTGCACCAATTTGCATATAAAAATCATATTTCAAAATAGATAAATCTGATCCCGTATCAATTAAAGCATCAACATATTTACTCATAATTTTAAGACATTTGTACAACTTCTTTTCATGATTACTGGACATATTAATTAAAACTTTCTTTTCTTCATTTATATCAGTTTTTACACCTTTATTACATTCGAATTTACGGTGTCCATATTCATTACACTTTAAACATTTAATTCCTTTATTCTTATTTGGACACTCAGAAATTCTATGACCAATTTCATTACATGAAAAACATTTAACATATTGGTTAGTAACACTCTGGTGAGCACGGACGATCGACGGTTTATCATTGAATTTCTTGGAGCGCTGATGACTTTGTGTTTCAGCTGATTTCATATCTCTAGCTCCCGGTCTTTTAAGATGGAATCTTGCCGCCTCGTACTCATCCAATTTATTCACTAATTCGGCTACTTTATTCAATTTCGGTAATTCATCAATAAAATGCTCGCGCATTTCAAACGGTATTTTCCTTTTGATTTGATCCGCCACTATGAGATCTTTCAATTCTTCATATTTAGAGATACTAAGACCCACAACCCATTCTTCGAAAAAATTATCTAACTCGTAGGCGAAATCACGCCAAGATGCGGTTGTTTCTTTTTTATGAGTAAAAAAGTGCTGTCGAAACTGCTCCGGTGTTAGTTTAAATCGATTCAGTAAAAGTTTTTTCACGTGATCGTAATCATTTGCGAGCGGGTCAGGCTCTCTTGCAATTAAATTTGCGATGTCCAACGGTAAAAGACTCACAAGGAAAATAACCCAATTTTCTTTAGGTATTTCTATGCGATTAATTTGTTTTTCAAACAAAGATAAATACATGCTTAAATCACAGTTTCCGTCGAAACGTGTCATTAGTTTTGAAAAGTCAGTTTTAAGTGGTGAAATAAAATCGGAACTTCCAGTACTTTTGTTTTCTAGCTGTAACTTCTTCAACTGAAATTCGCGATCTGCTTTCTTTTCGTTTTCTTTAGCTTCCCTTTCGCGTTCTTTTTCCTTTGCTTCTCGTTCAGAAACAATCCTTTTTAAAAGCGTTTTTGTTAATTCCTCATTGTATTCATCGGCTTTCGTTATTAACTTAATAAGCTGCGGAATTTTGGTTCCTTCCGTTGCTATTAGATCTAATTCCTCTATCAGCGCTAGAAGATCGATCTTGCGTGCTCCGGCTAAATACGTAGCCATGTTAGTGTCAAAATGAAAAATCTGTACTCACAGTTCAGATGAAGTATTCCTCAAGATCCAATATGCTGAGTCACGGTCCTTCACTCAAATGAAGTTCTCACCTCGAATCCGATGAGCATCAGGCGAATATTGGAATTGTCCGCGTCTAAGCGTAAAATGCGTTTCTCGAACGGTTCAGATAAAAACGGCAATCTTCGGCCTTTAATTAAATCCAGGCCAAACCCTCAAATATATGTGGGTTCGTAAAAGGTAAAAGATAAATAACTCTTAAAGTTTAAATTTAAGTTTAATTACAAAATTAATGTATTTACAGTATATTTACAAACATCTTTGACAATTAAGAATATCCGACAACTAAGAGGCCATCTGCCTAAAAAGTCATGGGCCGTCTGCCCAACTGCTAGCTTCGGTGTCTGGGGGAACATCTGTCTCATTGCTGCAGTCGCTTCTGAGCGGACGCTTCCTCTAGGTGGCGTTACTGCTGCGGACGTATCAGGCTTTGGCGCGCTCGTCGCACAATCCCACATATATATATATATATATATATATATATATATATATATATATATATATATATATATATTTCAGTTTGGGGCAACATGTCCCGGAAAAAGTCGGCCACCCTACTTGAATGGTTAATTCTCCAAGCAACATGCTGAAATTGAATTCGACAACATGCCAAGTTATGTCACTTACGATTAATTGATTTTGGTGTCTTATGGCAAGGGCCATATATGGCCGGACTGCACCAGACACAGACGCACAATAAAAAGTAATAGACATACAAGCTCGATGAAAGTTTTACTGCCACAGAAGAGAGAAATTCACCCAGGGAGGAATCACACCTTGGAGGATAGAGGGATTGGGAAACGGGGTAGTGGGATGAAAGATGAAAGAGATCGCTTGAGTATCCCAACCACGAGAGTGTTTACTCAAAAGACAATATAAATCCTACGCGAAAAGAAAAGATCACTCGGGTACCTGAGGTTCGTGATGCCTGTATACACCTAAAGATGTGCCCCTGAAAGCAAAAATGTGATTTTTATGTTACTCGATATGACTAGCTACCATCGGCGGGACTCGAACCGGCAATCCTTGGTTGGTATTGCTGTTTAGGAAATTCGTAGACGCCCTTAAAGCAAGGGAGGATTTGTGAGTTCGAAACCTGGTCCAGTCAAAAAGGGGAGGTGCACCTTAAATCTGTTGTGGCCCCCAATATCCTCACCTTGGCCTGATGTGGGGGTTTCGAGAATAGGGTGCCAGAGCTCAGGTGTTGACTCATCATGTGACCGTGGTTCAAAATTACGTAGTGTTGTCCTCGGATCTTTCCCTTGATGATTGATACATGACCGTCATCGATAATCCGTTGTGTTGCTCAAGTGCGATGTCAATCTATTGATTGCCATTTCTTGTCTCCATGGTCAACGTTAATTTAACTAGAAAAGTAAAAACATAAATAGTTTTGAAGTTTGTCAGTAGTACTACACGTTAGCATAAAAAAGTTTTATTTTACTCTTAGAGAGAATTTTCTCATGTCATTTTTCCAAAGGTGGCCATTGAAATGAAAATTGATGCAACACTTGGCATGCTATTTAGTCCTGATCGTAGCAAAAAAATCGAAAGCCAAAGACAACATTCCTTAAACAAATCATACTTTATCTTTATAATTGAGATATAAACCAACAGTCATATTATTTCTGACTTCTAACTGCTAAACCGCTTCAAGAAGCTGCAAACGATGTTCTTCACAAAAACGGCATTGAAGTGGGAAAACACATCGACAACTCTCACGGATGACGTCATCTGTACGGTCGCGGTTAACAGGCCTTCTCCGGGCATCCGCATTTTTCTGATTAACTCTTGATTAAGACTAATTTCGCAATTATGTTACTAATTACTCCGCCGCACGGCTCTGATTACCTTAAAACAACGCCGGAATTACTAAATCGTTTTTCGAACGAAAGGATATGTTAAGTTAATCAAAGAGGAATATTTAATTTTGCTATTTGCATATCTCGCGTCTCTTCAAACTGAAGAGGCGGGAGCGCTCACAAATGCCTCCAGACTGCTAATTAGCGATTTAATTCTCCCCTCCCCCCGTTCTTTAGAACGTTCTCCGTTCTTTAGAACAGTAACAGGTTTTAATTTTCCGCTAGGGCTCCGTTACATTATGAGTTCCTTTTCACACAAACAAGCCCTTTTGAAATGAGTCTTTAATTCAAAAGTGCCTCTTTTGCTTCGTTATTAAAAACTTGATTAAAATGAATTCCAAAACAACTCAACTTCGCTCTTCTCGTTTGCTGGTTTTCTTCTTCTGTTGCGAATCGTTATTATTATTGCTGTACTGCAGACGAGATTATTTTGAGTGAGAAATTATATAAAGCATTTTGAAGTTATGTTTTTGAAAAAGGAAAAAAAAAGGGCTCGTTTATCTCGTGGGATGGAATTCATTTGCTATGTTTAAAATGGAGTTACGCGTTCGCAGCAATTTTTACCCAGGTAATTCTTTTTTGAAAAATGTTTTCTCCATTGTAATTGACTACTTTTATGAAAGGTTCTCTTCTCTTCCTCGTTTTCGTTCGAAAACGTTCTAAAGTGTTTTCGTGAAAACACACATAACCACTTAGCAAATGCTGTAGCAGGTTTTTAATTTATGCTCTCTAGTTTTATCAAAGTAAGTGTGTATTGGAGTATAAAAGATAATTTCTGAGTTTTATTGTGTTCGGTGGTCTCATTTGTTGTTATTAATTTTGTTCCTCTATGCCGCAGTGTAAGCGAGTAAAAAAATGTGAAATTTGTGATCTTGAAAACAGATTTTTAATTGCAGCTGTGTGTTAAGTAAAAATAAAAGGTTATGGTAGGTGCACCTTTCGATGCATTACTTATTTATTTATTTATTTATTTAAACAATTTCTCATTAGCGTTAAATTATTCTCTTCCATAATCGCTTTCACGTTGGCGTGGTGTGGAAGTTTGGAGAGTGGGGTGCTAGCTTAAATGTGAGGGTTATCCCAGTTAGAAGGGCTACGGATTTAAGTGCAGGATTATCTCAGTAATGTTAAAATGGTCAAATTTTATGGAATATTTTCTCAGAATCTTTTATGTGTATTGATTTGAATGTTTTACACAGGTTTTGAAGACACTGTTAAACACTTTAACACAGAAATTTTTAAAAAACTTAAAATTTGCAGTTTTGAGATTTTTTTCCCTTTACCTCATTTTTTTTCGAAAAATGACCAATTTTTATCTTTATCAACAATTAAAATGAATTTTTCTGATCAAATAGAAAAAAATTCCTGTGTTAAATTATGTTAAAGGCATGTTACACTCGATAAACCAATTTTTTTAAAATTTGCTTGAGTAAACTGAAATAATGTTCTATGCATGGAAAAAATGCACATTTTGAGGTATTGAAGTTTAAAGCATAAAATTGACCTTACTTCAGTACAGGTATTTTCAAATATTATTTAAAATACGTCTAAATGTATCTCCATAAATAACATATCATGTTAAAAATAATTGCATAAACCTTTATTTAAATTTATAAAAAAAGTAATGGATTTTGGAAAGATTTTTGTGCACAGGTCCCCTTAAAAGTGGGGCAAAATTGATGCACGTTAAATTTGTCGTGGCCTCAAATATCCTCACGCTGGCTGATGCGGAAGTGTGGAGAGTGGAATGCTAGCTGAGTTTTGATCGCGTCATCTGACTGTATTTCAAAATTCCGTGAGGTTGTCCTCGACTCTTCATTCTGGGTTTTGATACCGGACCGCGGCCAGTAGGCTTCTCTGTTACTCCAGTGTGACGTTAATTGAAACACATCGACAACTCTCACGGATGATGTCATCTATACGGTCGCAAAAACAGACATTCTCCGGGCATCCGCATTTTTCTGATTAACTCTTGATTAAGACTAATTTCACAAAAATGTTACTAATTACCCCAAATCCCTTTTTTTTCCTGTTTCACGAGTTTTTACTTGTCATTGTCTTGTGTTTGGCGAAACTTGGCCAAAAACGGCCACTGCACCATAAAACGTCTAACAGCCAACCATTGACGTAAAATCCATCAAGTTCAAATTATTACCGAGCCACAGAGCAAGTGCACGTAATTTATATAAAACGCTTCAGTGTAAGAAGGGACCCAAATTCTGTTTAAAGAAACGGTCGCGAATTTATTTTTAGAAAGAAAACATTTTGGCCCAGGTGCAGAATTATATTCAATGTTCTACAACACAACTCCAAGCAATTGCAATTATTCTGCAGGCATTTGGTTTGAATTTTGAAAACTGTAGTAAAATCAAAAACAGACGTAAAAACCCAACTATCGGCTAAATATGTTTTTCAGATTTATAATAAAGCATCAAAATTAAATCACTTACTTTATTTAAATCCAAAGCAATCTTTCAGAATTTGGTCGATTACTTTTAAAGTTAAATATTTTGTCATAGAAGATGTGTTGTTTATAAAGCGTTTGTGGTAATTTGGGTGTTGTAGGGAGATTGTTCCGTAGCTAGAAAAGAAAAACAGTTTTGTCAAGGAACGCACTTAGCAATAAAGAACATCGTAACTTATGAATAAAAAAAAATCGGCCAAAATTTTGATAAAATTAAGGAAAATTGTTCTGCGACGTACGTCGCAGTTTTAAGCACTTTCTGTACCCGGGCATTTTGGTAGAACGAAGTGATGAAATTATTTTAGATTCTCATTTTAAAAGAAAATTAATTACCAGAAAAATAGTTTTGAAATAATTTGTAAAATAATTGTTCGCAAATATTCAATACTAGTTTTCTGAAAAATATGGTAAAGTCACGGATTTATAATCGAAGGGTTTCAAGTTCGAAACTCGATCCAGCCGAAGTTGTTGAGTCTGTCATGACCTCAAATGTCCTCACATTGTCATGGTGTGGAAGTTTGGAGAGTAGGTTACACGTCCGTGTGTGGTCATGCAACTCAAAACTAAGTTATACTCCGGAAGATAAATGACTTCACAAACCAGGAGAAAAATCCCCCCCCCCCAAAAAAAAAAATCTCATTATAGGTTATCATTCTGCATGCAAATATTTTAAGGAACAACGAAGAACAGTTAAGAACACACTTTAAAATATACAATCAGAACGAATATCAGAACGCTGGAAAATACGTTGAACCCGAACAGAGATGAAGCAAGTACCGAGATTTTGTAGAGCGATATCATATTTCACGGCTCTATTTTTGCATAGGCAGATGTTAAATGCCACACCTGGCTCTTCGGTAGAGTCCGGTCATTTTCCCCATGCAAAACGGCTGATTTGCTAGGCGATAAGTTATATTTGTCTTACCTTAAGTTGTTATTTAAAAGTTATCAGCGACAAGGTAACTATCGTATTCATTCCATGCATATGCTTATTTCAGTAATGTGCTTTTAAAGAACTGCAACACTATTGTTGGGACAGCTTGAAGAACACGTTTGGGGACTGTATAATACTGTTGGTGGTCGGAAAATAATCACACTGTTAATGGGATATGAATATATATCCCTAATCCTGAAGGTTTTTTTTTTTCTTATAAATAATTTTCAAGCTTCCTAAAATAAATTAACTTTTTTACAATATTCTAAATGAGTTATGAATTTTTGTTTTATTTAGAACAGTGTTAATTGTATGACACAGAAATTGATATTATCTGTATGTTAGTGAATGGCAGATTGTCTGGAAAAGTAGCAGATTTACAACCGGATCATTACGAGTTCGAAACTCGTTCCTACCAAAGTCCGTCGTGTACGTGAGGGCTGGTGTACGTTAAATTTGTCGTGGTCTCAAATGTCCTCACGTTGGGGCGATGTGTACGTTTGGAGAGTGGGGTGCCTGTTCAGGTGTTGACCTCGTCATCTGACCGTGGTTCAAAATTACCGTGGGTTGTCCTTGGATCTTTCCCTTCTGCGTGGATCCCGGACCGTCACCAATAGTTCGTTGTGATGCTCTAGTGCAGTGTTTCCCAAACTATTTTGGTCGAGGAACCCCCAAATTCGTTGGCAATGATCGCGGAACCCCCTGAATATTTTTTATATAACGACTTTTCAAAATTTAATACCTGATATTAAATGAAACAAGAATTATTTCGGTATTTCGTATTTTATTGAATTAAACGAAACTAAAAAAAAAATTCTTATAGAAATAATTAATAAAAATACAAACCATCAACTAAAATAAATGAAAAAACTTTAATGTGAAGAATGTACCTGCTTCTTTGATTCCATGATTCTCTTAAAATTGGGCGTTATGTTTGATAACTGAACTCGCATATCTGGTGCAGCATCAAGTTTGTTACGATATTTGGTTTTTGTCTCAACATATTTTTAAAACCCAGCTTCACACAAATAAAAACGTAGTAAACAGCAATAGAATTCGAATACCATGTTTTGATAAATTTGGATATTCATCGAATACATCTGACCAGAATATTGTTAACGAAACTGTTCTAAATTTGGTTTCTAATTGTGTATCCGAATTCAATTCAATCAATTTTTCATAATCCATGGAATGAAATCCTTTTGGTTTTTCTTTTATTTTGAAAGGAATTTGTACCCAGTAATTATCTTGATTCTCTAGGTTTGGAAAGTAATCACTGAGTGATTGCTGTAAACTGGACAGATATGTTTTTATACCATCGCGGATTTCCATATCTAAATTCACTTCAGATTCTTAGAGAAAATCACTGAGCGTCTGAAAACACTCGAAGTTGTTTTGCTCCACAGCTGAAATCCAATATTGTATTTTCCTTGAAAAGGTAACCAATTTATCTTTTGTTTGGAATATGTTGACTTGTTTTCCTTGCAGAGCCAAACATAATTCGTTCAATTTTCCAAATATGTCAGCAAGGTATGCAAGTGTAGATAGCAAGTGATATTATTTAATTCTGTCTGATAATTCAAATTTATGACCAATATAATACGCCATCAGTTCCTTTCGCAATTCAAATATTTTTTTTCCCTAATGGCGGGCACATTTGACCTAAGTCATTGGCCACTACAAGGCCGGAAGTGATGGCCACTTGTGAAGGAGCACCCAGTGGGAGGACCATCATTGCCCCTAACAACTTATACTTTGTAATTTTGAACTATGTTCAGATGACGAAGCAACACCTGAGCTGGTATACGCTTACAAACATCCATGCCCGAACCCGGATTCGAACCGGGGACCTTCCGGTCTAGAGGCTAACACCTTAACCACTATACCGGTTGGTCGGCGCAATTCAAATATTCGCATAAGCATTTTACCTCGCGATAACCATCTAACATCCGTATGAAGAAGTAAAGTGGTGTGAAGACTACCCATATCTTCGCAAATGTCTTTGAAAACACGTGATTGCAATGGTTTACTTTTGATAAAATTAATAAACTCCACTGCTTCGTCTAGAACAGATTTAAATGTCACCGAAATCCTTTTTGTTACTAATGCATATCTGTGAAGAATGCAATGAGTACTGTTACAGTTTTTTGCAACATTTTTAATCCGTGCTACAGCACCACTCACTTTTCCTGTCATTGCTTTTGCTGCATCGCTGCATACTTCAATACATTTTTCCCAGTTAATTTCATGCGTTGTCATAAAATTATCAATGCAGTTAAATATATTTTCCCCCGTGGTGTTAATGTTCACACTATCAAATAAAAGCAAATCTTCTTCAATTTTTTTATTAAAATCATACCGAATGAAAACAAGCAAAATTGCTAATCTAGCAACGTCTGTGAGCTCATCTAGTTGTAATACATAAGCGTCACACGCCTGTAACCATGAAATAAGTTCTATTTAAATGTCACCGACAATATCGTTAATACGCCTTTTTACAGTATTGTTAGAAAGAGACAAACTTTCAATTTGTTTGCTATACCCTTCGCCGACTACACGAAACGATGTCTTGAACGCAAGGTTTAATAAGTGATTCACCAATAACATGTGCCTCGCCTGCAAGAGCAATACGGCAATATACTTTATACGACGCTTCCGTTATCTTTTGATTATTGTTTTGAAATTTTTTATCAAAAAACTCTTGCCTTTTATTATGGTTTTCAAGTTTTCTTCTTAAAAAAAGAAATATATTTGCCTTTATTTGTTGGGTGATTTTTTTTCAGTCGCCTTATTTAAAATTTAATTCGTTGGTCGATTGTATACTTTCCAAGGAAAATGTGAATATATTAGACGCCATTCTTATTTTTTTAATGAAATAAAATTTGTCACGCGGAACCCCTAAATTTTTTCGTGGAACCCCAGGGTTCCGAGGAACTCACTTTGGGAACCACTGCTCTAGTGCGACTTAAATTCAACTTCCTACCCACCGTTTGTTTAAATATGCTTGATTAAAAGCTCAGTCTATCTCGAAATGATGTCAGATGTTCAGTAATATAAAACTTAGGTTACGTTCTATCTTAAATATTTTAAGTAAAGTTCTTTTTATTACTCGATTATAGTTAATTCTACCAGAAAAGCACTCTTTTATTTAGAGGTTTTTTATGGTAAAATTTTAAATCTTAATTTAGCTGCATTTTTATAAGACTAGTGAGAAGGACGAAAACTTTAGTTACCCACTATATGATGATACAACCACGAAAGATTTTTATCATCTATGTGTAAATATTATATTCTTTTATGTAAATAAAGAATTATGTTACCTTTCCACCGGGTTCACTTAGATTTATAACATTTAATAATACAAATAATTTAACAAACTATTTATAATTATTTGCATTCGTTTTTAATAATCATCGGCTTAGAACAGAGACTCACTAACTGACAAAATAAATTTTTTACCCTACAGCCGTTTAAAGAATAACTATGAACATTTAGGCCATAAAATATAAGCTATAAACAATTTGACACCTGTTAACATCGTTTAAACAGATTAACAGGAAAATGCATTTCCACTCATCATAAAAATAATAATTAGTGTCTCCGAACAAATATCAGGTAATGCATTTCTGCTGTAAGCTGAGGATTTGTGCAATTTTCGAAAAAAAAATTACAAACTATTGTGATAGAAACTCTGAGAATTTGAAAATGTTCATAACAGTTTGTGCGATTTTTCTCCTTTGTTATTAGAATCAGTATAACGAAATAAAAAAATAAAATATATTATAATCGTATGAAAACACTTAGCTGTGATAAATTTCATTACAATAACATTTCAAAAATAGAATGAAAAATTTAGCTACACGATACTTTAACAATACATCTCAGAAATATCTTTCAATTTCAGACGAAAACTTTCTTTTTTATGATGTATATATAGTAGATAAATATACAATAACTTTTTTTTATTAACATACTTTGACACTTTACGGTCATTTTTCGCTATACAAGAGAGCTAATTAGACCGATACCTACAGCTCAAAGTAGATTCAGAACCGCTATAAACCAAGGGCTAAGTGATATATTTTTAAACTTAATACTGACGAAAGAATAGAAGCAGGTTTAAAATATTTTTATTTAATTTAGAGCTCTTAACAATAAGAATTATATCGGGATTTCAACATAATTATTCATGTGTTTAATTGAACTAATTGAAAAGCAATTAGTATCTATCGAAATTGCTAAACGTAAGCATCATAGAATGAGATAAATTATTAAGAAACATTTCTAACTATTTAAAACCTGTACAAAATTTTCCAGCAACTTAATTTAATAGAAAGTGAACATTTAAAGAAAAAATAAATTAATTAAAATATGCAACACAAACTCCAAATTTTCATTCGCAAGATATAATTGGGTATGAAAAAAACTGGACTGTTTCCAGCTATTCATATACAACGTAAATTATTCTATGAAAAACATATTCTAAAACTATAATTTTCATTACGAAATTGGAAGGATGTAATAGAATTTTTATTTTTGTTCCTTAAATTAAAAACTAGTTATTCATTTTTGTAAAAAGGCTTCTGTGTGTAAGATTTCCTTTTGAGAATAAAGTACATTGGAAATTTTATGATTACATCTAGTACAAAATGTATTTGAAATAGAATTCGATAGTTCTTTTTTTTTTTCTTCTTCACTTTATGGAGTTATTTCTCCATTCGGTATTCATTTTCATTTTTATTCAAACGATAAGATCATGGAATAAACTTACTCGGCCTGAATTAAAAACCATTAATTCATTTTTTGCTAAAAAATGTCAAAGTAATCCGAAGTAACTGGCATTAGTTCTTTTCAGGAAAAAAATAAGAAATAATGAAGGTAGGGAATCGAACGATTTTTTTTCGTTCCAGTCAAATCAACAGTTACAAAATCATTCCGCTTTTACTTTTCAAGAAACGATTTTTTCATTTATTTCTCTCCTTTTACTCCCGTTAGTTCATCTACGATTTTTTTTTACCGTCTTGTCTGATATAAATGCATTTTGAATTCAGTAAGCTAGCTGTGGCATCGATTTGGAAGTTCCTTTTTTTTTTTTCAAAAATTTCTTTCATTCGGCATTGAATCCAATGTTTTTTCCTAGCGTACGGTCCATGGAAATTGCAAAAAAAAGAACAGACGACATTTCTCTGTTAATGTCTCGTTGCCACATAAATAATCATAATACAATATGTGCACGTCAAAACAAATAAAACACGTCATCGTTAAAAACCTTTTGCGCGTTGTTGTTTTCGTTCCCCTTTCCCATCCATTTTGTGCATTCGAGCTTCTTTTGTCGAATTTTTTCTGTTTTGATGTTCTTTTGTTTTGATCATCTTTTTTCAGCTTCTTCATCGTCATTAATATTTCCCCTTTTTTATGCACCAACAAAAGGACGATGTTTAACACATAAATTATTAACTGACGAAAAATAAAAGCAGCCTTTAATGGAAACGTTAACACATCTTGTTTCACGGAACGTCTACAGTGAAGATTAATTCTTCCCTTGGTGACATGTTTTCTACCATTTATTATTTCCACACAGAGAGCTTATTACTCCGTTCTGGCAGCCATTTTTTTTTATTTCTTTAACTCACTGAGAGTGCTTTTTTATTCTTAATTCTTTTAGAAATTCCTTTTTTTCATTATCCATTCTCTTTTAATCGGGAAATTAATTACGATAGCCTAGACGACGCGAAAAAAGCGGATTTTCTGAAATGGTAATAAAATGGTTGACTTTGACAGGAAATTAATTAGTCAATTCGGTAATTATTATTATTTTCGAAATCTCTCGCGCACTGTTTTGTGATATTTTCTTTCGAAAGCAGCCGTTTTGATCTTCTAGTTGGGATTTTTTTTGTTCTCCCCCCTGTAGTCGCCCTTCTTCCTAATTTATTTCGAAGCGTGTGTATTACATTGTCGTCTTTGTTCTTGGGGATGAATATCAATGAATTAAACAAAGGCTTCGGGTATATTTTTTATTTCGCGAAGAAAGAGATGAAGGATTATGCTTTGTGCGGGAGTTTATTTTTTTAGCTTTCGTAAATGAAATTCTCATGAGCGTATTCATTTCCAAACCGTTTTTTTTTCGCCAATATTAATCACTCAATTATTGATTTTTAAAAGATATTATTTTGAGCTTTATGCCTCCCACATGAAGTTTAAAAATTGAATAGCTAAGGTGTTGAATTTTCAGCAGATTGTTATTACTTCGTGTTGTAAAAATGAAGAACATTATAATCAAACGCCATCTTTTATTTAATTCTAGAGAGATGGCCTTCATTACTTAAAAAAAATTTTTGATCTGTTGCCACATTTTCTACAAATGTCAGAATAGGTCACACTGCTTAACTCAAGCCTACTTGGAACTGTTTTCATCTGTCTGACTGAAACAAATGTCTTGATGAGGTCTTTGTAGTATATTTTGTTTGACTGCATCTAGAGAGAACATTTAGAATTCTCACTGAAAGAAAATTTATATTCCATCTTCTATTCTTACTGCTTTTTCTAATGTTCATTTCATGAATAGTTTCTTACTAGCAGGCCAGTATAGCATTGCCCGTCACAGTTCTTTTCGTGTCCTTACTGATAGTGAAAACATTAAAAAGAAAAAACAATAATTTTAAGAATGTCCCACCTCTACCGACTTGACACTGTTTAAAAATTATTTATTTAAAGAAAATCACATTTTTAGATAACGATCTATTGTAAAATTTTCCGCAGATTTCATATCCGTTGATATTTTCACTCTATCTTCAACGATCGCGAAGATAGAAAACCTTAAATTGTCCTTTTTGTGTTCGTAATGAATATCTTCGTCAAATGCGGTCAAATTCGTAATGCGAAAATACAAAATTGACAGTTGAAAAATTATTTATTTAAAGAAATTTACATTTATGGTATCGATGCATTGTAAAATTTTCCTCAGATTTCCAATTCGTTGAAATTTCCACTCTTTCTATAACGATCGCGAAGATAGAAACTTGGAATATCTATTATTATAAAAGGAAGTGTTTGCCTGTAAGCAATGTCCTAACGAATCTATGGTACTGTAACGTCGTGATAAAAGAAATAGCCTTTTTTAAAGAATTAAAGAAAAATTTATTTACAATATGGTAGCGACATCACCGTTACAACTACCTCTCATCATATGTTTTACACATAACGGCTGAAACACGCCATTCGAACACTGCACTCAGTCCACACTTCAACGAAGCATCCAATCGACTCTAAAAAACCGTTACAAAAAAAATATCTTTTCACCAACGTTATACATAAAAGAAAAAAAAAACGAACTTCCGGGAAAACCATTTAAGCTCACATAAATATGTCAAAAGAAAAGATATCCTTTCCAAGAGTAATAAGAAGTATAAATAAACACAGGAAGTATCACAATATCTTGGAATAAGGAAAAAGAAATATTATCATAACATTTAAAAGATATTCCGGAAGTGTACGTTACAACTCTTCCCCCCTTAGCATAACTTTTTACCCTGTAAAAAGTTACCATAACTTTTCAAAAAAAAACTAATTTCTACAAAATTTTATACAAATATTTACAAATATACATACAACTGCCAAGTTACCTAAAAAAACAATAAAAATAGACTCAAAGGACATTTTGGTAACTTAGAACAATCGGCTAAGGCTGTCAGCATTCTGGTGTTTTCTGTTTCTCATAGTTCCAGGGCTGCAATGCAAGAGCCCATCTCATGAGACGTGGATTTACCCCAGAGTTCTTTTTTAACCATACTAGAGGATTATGATCAGTTTGGATAAAGAACTTGGTAGGTCCATCCAGGTAGCATCGTAGCTTCTTGACAGCAAACACAATAGCGGCACATTCCTTTTCGGCTTTCAAGATCTGCGAATATCGGACCGACATTCGATATGGCTTCGCACAGAGGGGCTTTATTTCAGAAAGTTCGATATCAAACTGGACACGATCTGTGAGGCCAGGCACGTTTGAGAAAGACTTGTAATATTTACATATAATACAACTGAGCTGGTCAATCTGGTCGTCATCCAGTCTTCCTTTCACTTCACTGTTTCTCAATATCTCCTCGAGATAAAAAATATTGGGATTGTTTTCCACGGGCGGGAATTCTTCTTCCACCTCTGATTCTTCATCCTCACAAGTAGTGACCAGATTTATGAATTCAGGCCTCTGGTAATAAGGTTTTAATAGATTTACATGGTAGATTTGTGACGAATTTTTCCGGTTAGGCAGGGAAACAAAGTAGTTCGTCTCCGAAATCTTGCTTTCAATGGTCCCAGGACCATGCCATTGAACCGCTAACTTATTTACAGGTGAGGGTGCCAGTACCAGTACTTTATCTCCAACATTGAATTCACGTTTCACGGTATTTTTGTCGTACCATTTTTTTCTTTTCTTGGCAGCTTCCTCCATATTATCAATGGCTAGGCTGCGACATTTTTCCAATCTTCTGAGAAGATTGATGATATATTCAACAACTGAAGAATTTCCTTCTTCCGGCTGTAACCAGTTTTCATACAGAATAGTGACGGGAGTCCGTAAGTTTTTTCCATGAACCAATTCAGCTGGACTGAATCCGGTGGATTCATGAGTAACTGTCCTTAAGGCGAACAAGACTGCATGGACATGCTTCTCCCAATCTGGTCCTTCTTCGTTACACAAAACTCTCAAAATCCGTTTCAGGGTACGATGAAACCTTTCTACCGGATTGCTCTGGGGATGATACACAGAGCTAAGTACCACCTTGATGCCGAAACGTTCAAAAAATTCCGATGTGAGTTCGCTCATAAACGAGGTTCCCTGGTCGTGTTGAATCTCCTTAGGAAAACCCATTCGACTAAAAATCTGAAGGAGAGCATTAATTACGGATCTAGATGTTATGTTTGGTACTGCCACAGCATCTGGGTACTTCGACGACATACACATTGCCGTAATCAGGTATCTTTGGCCTGAGTCCGTCACGGGCAAAGGTCCTACAGCGTCAATATTAATACGGGAAAAAACTTCAGTAATCACTGGAACAAGAGTCATGGGCGCTTTTTTCTTGTCCCTTGCCTTTCCAGCTTTCTGGCAGGAATCGCAAGCCTTCACGAAGTCCTCTGCTTCTTTGTAACAGTTTTTCCAGAAAAAGTACTTGGTCATTCTGTCTTTGGTCTTGGTGGTCCCATGATGACCTGACGTGCCTTCATGACACAATTTCAGTATCTTTTCTCGATACTCTATGGGCACGACGATGAGCTTCCTTTCGATACCACTCTTGTCCTTCTTGATCTTTACCAAAAGTCGGCCTTTCACAAGTTCAAAATCTTTAGGAGGGTTTCCATTTTGGATTTGTTCTACTTGAGAGCTCATCTCTTCATCTTCACCTTGAGCCTTGATTAGCTGCTCAGTGTCCACTTTTAACAATTCAGTGATATCTTGATCTTCTGCCACCTGAGTGAACTCGTCACTTACTTCCCCTGTTTCCATTTCATTTTTTTCCAAGGTACTGAATTCTTCGGCTGGGATAGGGTTTTCGGATTCTTTAATTAAAGATTGAGATTCTTCCCTTTCTTTCACTTTTTTCTGATGCCTTGTCAGTACTGCATTTATTTGATCCACAGATTGACAATCTTCCCTTTTTAACAAGGCAGCAGTCCGATTCCCTAAAATATATCGTCCGCGGTCTAGTTCATCTGGAATCACAGCAGCCTTAGTGAGTGTTTTTCCCAATTCACACTCTACCAAAACTTCGGCAAGAGGTAAACAAGTTGAGCTGGAGTCCAAAGGTTGCTGTACCCAAACATGTTCACCAGTCATGTCAGCTGAATTCACCAATTTCCGACACACAATGTCAATGGTCGCTCCGGTATCTCTTAGTAAATTTATATCCTGACCGTTTATTTTTCCTTTCATGATAAACGGTTCCAGGTATTTCTCAGGTTCTTTGTCCGAAATGTAATTTACAGTTTCCGAAGGTTTCTTCAACTTTGGACAATTTGGTCGGATATGACCAGGCTGATTGCAATGAAAACACCGCATCTGTCTCCTGCGGTCGAATTCCGGATTTGGGTCTTGTTCGGAAAATCTTCGTTCTATCTTAACCCCTTTACCATTCATGGTATCACTTCTCCTTGGTGGATTATCGGTCTTTTCAAACTTATTTTGAACTCGACCCTCGAACTTGTCTTTCGCAAAGACAGGGTTTCGTTTCACAGTTCGTCTAACGTCTTCAAACTTCTCCAACAGTTCCACCAAATCTGCAGGGGAGTTTATTTCTGTCCATTCTCTGAGATAAATATCCTTAAATTCGAATGGTGTTTTTTTCTTCATCTGATCTGTGATGACCAAATCTCTCAGTTTTTCAAAAGTAAGGACCTGACAACCTGCAATCCATCCATCGAAATAAGTAGACAATTCATGATAGAAATCCCTCCAGTTCCGATCAACTGCTTTATGGTGTGAACTAAATAACTGTCGAAATCTTTCTGGTGTTAGTTTGAACCTTTTTAACAGAATATTTTTGATGTGATCATAATTTATAGCTAGGTCAGCTGGTTCACGGGCTATTATATGAGCAATCTCTTGGGGGATCAAACTTAATAGGTGAGATACCCACATTTCTTTACCCAGCGACAGCAAAGTTGCCTGTCGCTCGAACAAGATTAAATAAAGACTCATATCATCTTTCATGTCGTATTTCGGAAGGATCTTGGTCAAGTCTCGATTCGATGGTCTAGAATGATCAACTGCACCTTGCTGGGTTTGTCTAGTTGCTTCTATTCTCAATTTTTCCAATTCATACTCTCGTTCTTTCTGCTTTTCTTCCACTTCAAGGGCTTCAATTCTCCGCTTTTCTTCCACTTCAAGGGCTTCAATTCTCCGCTTTTCTTCCACTTCAAGGGCTTCAATTCTCCGCTTTTCTTCAAGGGCTTCAGTTCTCCGCTTTTCTTCAAGGGCTTCATTTCTCCGCTTTTCTTCCACTTCAAGGGCTTCATTTCTCCGCTTTTCTTCCACTTCAAGGGCTTCATTTGTCTTTCGAGTTTCTATAATTCTACCAAAAAGTGCTTTGGTGAATTCCTCATCATATCCCTCACTTGAAGTAATAAGATTCACTAACTGTTTTATGGATTTTTCTACGTTGATTTCTAAATCTATCTCCTCCACCAATTTGATCAAGTCCTCTTTCTTTCCCTTAACTAAATAAGTCATGATTAAATTCTAAACAGTTTCCCCCTTTTGGACTCAAATATAACGTAAGGTACAAAATGAAAACTTTTCGAAACCGAAACCGTCCAGAATTCTGACTTACCTTATAGCCAAGCCACAAGAAATATAACTCAAAGACAATAGAACAATAGAAAAGAAATAAATGTACAAAAACCAATTTTGTAACCCAAAAGACCTTCAAAAGAAAATTAATTAAAAAAAAATTTTAATCAAAATACCATTTCAAATACAAAACAAATTTAAATTATTAATTAAGATAAATAATCATCTACGACGATTAAAATCTCTTAAATTTCTATTTCACATAAATTCCAAAACAATACTAATTTCTATTATAAAAGCAAATTTGCAATTAAGAAATTTTTTTGTTTCGAAACCCGTTATGATAAATGGAAGTTATCACAAAAACAGAAGTAAAATTGTACATTAAATATAATAGTGCATAAAACTTTAGATTTAAAACCGAAACCACTTATCTGGAACAGTTGCTTGATGGTACACAGGAAGTCCTTGAGCAGGAACCCAAAGTTCAAACTGGACTTTGCTGACGATGACAGGACGGGATGCCCAAAAAATTCGGACCGGATGGCCCTTTCGATGCTGAACACACACGCGTTTCACACACAGGAACAGGACGGGATGTCCCAATTCTACTGACCGGACTAAGCTTCGTTGCTGGACACACGCAGTAGCAGGACACGCGTTTCATACACAGAAACAGAACGGGATATCCAAAAACATCGGACCGGATGGCCCACTTCGTTGCTGCCGGACGCACGCAAATTCTCCACTCACGAGGACGGGATGTCCACAAACTTCGGACCGGATGGCACCCTTCGTTGCTGCCGGACGCACGCAAATACTCTACTCACGAGGACGGGATGTCCACAAACTTCGGACCGGATGGCCTCCTTCGTTGCTGCAGGACGCACGCAAATATTCCACTCACGAGGACGGGATGTCCAAAAACTTCAGACCGGATGGCCTTCTTCGTTGCTGCCGGACGCACGCAAATATTCCACTCACGAGGACGGGATGTCCAAAAACTTCAGACCGCATGGCCTTCTTCGTTGCTGCAGGACGCACGCAAATTTTCGCTGAACACAGGACGAGATGTCCACATAATATTCTAAAATCAGGACGGGATGTCCAAGACTTCAATTTAATGGGAACGATCACAGTGCATGCCACCATTAATAGGTAGCTGTAACGTCGTGATAAAAGAAATAGCCTTTTTTAAAGAATTAAAGAAAAATTTATTTACAATATGGTAGCGACATCACCGTTACAACTACCTCTCATCATATGTTTTACACATAACGGCTGAAACACGCCATTCGAACACTGCACTCAGTCCACACTTCAACGAAGCATCCAATCGACTAAAAAAAAGCCGTTACAAAAAAATATCTTTTCACCAACGTTATACATAAAAGAAAAAAAATGAACTTCCGGGAAAACCATTGAAGCTCACATAAATATGTCAAAAGAAAAGATATCCTTTCCAAGAGTAATAAGAAGTATAAATAAACACAGGAAGTATCACAATATCTTGGAATAAGGAAAAAGAAATATTATCATAAAATTTAAAAGATATTCCGGAAGTGTACGTTACAGTACTAACAATAATGGAATTTGGCACACAGGTAGTTCGAATTTTTTGCGATTTATGGGTCGCACCGAATTTTAAAATTTAATCTAGAACATTTTAAAATTAGTTTATTGTTATTTAATTATTATTGTTTTCCTTAGAATGGCAACAGTATAAAGATATCATAAATTCTAAATTTATTTTTCCGTTTCATTTTCTGAGCAATGATTTCAGCAGACAAACAAAACAAATAAACAGTTTTAACTGGAGTTCTTTTTTCTATCTCCTAGATCGTTAAAGATAGAGTAAAAATTTCAACGGATTTGAAATCTGCTGAAAATTTTACATCAGATCGATACATAAAAATGTGATTTTCTGTAAATAAATAAATTTTCCATTTTAACTAATATTTTTCAAATACGAATTTGGCCTTCGCGATCGAGCAATCACATATTCTTTTCCTGCGCTCAAACAAATCGAGCAAAGGGTAGCAACACAAATTTAAAAAAATTTGACCATTTTCTAGATACCTTACATTTGATTTCTTTAAAAAATAATTTTTCAATTGTAACTTGTTTATTTTTGCAATGAGAATATAGGCACATTAGACAGTGACGTCACGAGTTTTACGTCCTTTGGAATCGTTTTTGCTATTTTTCTGGTAGGTATCAAATTAACGTCGCACCGGATCAATACAAAGGGTTATTCGATCATTTTTGGAAATGCGTAGCAATCACCTAGGGTTGGCGAGCGTTATTTTTTTTTTATGATAATGAAATTTGGCACACAGGTAGTCTTAATTTTTTGTAAATTTTTTGTTCAGTCAGCGTTTTTCCATATTTAATCTGGAACATTTTTTAATGAATTTAATAGGGTTTTTTTAAGCAACGTTTTCGACCTTTTTAGAACTGTCATGGGCAACGCCGTGCTGGCCACGCAGTGGGTAGTAAAGAATAAAAAAGAAATATACGCCTGTAAAAAATTCTTATTTTCTTTTGTACGCTTCGCTGAATTGTTTGTGTACAGGAAATGAAAGGGGAAAAAATAGTATCTGTGATCTTTTCACACTGTTGCCATTCTAAAGATACCAAATAATAAAAAAATGCCAATAAATTAATTTTAAAATTTCTACATTAAATTTTAAAATTCGGGCTTCGAAGCCTATTTAGTCATCTTTAGGACTACCTTTGTGCCAAATTTCATTAATGTAAACGCTATAGATGCGTCTGAACCCAGTGGCAGAAACACCGCGATACTGTAGCGGACAATGAAATCCGCTTGGGGACAGTTTTTGTCTGCACCCCCCCAATAAAATAATTTAAAAAATTGTCCGTAACATTCGGACATTTTTTTCACGCGGCAGTTCGCAGACTTGCAGACTCTTCTCTTTCCCCACTGCGCCACGGTAAAAGCTGTCTTTTCTTTGAAGTACAGAGAAGCAGGAGTTTTTAACGCACGCCGGACCCCGCGTTCGTTTCGTTGTTCTGCACTTTCCGAGTGCACGGTTAAGAATACGACCTCTGCGTTCGGTGCCCGCTAAAGCTACGGTTTCCTAAGAAAGCGGAGCCGTTATCTAGCAGCCGTAATGTAACTGTGGATGACGTCACTAAAACGTTGTTTATGCAAACAGATAGCGTTGATTTCCTAGAGAGCGTTGCTTGTGAGCGTAACGAAAATGAGCTGAGCTCCCATTTGCATGACTATTGTCATAGTAATCTCAAACAGTTTAGGAACGGTTTTTCTCTTGCAGCGACAACATTTCATTTCCTGCGCCAAACGATTCGAACGGAGTGAAGCAAAACATGCCAGCCTTTTTTTTACTGGTATTGTTTAGTTCGTTTTTGTAAAATCGGGATCGTTAAAAGTAGATTGAAAATTTCAACGGATTTGAAATCTGCGGAAAATTTTGCACTATATCGGTACCTTAAATGTGATTTCCTTTAAATAAATAAATAATTATTTAATAAATAATTAAATGGTAAATAATTGAATAATAAATATTTTTTGGGTATCGAACTGGCGTAGAATTTTAAGCTGATTTGAAATCTGTTGAAATTTCCTCTCTCTTCAACGATCCCGAAGTTAGAAACTTGGACTGGAGAATAAAAAGGCCACTTTGTTTTGTTTCTGGAATATAAAAAACCACGATAGCCGTCTGTTTTGCCCATTCTCTACCGTATTCTATCATATTCTATCCGTCTAAGTTGACACCTTTGGTCTCTGTTAAGACGGCCGGCCTAGTTATGCCTGACGCATCATGGCTGCTAGATAACATACTCAAAAACCATTCAAAAGAATTTGTAATACATTTTTTTGTCTCACATATATCATACATTGTCTAAAGAAATTTGTACTTTATTAATTAAAACGATTTACCATTTGGCATTGTAGCCGATAAAATAACATCCAATCGCAGAAGTCGCCATATAATTGGTTTTAGAGTACCAATTCTTGACATAAATAGTAAATTTTTATTTCAATCAATCAACTTAGAACACAGTCCAGCAACTTATTTAACAGACAATGGCCTAGCTAAGCACACATTACAAACGTTGGAAAATTTTGGCTTGGACTTGTCATATATCGTAATTATCTCATTGGTCTTGCCGTGGATGGTCAATATGTCATTCAAGATGTTGGAAAGCATTTAGAACATAAGCTAGTTGAAAGTGTCTTAGTTTCATGGTACCCCATGCACAAAATAGAACTTGTTAAGAAGCATGTTGATACCAACCGATTTATGCAAAACTGTGATTAGGAAAGCTGCTCTATCGTAGAAAATTTAAGTGCAGAGAGCGCTGTAGAGCAAGGTCTCTTATCTGTATAAAAGAAAGCGCACACGAGCTGCGTTTTAATTGAAATTTCAAACAGTAAAGTATCTACAAAAAATCACGATTTAAGGTTTTGAAAACCATTCAGATAAATTCCGTCTTGTGATGCAAGTATCAAGTGGAGAATGTCCTTAAGGCATCATTTGAGTGAATTTGACCGTGGGTTGGGAGGGGGGGGGGGCTTGAAGCTAAGCAAAGTTTCACCCAAGTTACCGCAACAATGCGTGTCACAAAGCGTCATTTCGCGGTAATAAAGAGCCGCGGAAGGTGGAAATGCTTTGAGAAAGCATGTTGGTGATCGTGATAGGAGCACCACACCCAGAGATGATGCAAACATATCCCAAATAGCAATAAGGAACGAACATCTCACTCCGGGACAGATTGGTTCAGAGCTTGCAACCGCTACCGGCACTCGTGTATCTACCAAAACAATTTCTCGGCGATTAAATTAAGCTCGCTTGTGTTCACGGGAGTCTGTTAAGTGCGTTCCGTTACAACCCTGCCATCGTCGGGAAAAGTTACGCTGGTGTAAAGAACATATTCGTTGGAATAGTCAACATGGGTCCAGAGTCATGTTCTCCGACGAATCCCGATTCACATCGAAGAGGGATTCTGGACACCAACTACTGTGGATTGAGAGGGGAACCCGTTACACTCCAGAGAATATTCGTGAGGTTGATCGCTATGGCCGAGGTGTCAAGGTGTTGGCAAGCATTATGCATAATGGCAGAACACAGCTATACATCTTTGTGCCTTTACATCACAGCGGTATTGCACGGATATTCTCCTGGATCATGTTCGTTTATTTCGGGGTGCAGTGGGTCAGACTTTCTGTTCATGGATGAGAATGCATGCCCACACAGGACAGTAGATGTCTCTGAGACACTAGAGAGCGAAGATATAGAATGTATGGAATGGCTTTCGTATTCACCGGACTTAAATCCTATTGAACATGCTTGGGTTGATCTTTGTAGTCTTGTTTCACCCACCCCAAACTGTGCAGGCGCTCAAAATTGCTTTGAGAGAGGAATGGGACAATATCCCCCAAGCACTCCTCGACTGTTTAGTGGAGAGCATGCATAGCAGATGCTAAATGTGCATTAGTGTGCAAGGAGGCCTCATTTCTTACTGAGTGACTATATCTATCATGACTCCGGATCGAAAAAACATTTTTCGAGACTTTTGGAAATTGTTTCAAGAGCAGATTTTTTTTCTTCTTTTTATTATCTTTCTTTTGGAATGCCAAAATCTGTAACATTTTGCATTATACTTAATGCATAGTATCTTAATTAAATATATACTAAGTTTTGTTTCTTTAATCAATGAATATTATTAATTATTTTAAAAATTGTGTTTGTTCCTTAGCAATTGTCAAGCAGTGTCGTAAAAGATGCATTTGATTTAGTACATGATGCTATCAAAACCTTTTCATCGGGAAAAACTTTGAAGTGCTTTTAAAATGTTCTGAGCAGTTCCCTGGATTCTTTTACAGACCCAAACTGTTCAGGATAATGAAGTTTTCAGCCGATTGTGAAACAGTTTTTATACATTTTTAGCAGATTATCAGACACATTGATCTCTGCCTGTGAACAAGAGACCCTGATGGTTTTGTATTACGAGACAGATTAATGAATAAGATAACGATGATAAACATTCTAGCACTTGCTGATATTTGTTCTGCTCTTGGAAAAACATCCAAAAACGTACAAGAAACAGATCTTATACTCTGAGAGTACACATCTCAAATTAAAAGCCTTATTTCATCCCTCGAAATTATGAAGACATATTTTGATGAACTTTCATAGTAGTCTCTGAACAGGAAGATCAGAAAACCATTCATTTTGCAGCTACATTGCCAAAATTGCCTACAACATTGTTTTTAAATTTAAGAACATCATTGAAATGTTTCCGCATCATGCTTACCATATTTCAAATAAAATGCTAAAAAATTGCTGGTTTAATGTATGATTTATCCCTTAAAATTTTGCAGACAGATTATGAAATTATAAAAGCTTGTCGCAGACAGCTACAAAACTTTCTGCCACTGGGCGTCGGGACACCTCCATATAGACAGACAGAGATAGAAGACATCGTGAAATCGACCTTAATACAACGAACTCGTGATGTAATGTAATGCTGAAAATTTCCGTTTGGTGTGTCTGCTTATGGTGATCTGATGAGTTATCTGTGTTTACATGATAAATCTTTTCTACGGCTCCTTATAAAATTCATTAAAAATGTTTAATGAAAAGTTGTGACTGTATATTTTTTCTTGCTTTTCAATTTCTCAAGGAAAGCAGAATCATTTTTAAAATTATCTATTTATATAAAATTCAAATACCACTCACTCACTGACTGACTGACTCATCGCTGTATCTCAAGAACTACAAGTCCTAGGAAGCTGAAATTTTACTATAAAACTAAGAAAGAGTTTTGAAAAATTCGAATCCTAAGAGGCCTATAATTGACCTAAGGCCTAAGCCAAAAGCAATTTAAAATCGCCATAGAAATAACATTGAATATAAAAAGATTGCTGTACGCATCTCAGATTGCTTTACCAGTGTTGATCGAAAAACAATTTTCTTAAAACAAATTAAATTATAATGTTCATGTTTGAACTAAATTTTTACTTCTTCCCATGATGAAAATAATATTTATAAATATTTGATTGATGAAGAAAGAATATTTAGAACATTCAATTTTATATTTACTTAAATTTTATAATGGAGCACGAAAAGCCCAAACGATAAACTCATTGATCATAAAAGCGTAATTTTGCTACTCGGTATCTGGCAACCTCAGAATTAATGTTTAATTTTTTAATTTGATTTATAATTCTTTTTTGGTTATTTGAGTTGAAAACGATATGGTTGCGATCATACACTATATAACAAAAAAATCGACGCACCAAGAAGGAGTTGCCGGAAGGAGACAAAAATTAATGGATAGGAAAATTATGTACAGAGTAGAAAATGATTAAAATTTCAGAACAATTGAATGATTTATTTCAGAGTTACAGTAACGAGCTCAATAAGGTGTTGATCTCCTCTAGCCTGGATGCAAGCTGCCACACAGCGTGGCATAGACCAATAAAGCTCCCGGATGGTCTCCTGCGGTATTTCTTGCCAAATTTGCTACAATTGTCGGACTACGTCATCAACATTCCCTACCGGATGCAGTCGCCTTCTCATCATATCCCAGACATGCTCGATGGGAGAGAGATCTGGAGATCTGGCTGGCCAAGGAAGTGTTTGACAAGCTTGAAGACAGTTCATACCAACACGTGCCGTGTGTGGTCTGGCATTGTCTTGCTGAAAAATAAGCCCAGGGTACTGCGAAAGGAACGGTAGCAAAACAGGTCTCAGAATGTCGTCAACGTACCGCTGTGAAGTAAGTGTACCTCTAATGACGACCAAAGGGGTCCGGCTATCAGGGCAAAAGGCACCCCAGACCATAACTCCTTGTTAAGGGACCGTGTGGCGTGCAATAGTGAAAGCATGATTCGCACTCTGCCCTGAGCGTCTCCAGACAAGTCTTCGATGATCGTTAGGACACAGTTAGAAGCGGGATTCGTCGGTAAAGACTATACGTACGCAGTCAGCATCATTCCAGCCTGATCGAGTCAAGCACCACTGTAATCTGGCTCGACAGTGTGCAGGCGTGAGTGGCAGATGGCGTAACGGTCGGTACGAGCGTAGATTTCGCTCTCTCAGCCGTCTGTGAATGGTCATGGTGGACACTAGTGTGTAGGTCGCACGACTGATGGTTGATAGCGATGAATCAGGTGCTGTGACAGCTGATCTGACAATCTCTCTGTCCTCGCGATCTGTTGTAGCCCTACGTCGACCGCTACCATCATGACGCTGAAATCTGCCATTGTCCACCCACTCTTGCCAGCATTTTCTAATCGCTGCATCGCTTCGACTCACATGACGAGCAATTCTCCGATTTGACCAACCTGCCTCTTTCAATATAATGATACGACCTCTTTCAAACTCTGAAAGTTGCTCGTAATGAGCTCGAATCTTGGGGCGAGGCATTTTTTCAGTCGTTGAAAGGTATCGCAATACAGCTAAAATTTTTAACAACAGTTCAAGAACAACTCCTTATATACATCTGCTGGATGCACAGTTCCGATGCTCTGGAGATCGCACTATTCATTCATTGGACACCAAATTTTAATCAATTGCATATTTGGTCTAAACATTTTTGCATACGAAATTTCAAAGCAATCGGATGATTCCTTCTTGGTGCGTTGATTTTTTTGTTATAGAGTGTATTTTATGATTCCCAAGTATTATATATATATATATATATATATATGTGTTCTTTTTTGCTTATAAACCGTTGTATTATAATATATATTCAGAATATATTCAGGAAGTCGAAATTCAACACGCTAGAACAGATATTTTTTTTTAGAATTCTGCCTTTTTTAAGGATTTTAATTTTGTTTCTGCATTATGTGTTCCGGTATATTACCTATACCAGAAATATTATTTAGGAGTTGGATTTTATTTATTTATTTCCTGCAAAATATCACTAGACATGGGTACTTTCGTGGTTGTAGATGTATAGTTCCACCAACTTTCTTTAAATCTTTGGTTGAATACGTAATAGTGTGTAGATAAAAAGAATAGATAAAATTTACAAAACAACATATTTTTATGTGTGTGTAATTTGTTATTTTAAAATGACATGAAAAATTTAAAAAATAACTTTAAAACAAGATGGGTTACGTTAAATTAAAACTGGTAGTCATACTTTGTAGTTCAAAATATATTTCAAAATTTAGGTATAGCTTTTCATTGAAAGACGATTAAAATAAATTGAATTTCATTTGTTTTTCCTGTTTCATGAGTGTTATTGAAAGCTGTACTCCTTAGTCAAGTAACTACGTATATCACTCTAAATAGATACGTGCTTTCCACTAAAAAACCAAATTTCTGATCTTAAAAGGACCATAAGGTTTCAATTTAAAACTGTATGTGCGTTGGAGAAAAGGGAATTTTTAACAAGACTTTGTTGATCTTGGAATAATATCACACTAAGTAATTTTGAAAAATCGAAATTTTATGTCTCAAGAGGCAAAAAATCGAGGTTGCTTACTCTATTTATTGAAGCTGTTTTTACCCAATTTAGATGCATGTGAATCGTTCTTTTGAAAGTGATTTTATTTTTGTAAAAGCGCTGTAAAATCAACCTTCTGTTTACTAAAAAATTGTTATCTATTGGGTTTAATTTGTCTACTCTGATGACATGTATACCTAACAAAAGCTCTGTTATTCCACATGCCAATGAATTGAAATTTCTGGAAAAAGTGCCGTTTGCTTAAAATTAAATTAGTTACCAATGCCTTAAATTTTTAGCCCCCTTGGACAAATAGAACTCTGATTAATATGTAGCCTATCATATCCACAGGGTTTTAAAATATAAGTGTACCAAATGTGTGGATTGGTCAAAAGATGGATTAGTGTAGAGAACAGACAAACGTCAACTCTGCTTTATATATCTAACAGAAGTTCCGTTATTCCACTTGCCGCTGAATGGAATTTTTAAGTAAAAGTGCGTTTGCTTCAAACTAAATTAGTAACGAATGTTGTAACAATTTAATTTACCATCTTCTTATATTGATGATGAAATTCGAAAATATCGCATACTAGGTGAAAGAATGGCACAATGAAAACATATTCATAGGAAAAGTAAGTGCAAGAGTATCCACCGAAAATTCGCCATTTTTACTGATATTGAATGCACGGGAATATTCGTAGTCACTCGAAAACTTAAAATCAACTTCAGCAGCAGTATGACGAATATGAAATGGATAATATGGTTGGGTACAACATATATGCATATTTGCGTCCGAAGTAAATTGGAAAAGCAATGGGGAAGTTAAATTGGTATTAAATTTTTTCCCCCGTACACTTAAATGATGCTAAGATTCTTTTATAAAACTAAGGGGCTCCGCACCCTGCTCGCTTGCGCTCGCCAACAACCCCGGGATTGCTAAGCAATCCCGTTTGGTTTGCTTTGCAAACCAATACTTCTTTCGCAAGTGATTTCACTTTTTTTTGCTTTAACACTTAATGCACCCTAAACTAATAGCCGCATCAGTAAAAAATCTTCTGCATCTTGTTCCCTGTACAATTTTAAGTAAACCGTGTTTATCTCCAAACTTTACGATCTGTACTTTGTACTTTCTCGGTAAACTGTTTGAGAACAGAGGGAAAAAGCGAGACTTTTTCCTCGCCAAATAAAAAGAAATCGTTTGTATAACAGTTGTTGCTACGATAAATTTGATATCTGGCAAACCCGATAGTCAAAAATGCAACCCACTACTGCTTACGGAACCTGCTATGCGAACTGAAAAATACGAAATTTGTGTCACCAACTTTGATTGCATCGAATTTATTTATGAACCAATTTCAAAAATAATAGTACCGTAAGAAAGAGTACATTCTGAGGTATACTGCGATATTTTAAAAATTAAAAACTAATAGTAATAAGATATAGATACGGCAGTTTAAAAAAAAAGTAACAAAAATGTCCTGATTTTTCCCGAATTTCAAAAAAATATTATCAAGAACCAAATTGAAATTTCAAAAAAAACTCGACGAGCTGCAAAAATTTAAGTTGAGAGGTACTCTTAAAAAAACTCACGGCTGAAGACTGAAAATTTGTATGTGTTTTGCTCACTCGCGGAAGAAATTTCGCTTTTTCAATTTTTACACTTAATAAACCCTAAACTAATAGCCGCATCGGAAAAAAAATCTTAATAATTGTCCAGGGAATACGATGAAGAACAAACCATGTTAATTTTTTTTTTCCGATCAGTACTTTCTCGGGAAACCGTCTAAGAATCGAGCTAAACAACACAGTTTTCAATCCTGCGGCGGCGGTAACATTTTTTTTAATATAAAGAGAAATAATTTATGATGACTTTTTAATCACCATATTATTAATTCAGCCCGAGCAAAGCCCGGTCTTTCTGCTTGACTTTTATAAAGCTTTAACCACGTTTTATACTTTTAAAGTCAATGGAACGGTTATTTATTTTCCAGACAGGGCATAAATAGTATAATTTTAGGCGAGTTATAGTTCAGTACTACGTTCTGTAGAAGCTAGTTATTTGAAGACCCTGGAACAATAATTCAGAATTTTTTGTTTTTTCCTTTGCCCATGTTCTATCATAATTATGTTTAATTCCTTGCGAAGAGTATGATTTCACGGTAAATTTAAGTTTTTACAGGCTGTAGTCGCAACCGTTATCTTCCTCATATTACACCGACAGTGATCTCATACATTTTGATACATTTTTCAGCATTCATTTTCACAGGTACATTTTTCTGCCGTTCTCTTGTGAAACCCGATGGGTAACCATAGTTGTCTCGTCGTCCCAAAAAGAGAAACGTGAAAACAGAACGAATTATCGTACACAAGGAGAAGTAATCCAACAGCTAAAATATTTAGGTTCTTATTAATGAAAATTTGTATGTTTTGTTCACTCCCGATAGAAATTTCGCATTTTTTTTGTTTAACACTTCATGCACCCTAAACTGATAACTGCATGGGATAAAACCTCCATCTTCTTCCCTGTGCATTTTTGAACAATTCATGCTAATATCTTTATTTTCTGATTCGTACTTTCTCGGGAAGCCGTCTGAGAATCGAGCGAACAAAACGAGTTTTCAATTCTGCGACGGCTGTAGTATCTAGCACACGATAATTCGTTATTCCTGATTGGATTTACTGGGCCATGACGTCACAGAGTGTTTTAACGGTCAAATAAAAAACAATCGTTGCTATGGCTATTCTTCATCCCATCGAATTTATTCATAAGCCAATTTTAAAATAATTATACCATAAAAAGAGTACATACTAAGCTGTAACGTGGTATTTTCAAATTTTAAAACTAATAGCATTAAGCTATAGATATGACAATTTTAGTTTTGCAACAGAAATTACGATCTAACAATTCCGAAATTTGTATGACCAACTTCTAATTGCATCGAATTTATTTATTAACCAATTTCAAAAATAATTGTGCCATGCACATTCTAAGGTTTGATGTGATGTTTTCAAATTTACAAAATAATAGTATTAATATATAGATATGACAATTTTAACAAAAAGTAACGAAAATATCCCGAATTAAAAAAAAATATTACCAGAAACCAAATTCAATTTTCTAAAAAAACTCGGAAGAGCTGCAAAATTACACTTTTAGAGGATCTCTGAAAAAAAACCACGGCTATAGACTGAATGTTTGTTCGTGTTTTGCTCACTCGCAAAATAAATTTCGCTTTTTTTGACTTTGACACTTAATGCGCAATTTTGAACAAACCATGTCAATTTCATCATTTTCTGAAGTGTACTTTCTCGGGAAACCGTCTGAGAATCGAGCGAAAAAAGCGAGTTTTCAATCCTGCGACTGCGACAGTAGCATTCTTTTAATATAGAGAAATTATTTTATCATTTTGATGCGACGCTAAATTGGAAAGACAGCTTTTATGTGGTACAGCCGTCAAAAGAAAAAACGACTCACTCAATCGCAATTGCACGATTTACATCATAGAACAAGACGGAAAGTAGCAATCGATAGGGATTAATGTTTTCTACAAATATCAATATTTAATTTGTCTAAAGGGCCGTCTTCATATCAAATTGGGTGCTTACTCCGATAATTTCAGTACGAACCCCCATGTTTTTAACACAGATTGGAATCTACACAAAAGTTCAGTCGGATTTGATAAAAAAAATGTCAAACGACGTAAAATTGACCGAGAAAATCCATAACAACCATTGAGGGAGCGTATAAATGTTCGGAGTTCAATCACATTTTAAATATTAATAAAGATGTAATGTGGCCATCGCAGTCAAATAACCTGCTTCAGGCACCTTGTATGGAGTCCATTAAGATAGTGACGAAGTCAGAATCTATTCTGATTGAATCCCAGGATCTGTTGGCATAAATTTCTGTTTACACTTTGTAAACAATCCCCAATATCGATAATAATCATCGATCAGGATGTGATGGCAGAAATTTCTGTTTTCGCTTTGTGAACAATCTCCAATAACGATAGTAGTCATTGAATTATGAAAACCGTCTCAATGCGCTACTAATTATGCACGTGATGAGCTGAAATTTGGAATTCCGATGTTTCTGTAACAGTTGAATCACATGGTGTCAAACTTTGCCCATCTTACTATTCATAATTTTTATGAATATTAATTTTATAATTGATAAAAAAATAGTAAATGTAGTTTGATAATTAAAATGTTTATAGATTGTGTTTGGGTTTTCGTGTAGCAAAGGATGAAGAAACAATTTCCAAGAAAAATTAATGTTTGTAGTAAGTATAACAAAAAACGTGAAACACCAATTTAACATTAGGAGATCTTTTTTTCAAACACTTACAAATCGGTGAGAAATCCAATAAAATTGATGAACAATTTTTTTTTTATTTCCGCATGAAATTGTATGCAGAATCGAAATTTTCCGCAGCTTTCAAATCGCTAAAAAATAGTAAATGTAGTTTGACAATTAAAATGTTTATAGATTGTGTTCGGGTTTTTGTGTAGCAAAGGATGAAGAAACAATTTCCAAGAAAAATTAATGTTTGTAGTAAGTATAACAAAAAACGTGAAACACCAATTTAACATTAGGAGATTTAATTTTCAAACACTTACAAATCGGTAAGAAATCCAATAAAATTGATAAACATTTTTTTTTATTTCCGCCTCAAATTGTATGTAGAATCCAAATTTGTGATAAAAGATAGGGGTTCGTATTGAAGTTATCGGAGCAGGCATCCAATTTAATATGAAGACGGCCCCTTAGACAAATTTTAAGTATTGACATTTGTAGAAAAAATTCATCCCTATCGATTGCCATATTATCTGCGATGTAAATTGTGCAATTGCGATCGGGTGAATCGTTTTTTATTCTGTACATTCAGATCGTAATTTCAAATACATCTAAGATTGTGAATCATAAAATCGATGGAAAGCTATCTCTTTGGCATGACACATTTATTAACCACTAGCCACTGCATGTCCAACTCGACGTTGCCAGTGACAGTTATTTTCGTGGGGTCAGGTATGACCACTGTTCGCTAATCCCCGGTGATATCTACAAATTCGTAGATTATTGGATAACAGCCATAACGGCGTTGGCCGTGTTGTTGGGCAAACCAACACCAGGGGCAACACCGTGATGGCCTCGTCATTATCAAATTCGAATTTCGAAGAGATCCAATCAGCGTGACGTCAAAAACTTTTGCAAAAACCTAAATATTTAATTTAAAAATTATTTATTAAAAGAAAATCAAATGTAAGGTAACATGTGGTGTAAAATTTTCCGCAGTTTTCAAATCCGTTGAAATTTTTAATCTATTTTTAACGATCCTGATTTTACAAATAAGAACTAAATAATGAAAGTATAAAAAAGGTTTTATTTATTTTGCTTTCTTTCGCTTGAAGCGTTTGAGCGCAGAAAATGGAATCTGTTTTCTCGATCAATAAGGTCATATGGGTTTGTTTTTTTCGTCCGCTGAAAAATCGTTCCTCGCAAATGAAACGGAAACATGGAAAAAATAAATTTAGAATCTGTCATACATATCTTTATGGTGTTGCCATTCTAAAGAAAACAATAATAATTAAATTGCAATAAATTTATTTTAAAATGTTCTAGATTAAATTTTAAAATTCTGGCTGAACCGCGTTTAATTGCAAAAAAATCTAATTGTGTGTTCTGTGTTCAATCTTTGTGTCAAAGTTCATTATTGTAAGTGCCATAGATTCGTCAGGGCACTGGATAGAGACACAGACAAACACTTACATACTCTCTTATAACGGCAGATTACAGATTAAAAACTGCACATAAGAATAATAATGTAATTCGACACACTAGAAGCGAAAGACTTAATGCTACATACTAGGAATGCAACATCGATGTCGATGTTTTTAACAACGATGTATTTGATTCGATGTTTTTGTAACATCGATGTTTATACTTGTCGATGTTTTTACGTTGTCGATGTTCTATTTTTAATGAAAAAAGTACCGTTTTAAAAATTAAAAAAATAACTGAGTAGCATAATTTTTATAAACATTTATGTCTTATGAAAAAAATAGATATATTGGAGCCGATGTCGCATCACTAGTTGCTAAACCAGTTTTAAGAAATCTCTCTATATTAAAAAACGTTACCGCCGCCACCACAGGATTGAAAACTTTGTTGTTTAGATAGATTCTTAGACGGTTTCTCGAGAAAGTACTGATCAGAAAAAAAAACGAAATTAACATGGTTTGTTCTTAATTGTATTCCCTTGACAATTGTTAAGATTTTTTTCCGATGCGGCTATTAGTTTAGGTTTTATTAAGTGTCAAAATTAAAAAAGCGAAATTTCTTCCTCGAGTGAGCAAAGCACATGCAAATTTTCAGTTTTCAGCCGTGTGTTTTTTTAAAAAGGTTCCTCTCAACGTAAAGTTTTGCAGCTCGTCGCGTTTTTTTAGAAATTTCAATTTGGATCTTGATAGTATTTTTTTGAAATTCTAGAAAAATCGGGACATTTTCGTTATATTTTTTTTAAACTGTTGTATCTATATCTTATTACTGTAAGTTTTTAATTTTAAAAATATCGCAGTATACATCAGAATGTACTCTTTCTTACGGTATAGTTTTTTTTTTAATTGGTTTATAAATAAGTTCGATGCTATCAAAAGTTGGTCATACAAAATTCGGAATCTTTGGATATTTTCGCTACTTTTTGTTAAAACTGTAATATCTACAGATTAGTTCTATTATTTTTCAAATTTGAGAACATCACTGAATACATTACATTACACTCTTTCTTATGGTACGAATATTTTTTTTAATTGGCTAATAAATAAAATCGATGCAACTTAGTGGGGAAAAAGGTTTAAATACACTGAATTTTATAAACCTCGATGGTTTGGGAGCGATGTATTATCAACATTGATGTTTTAATTTTTAACATCAATGTTTTGCTGTCGATGTAGCATCACTAGTTGTTTAATCAGTTTTAAGAAATGGGGGAAAAAGTTTTAATACACTGAATTTTAAAAACATAGATGTTTTGCTGTCGATGTAGCACCACTAGTTGCTAAATCAGTTTTAAGAAATGGTGGAAAAAGTTTTAATACACTGAATTTTAAAAACATCGATGTTTTGCTGTCGATGTAGCACCACTAGTTGCTAAATCAGTTTTAAGAAATGGGGGAAAAAGTTTAAATACACTGAATTTTAAAAACATCGATGTTTTGCTGTCGATGTAGCACCACTAGTTGCTAAACCAATTTTAAGAAATGGTGGAAAAAGTTTTAATACACTGAATTTTAAAAACATCGATGTTTTGCTGTCGATGTAGCACCACTAGTTGCTAAATCAGTTTTAAGAAATGGGGGAAAAAGTTTAAATACACTGAATTTTAAAAACATCTATGTTTTGCTGTCGATGTAGCACCATTAGTTGCTATATCAGTTTTAAGAAATGGGGCAAAAGTTTTAATACACTGAATTTTAAAAACATCGATGTTTTGCTGTCGATATAGCACCACTAGTTGCTAAATCAGTTTTTTGAAATGGGGGGAAAAGTTTAAATACACTCAATTTTAAAAACATCGATGTTTTGCTGTCGATGTAGCACCACTAGTTGTTAAATCAGTTTTAAGAAATGGGGGTGTAACGTACACTTCCGGAATATCTTTTAAATGTTATGATAATATTTCTTTTTCCTTATTCCAAGATATTGTGATACTTCCTGTGTTTATTTATACTTCTTATTACTCTTGGAAAGGATATCTTTTCTTTTGACATATTTATGTGAGCTTAAATGGTTTTCTAGGAAGTTCGTTTTTTTTTCTTTTATGTATAACGTTGGTGAAAAGATATTTTTTTTGTAACGGTTTTTTAGAGTCGATTGGATGCTTCGTTGAAGTGTGGACTGAGTGCAGTGTTCGAATGGCGTGTTTTAGCCGTTATGTTTAAAACGTATGATGAGAGGTAGTTGTAACGGTGATGTCGCTACCATATTGTAAATAAATTTTTCTTTAATTCTTTAAAAAAGTCTATTTCTTTTATCACGACGTTACAGCTACCTATTAATGGTGGCATGCACTGCGATCGTTCCCATTAAATTGAAGTCTTGCGACATCCCGTCCTGATTTGAGAATAAACTGTGGACATCTCGTCCTGTGTTCAGCGAAAATTTGCGTGCGTCCTGCAGCAACGAAGAAGGCCATCCGGTCTGAAGTTTGTGGACATCCCGTCCTCGTGAGTGGAGTATTTGCGTGCGTCCGGCAGCAACGAAGGGGCCATCCGGTCCGAAATTTGTGGACATCCCGTCCTCGTGAGTAGAGTATTTGCGTGCGTCCGGCAGCAACGAAGGGGGCCATCCGGTCCGAAGTTTGTGGACATCCCGTCCTCGCGAGTGGAGAATTTGCGTGCGTCCGGCAGCAACGAAGTGGGCCATCCGGTCCGATGTTTTTGGATATCCCGTTCTGTTTCTGGGTATGAAACGTGGCCTGTTACTGCGTGTGTCCAGCAACGAAGCTTAGTCCGGTCAGTATAATTGGGACATCCCGTCCTGTTCCTGTGTGTGAAACGCGTGTGTGTTCAGCATCGAAAGGGCCATCCGGTCCGAACTTTTTGGGCATCCCGTCCTGTCATCGTCAGCAAAGTCCAGTTCGAACTTTGGGTTCCTGCTCAAGGACTTCCTGTGTACCATCAAGCAACTGTTCCAGATAAGTGGTTTCGGTTTTAAATCTAAAGTTTTATGCACTATTATATTTAATGTACAATTTTACTTCTGTTTTTGTGATAACTTCCATTTATCGTAACAGGTTTCGAAACAAAAAAATTTCTTAATTGCAAATTTTGCTTTTATAATAGAAATTAGTATTGATTTGGAATTTATGTGAAATAGAAATTTAAGAGATTTTAGTTGTCGTAGATGATTATTTATCTTAATTAATAATTTAAATTTGTTTTGTATTTGAAATGGTATTTTGATTTAAATTTAAAAAAAAATTAATTTTCTTTTGAAGGTCTTTTGGGTTACAAAATTGGTGTTTGTACATTTATTTCTTTTCTATTGTCTTTGAATTATATTTTTTGTGGCTTGGCTATAAGGTAAGTCAGAATTCTGGTCAGTTTCGGTTTCGAAAAATTTTCATTTTGTACCTTACGTTATATTTGAGTCCAAAGGGGGAAGCTGTTTAGAATTTAATCATGACTTATTTAGTTAAGGGAAAGAAAGAGGACTTGATCAAATTGGTGGAGGAGATAGATTTAGAAATCACCCTAGAAAAATCCATAAAACAATTAGTGAATCTTATTACTTCAAGTGAGGGATATGATGAGGAATTCACCAAAGCACTTTTTGGTAGAATTATAGAAACTCGAAAGACAAAGGAAGCCCTTGAAGTGGCAGAAAAGCGGAGAATTGAAGCCCTTGAAGTGGAAGAAAAGCGGAGAATTGAAGACCTTGAAGAAAAGCGGAGAATTGAAGCCCTTGAAGTGGAAGAAAAGCGGAGAATTGAAGACCTTGAAGAAAAGCGGAGAATTGAAGCCCTTGAAGTGGAAGAAAGGCGGAGAATTGAAGACCTAGAAGTGAAAGAAAAGCAGAGAGAACGAGAGTATGAGTTGGAAAAATTGAGAATAGAAGCAACTAGTCAAACCCAGCGAGGTGCAGTTGATAATTCTAGACCAACGAATCGAGACTTGACCAAGATCCTTCCGAAATACGATATGAAAGATGATATGAGTCTTTATTTAATCTTGTTCGAGCGACAGGCAACTTTGCTGTCGCTGGGAAAAGAAATGTGGGTATCTCACCTATTAAGTTTGATCCCCCAAGAGATTGCTCATATAATAGCCCGTGAACCAGCTGACCTAGCTACAAATTATGATCACATCAAAAATATTCTGTTAAAAAGGTTCAAACTAACACCAGAAAGATTTCGACAGTTATTTAGTTCACACCATAAAGCAGTTGATCGGAACTGGAGGGATTTCTATCATGAATTGTCTACTTATTTCGATGGATGGATTGCAGGTTGTCAGGTCCTTACTTTTGAAAAACTGAGAGATTTGATCATCACAGATCAGATGAAGAAAAAAACACCATCCGAATTCAAAGATATGTATCTCAGAGAATGGACAGAAATAAACTCCCCTACAGATTTGGTGGAGCTGTTGGAGAAGTTTGAAGACGTTAGACGAACTGTGAAACGATACCCTGTCTTTGCGAAAGACAAGTTCGAGGGTCGAGTTCAAAACAAGTTTGAAAAGACCGATAATCCACCAAGGAGAAGTGATACCATAAATGGTAAAGGGGTTAAGATAGAACGAAGATTTTCCGAACAAGACCCAAATCCGGAATTCGACCGCAGGAGACAGATGCGGTGTTTTCATTGCAATCAGCCTGGTCATATCCGACCAAATTGTCCAAAGTTGAAGAAACCTTCGGAAACTGTAAATTACATTTCGGACAAAGAACCTGAGAAGTACCTGGAACCGTATATCATGAAAGGAAAAATAAACGGTCAGGATATATAAATCTACTAAGAGACACCGGAGCGACCATTGACATTGTGTGTCGGAAATTGGTGAATTCAGCTGACATGACGGGTGAACATGTTTGGGTACAGCAACCTTTGGACTCCAGCTCAACTTGTTTACCTCTTGCCGAAGTTTTGGTAGAGTGTGAATTGGGAAAAACACTCACTAAAGCTGCTGTGATTCCAGATGAACTAGACCGCGGACGATATCTTTTAGGGAATCGGACTGCTGCCTTGTTAAAAAGGGAAGATTGTCAATCTGTGGATCAACTAAATGCAGTACTGACAAGGCATCAGAAAAAAGTGAAAGAAAGGGAAGAATCTCAATCATTAATTAAAGAATCCGAAAACCCTATCCCAGCCGAAGAATTCAGTACCTTGGAAAAAAATGAAATGGAAACAGGGGAAGTAAGTGACGAGTTCACTCAGGTGGCAGAAGATCAAGATATCACTGAATTGTTAAAAGTGGACACTGAGCAGCTAATCAAGGCTCATGGTGAAGATGAAGAGATGAGCTCTCAAGTAAAACAAATCCAAAATGGAAACTCTCCTAAAGATTTTGAACTGGAGAAGGGCCGACTTTTAGTAAAGATCAAGAAGGACAAGAGTGGTATCGAAAGGAAGCTCATCGTCGTGCCCATAGAGTATCGAGAAAAGATACTGAAATTGTGTCATGAGGGCACGTCAGGTCACCTTGGGACCACCAAGACCAAAGACAGAATGACCAAGTACTTTTTCTGGAAAAACTGTTACAAAGAAGCAGAGGACTTCGTGAAGGCTTGCGATTCCTGCCAGAGAGCTGGAAAGGCAAGGGACAAGAAAAAAGCGCCCATGACTCTTGTTCCAGTGATTACTGAAGTTTTTTCCCGTATTAATATTGACGCTGTAGGACCTTTGCCCGTGACGGACTCAGGCCAAAGATACCTGATTACGGCAATGTGTATGTCGTCGAAGTACCCAGATGCTGTGGCAGTACCAAACATAACATCTAGATCCGTAATTAATGCTCTCCTTCAGATTTTTAGTCGAATGGGTTTTCCTAAGGAGATTCAACACGACCAGGGAACCTCGTTTATGAGCGAACTCACATCGGAATTTTTTGAACGTTTCGGCATCAAGGTGGTACTTAGCTCTGTGTATCATCCCCAGAGCAATCCGGTAGAAAGGTTTCATCGTACCCTGAAACGGATTTTTAGAGTTTTGTGTACCGAAGAAGGACCAGATTGGGAGAAGCATGTCCATGCAGTCTTGTTCGCCTTAAGGACAGTTACTCATGAATCCACCGGATTCAGTCCAGCTGAATTGGTTCATGGAAAAAACTTACGGACTCCCGTCACTCTTCTGTATGAAAACTGGTTACAGCAGGAAGAAGGAAATTCTTCAGTTGTTGAATATATCATCAATCTTCTCAGAAGATTGGAAAAATGTCGCAGCCTAGCCATTGATAATATGGAGGAAGCTGCCAAGAAAAGAAAAAAATGGTACGACAAAAATACCGTGAAACGTGAATTCAATGTTGGAGATAAAGTACTGGTACTGGCACCCTCACCTGTAAATAAGTTAGCGGTTCAATGGCATGGTCCTGGGACCATTGAAAGCAAGATTTCGGTGACGAACTACTTTGTTGCCCTGCCTAACCGGAAAAATTCGTCACAAATCTACCATGTAAATCTTTTAAAACCTTATTACCAGAGGCCTGAATTCATAAATCTGGTCACTACTTGTGAGGATGAAGAATCAGAGGTGGAAGAAGAATTCCCGCCCGTGGAAAACAATCCCAATATTTTTGATCTCGAGGAGATATTGAGAAACAGTGAAGTGAAAGGAAGACTGGATGACCACCAGATTGACCAGCTCAGTTGTATTATATGTAAATATTCCAATTGTTTCTCAAACGTGCCTGGCCTCACAGATCGTATCCAGTTTGATATCGAACTTTCTGAAATAAAGCCCCTCTGTGCGAAGCCATATCGAATGTCGGTCCGACATTCGCAGATTTTGAAAGCCGAAAAGGAATGTGCCGCTATTGTGTTGGCTGTCAAGAAGCTACGATGCTACCTGGATGGACCTACCAAGTTATTTATCCAAACTGATCATAATCCTCTAGTATGGTTAAAAAAGAACTCTGGGGTAAATCCACGTCTCTTGCGATGGGCTCTTGCATTGCAGCCCTGGAACTATGAGGTAATCCATCGTCAGGGCAGAAACACCAGAATGCTGACAGCCTTAGCCGACTGTTCTGAGTTACCAAAATGTCCTTTGAGTTTATTTTTATTGTTTTTTTAGGTAACTTGGCAGTTGTATATATGTTTGTAAATATTTGTATAAAATTTTGTAGAAATTAAGTTTTTTTTTGAAAGTTATGGTAACTTTTTACAGGGTAAAAAGTTATTCTAAGGGGGGAAGAGTTGTAACGTACACTTCCGGAATATCTTTTAAATGTTATGATAATATTTCTTTTTCCTTATTCCAAGATATTGTGATACTTCCTGTGTTTATTTATACTTCTTATTACTCTTGGAAAGGATATCTTTTCTTTTGACATATTTATGTGAGCTTAAATGGTTTTCCCGGAAGTTCGTTTTTTTTTTCTTTTATGTATAACGTTGGTGAAAAGATATTTTTTTTGTAACGGTTTTTTAGAGTCGATTGGATGCTTCGTTGAAGTGTGGACTGAGTGCAGTGTTCGAATGGCGTGTTTTAGCCGTTATGTTTAAAACGTATGATGAGAGGTAGTTGTAACGGTGATGTCGCTACCATATTGTAAATAAATTTTTCTTTAATTCTTTAAAAAAGTCTATTTCTTTTATCACGACGTTACAGGGGGAAAAGTTTTAATACACTGAATTTTAAAAACATAGATGTTTTGCTGTCGATGTAGCACCACTAGTTGCTAAATCAGTTTTAAGAAATGGGGGAAAAAGTTTAAATACACTGAATTTTAAAAACATTGATGCTTTGCTGTCGATGTCGCATCACTACTACATACCCGACTAAAACTTCAACATTGATTAAACATCAAGCTTAACCCATTAACGCCCAGCGTCCTCATTTTAGGACAGTGGATAAAAGAGCGTGTAGAATCTTTATATTTTCCGGTAACGATTGTTTGTTCTGCACGACGGAAGATGGTATTACCAGAAAGAATCCCACAAATTACCAAGTATATGTGGTTGTTTAGAACTCCTTGATATGGATCGCCATTTCATGTTTTTTCATGTCTCACACTTGCATTTGCTTTCTGTCTAGCTACATCGCCTACATTCTAGGTAAAACATTTTATTTTTACTAGTATTCAAATTAGAGTACTATATAAACTTTTAATAGAAAATTAATTTCGTTTTTAAAAAGGACATCTAATTTTGCTGTCCTCAATTGAGGACGCTGGACGTCACAGCCAATTTTTATACAAATTTCAAGCCATTATAATTTTTATATTTTTTCGTGTAGTAAATGAATTAAAAATTATTTCGACTTTTATATGGTAAATAGTCATTACTTTCCTAAAGAAAAACAAAGTATAAGTAGTTATAATGGCTCGTAGGTTCTTAACGATTGCAGAAGCTCATGAATATTTAATTTCGGAACAAATTGAAACTGACATAATCGGAATGCCACCTAACGTAGATGAGATTACTGATGAAGAGGATTTTAACGATGAAAGTACAGCTTTAGCTCAAGTACGTGATATTGCAAGAACAGCTGAAATCGAAAATTCCGAAGATCCAAATTCCTCTGAAACTAAACTCTGTGACTAGAATTGTGTTCAAAAACTAAAATTGTGGCACAATAAGAGACAACATAATGGCAAGATGTCCTCTGAAATATCGGAAAGAAATAGAAAAAGAAACAAGATAGTTTTATGAGCATAAATTTGATAAGGAAAATTAAATTTTAATACCCAGATGGAACGACAATAAGTCTGTTACTTTGGCAACAAATTCTGAAATATTAATTCTGCATTCCTTGTTTCCCCAAATATCCTACCAAACCAAAGAATTGATACATATTTTTTGTAAATTTGTATGTATTTTGTTTATGTATCATATATGTGCATCCTGTTCTCCGTCATTCTGCATAAAAAACTGTCCTTTTTATCAACTGTCATAGTTCGCACAAAACTGAAATTGTAGCGTTGAACATTACTCCGTTTGAGATAAATTGTCATTAAATTTTAAGTAAATAACAGTTTAAAATTAATCTTATCTTAAAATTTAATAGAATACTGTAACTAGTCCGTTTTTACACCTATTACATGTAGTTTTCAAATATTCTGACTTCACTGAATTTCTTGATTTTTTTTTCACTGGAACGCCCATTGTCCTCAAATGAGGACGGGCTGTAATTTTAAAACTAAATCACAAATTGATGGAATTTTAGATTTGTTTGCATTCAGAGGGTCATAATTACATAGATTTGAGATAATCATGAAAATATTTTGAGCAGAAATAATCCGGGCGTTAATGGGTTAAAATGAAATAGACGGATCACGTGGGCGGAGTCGCTGTCGTAAGATGTCTGAAGGGTAAATTACTTTACGGATTTGCTATGGAAGACCAGACTAGTGGTTTTGGTCCAGGTGGGTAATAATTTTAACCAATCAATAAATTAGGATTAATGCCTTTTACCCACAACCTGGTGACACATCTTCAAACCGAGCAACTGGGAGAAATAACATGAAGCTGCGGGCACAGGTGGATGATATCAAATCGTTAAAGACTTAATTCAGTTGCGCGGTTTTTCCACACCGGACATGTCACCAGTACTCATTGCTGGACTACACAGAGGAATCATAGTATGAGTCATCCGGGAGGGAATATCCGAACTTCACAACATCCTTTTAAAATTCATGAAAATTGCAAAGTATTTGAGCTGCAGTAATAGTTTTGTGACCTACTGTATGTAATTTGGTGGTTCATTCCAATTAAGATTAAAAGTGGTTTCGCGCGCATTGAACTGACTCACCAAAACCAGAGCATTTTTTTTCTTCGACACTCCTGCACTAATTCTGAAAACCAGGAAGGAAATAGCCTAAAAGAATGAAAAGCTGATACTTTAAGCGTAACAAATTAAAACGGAACAACAATACAAACACGCGGACACAACATCTAAAACAAAGGGTTCTTAAACACGCCTCCATAAAAAAGAACAGTTTTGAATAATTATTCAAAGTTTTCAATAGTTGAATTCATTTTACGTCATCCTTTTGAAATAAAAAGATAAAAAAATCTTATAACTGCAAACGAAAATTGGTAATTTAATGGTAAAACTTTATGCATAATCCTAATTTAAAACGTTTTTTGAATTCATCCATAAATTCAATATTTAAACTGGTAGGGAAAATTTGGGTTAGTGCAAAATCTAATGAATACGTTTTATTTGTACATAATGATTTTTAACGTTTTATTGCATTTGTCAACAATTTGAAATCTTTTAATTAAAATGTAGTTAACTCTTTGTGTTTTCGCATATTATACACATATTGAAGAAACTGCAATAACAAAAATTAGTTTTGCTTTAGCTAGGATTAATATAGTTCGTTCTATCAAAACTAAAATTGCATTGTTTGTTTCCAAGTAACTAAATATATTTCCAAGTAACTAAATATCTATTAATAATGAGTAAATTTAAATTACATTCTCAGAAAACAGGCTGAAGACATAATTTATATATAATGAATTAAAAAACAACTTAAAGACTCGGTCAACATATCGCACCCAGCAAGAAAAGTGATACAAGTCAAAAAATAAAAAAATTTATGTTATGTCATTGAAAACTTTGTATGAGGTGCCCCAGCGTGTTATATTGCTATACTATGGAATATAATAGAAGTTACCAACATAAATCCTACCTAAAATTTGAAAGAAGCTTTTACTATTTAAATATAAGTTTTAAAATATCCTTTAAGTTGATGTTTCTCAAATTCTGCAATTTTGAGTTGTGTCACTTTTTTTGCTGGGGTGCGGTATGAATAAACATGTCGGGAAAAAATATTTTTGTTCCAAATGAACACTCGCACATTAGAAATGAGAGAGTTAGAATATAAAATTATTCCATTAGCTTAAATTAATTAATACCACACCAAAGCAATTTATTAATTCCTTTTTTTGAACGTAAACAAAATCCTCGATTGTGATGCAAAAGAATGCCGTGGAAGGTTTTTTTCTTAGACTTTATTACGTGTAGTTTCCGAACTTCATTTTCAATTTTATCTGAAATGTTTTTTCAAAAAATATTTGGCACAGAACGCTAGACAATTCGCAAGTATCCAGAGTTTAATTCGGTCATTCATTCACTTGTGACTCAGTGAGCAACACTTATTTTCCCTGTTTTGTAAAACAACTATTGTTCTTTGTTTTTTGATAAAAACGCATTTTTGAGTAAGAACAAAAATTCCAAAACAACGGAACTGAGTGTGAATTCTGACAAAGGAGGAAATACAGTGTTGCCACAGTCCGCATGAGAAATTCCGACAAAACGGTTCCCGTTCGTCTGACACTTGCATCCTCAGAAATTTATATACAACTGTTTGCCTCCATTATACGTTCCTTCACAATAATCTCCCCATTCTTTATTTACTTATTTACCGTTTTACATTTTGCTGAATAACAATAATGCAAATATCTGCAGTCGAAATCTTTGTTGCAGACAAAAACAGACATGAAATGGACCCTTTCCCCGTTTCCTCCCGTTTGGAAAGAACGGGTAAAAAAAGTAAATTCCAAATTCGAAGCATAAATATGCCAGAAGACGAAAATGAGAAGCAATAACAAACGGAAGCAGATAGCATTTTGAAAATTCTACGGCAGTTTAAATAAGTAAAAACAAAAAGGGCAGGAAAACCAAAAAAGAAAGAAGCGAAAACAAGCAAACGATAAAAGTCGAAAATAAAACATTTATTTTTTGTTGCTCTAAAAAACGCCGGTGAACAAGAAAAAGGAAAATGGAGACCGAAAAACACCAAACGATACAAAAACGAAAAACTCCTTTATTTTTCAACTTCTTTTCGCCTCTTGTACGCCAAGAAATCCGCCAGAAGGGAGTCCATGTTTGCAGATATTAAACTTTATTGGGTTCCTAAGAAAGATTTAAAGCCGTAATTTAAACAGTCAAGCTCAAACAAAAGTGTTCCCGCGCATGAAAGCCGTAAAAGAAATTTATGGATAACAACACTTATTGATCGAGAAGCTATGCAAATTAATGTCACTCAAACGGTGTGTCATTGCCTCAAGCTCCGCCCACCGCAATGCCTTTCGGGAGTTGATATTTATACGGAGTTCCTTTTAACACGATACGACAGTGGGAAAACCGTCTGTTACGAGCGTTAATTTCTGGGACTAGGTTGACGACACTTAAACGCACTTTCAATCTCTGGATGTTCGGATATTCTTTTTTTGTTCAGATTTGGAAAAAAAAATGATTTTTTTTTACTTGTGCCATTATTTCCTTCGCTGGTGGAATATTTTGAATGTGGATAGAATTATTTATTTCTTTATGTTCCATATATGCTTTTATTCTTTATTTTTATCTGGCTTTAATTTTTTTTATCATTCTACATTTATATTACAATAATTATTATTCTTCATTAATATTACTGTTATTAAATTTCGACATTTATGTTACTATTATTATTATTCTACATTTATATTACAATAATTATTATTCTACATTAATATTACTGTTATTAAATTTCGACATTTATGTTACTATTATTATTATTTTACATTTATATTATTATTCTACATTTATATTATTATTCTACATTTGTATTTTTATTCTACATTTATATTATTATTCTACATTTATGTTATTCTACATTTATATTATTATTACATATTATTTAGATTTTGTCTCGAAATGATATTCTGAATTATTTATTACACCGCAAGAAGATTCCATCAGATGTGTAACGAACCTTTTCCCCCGTAACAATACCACTTGTCACTATTTACCAAATAATCTCAACTTAAAATATAAACATGCAGTGAATCAAACTGAAAACTCAACCCTCGAGTTAACTTGGTAAAAGCAACTGTAGACTTGGAACGAAAAAGAAAATTTAAGAAAAAATTTTATAATCAAGATAAGTCATTTATTGCATTTTTAAAAAGTTTGCGTTCACAAAATTTCTTAAATCACATGATTTATTTTGAATACACAAGGGTGACTGAAACAGTCGTATAACATTATTCACTGAATTTCAACCACTCCTAACTCACATGAGCAAGCGGAGGGTTGCGAATTCGTAACTCTATCCAACTAAGGACCATGGGGGAATTGGAGGCTGGTACACGTTGAATCTGTCATGATCTCAAATGTCATCCCGTTGGCGCTATCGTGGTTCAAAATGACGAGATGTAGTGCTCGAATCTTTCTCTCCGCGATTGATCCTGGGTGGCCACCAAAAGCCCGTTGCGGTACTCCAGTCCGACGTTAATTAACTACTTGTTATAATGAATTTCAAAAGAAGCTAGGAAATCACCGTTTTTACTCCAGGTTTTGTTAATTTATATTTTTTTTAACCGAATTTTAATTTTTTTTTCGAGTATGTCAGAGCAAGAGTACTTGTTGCATGGAATGTCCAAAACACTTACATGTCAAACCTCGACATATGACAACCGATGACGCACAAACAACACTCCGCGGAAACCAAATCTCATTGCAACCCAACGCATCATCCCAATCTTGCCCCCCCCCCCCCCTTGTCGATACCCTTTCACAAAGCTACCCCTCCAGTAAGGCCAATTACAGAAGCTGAAAGGATCGGAAGCCCGCTTCATCTGGTTGACTTCTTGCGGTGCGAATCAAGGATGTTAACATAGAAAACGATGCCTTGCGTAGGTAATGGTAGTTAATTGACGCAGAACTGGACAACACAACGGACTATTGGCGACGGTTTGGTATTGAACCCTAAGGGAGATAACAACGCGTCATTTTGGGAGGTAGGTATTCTAATTAACGTCACACTGAAGTAACATAATGGGCTATTGGCGACGACGAGGCTGCCCTTGAACTGGTACCCAAACTTCGATAACACGCAAACGTGATGACATTCGAGGCCAATACAGATTCCATTTCAAATTTGGTGGATTTTGTAGTGCCTTCGAATTGTCACTATCAAACTCTCGTAGAGCTGACGGCTATACCACTAGTATCATTTGTGCGCTACGTTACGAGCCTCACCTTTATCACTCTTCGTAGTCACGTGCACGAACTAAGAATGTGACATCGATGTCTATGTTTTTGACATCGATATATTGGAGTCGATGTTTTTGTAACATCGATGTTTATACTTATCGATGTTTTTACGTTGTCGATGTTTCATTTTTAAATGAAACAAGTACGGTTATAAAAATTTAAAAAATAACCAAGTAGCATAATTTTTATAATTAGCAAATTGAACACACTTTTAGACCAAAGTGGCCAAGGGTGAAGGGTCTGAAAAGTAGGGATGCGACATCGATGTCTTCAAAACATTGATGTTTTAAAAAACATCGATGTATTGGAGCCGATGTCGCATCATTAGTTGCTAAACCAGTTTTAAGAAATGGAGGGAAAAGTTTAAATACACTGAATTTTAAAAACATCGATGGTTTTGGGGCGATGCATTATCAACATCGATGTTTTAATTTTGAACATCGATGTTTTGCTGTCGATATCGCATCACTAGGTGCTAAACCAGTTTTAAGAAATGGAGGGAAAAGTTTAAATACACTGAATTTTAAAAACATCGATGGTTTTGGGGCGATGCATTATCAACATCGATGTTTTAATTTTGAACATCGATGTTTTGCTGTCGATATCGCATCACTAGGTGCTAAACCAGTTTTAAGAAATGGGGGAAAAAGGTTAAATACACTGAATTTTAAAAACATCGATGTTTTGGGGGCGATGTATTATAAACATCGATGTTTTAATTTTGAACATCGATGTTTTGCTGTCGATGTCGCATCACTAGTACAAACAAGACGTTCGTGATCCTATTCCGTTTGAATGAGCTCGTGTGTTCTTTTACAAATGAGAATATATCATTTCTTGTACAGAAAGCTTTGTAAATATTTATAGTGTAAGAGAGATTAAAGTGAATAGTTATGGTTAAAAATGGATTGATCTGGACCTGACTTACTGTGTATAAAATAACTATTGTGCGCGGATCGAGCATTGGTCCGCGCGACCGCTTCTTGTACCCTTGTACATAGCGGTCTTTGGTAGGATACGAACTCGTAACCCTCCGGTTGCTAATAAGTCAGTATTCCAACTGGTCTATCGCGACCCCCCCCCCCATATCATTTGGGACCAAGACCAATTACTGGCATTTGGTATTTTTTAATTAACATCGTACTAGAGCAAACACAACAAAAACCAAAACAACATGACGAGACAGGTGCTGACACACCACTCTCCAAGTTTCCACAACACGCCAACGTGAGGATATGTCATAACACTACAGATTCAACGTGCACCTGCCCAGTCTGCTTCGATTCAAACTCGCATTGTTGTGTCGATTATTATTTGTCACCGAATTCTAATTTTTTGATGGAGACGGCAGCACTTGTTGCGTGGACACCTTCAAACTCGGATGCCAGACCTCGACTTTCAACAACCGACGACAACACAAACAACACTCCACGGAACCCAAATCTCATCGCGACTCAGCGCATCATCCCAATCCTACCCCTCCCCAACTCTCCCCCCCCCCTCCGGAAAGACCACGCAGAGAGAAAAGAGCCCAAAATTTGTATCGCCGCATAAACACACATCCAGTTAGGGCCACTCGAACGTAAGCAACAATTTGATTAGATCAACCAAGCATTAAATGAAATGTGCTTTCCGGAGATCGGGGGAAGGGGGTGGAGGTGGGACAGGGGAGGGGGCGTCCTCATTTGGATTCCGACTCCACGAGACGACCCCCCCCCCTTCTCCTTGGCCAGATTTGCGGCGAGTTTGTCGCAATATTGCTTTTCAGCCTCCCTCGCCTATTCAGCGCCATTTACGAGATTATTTCTGGGGTATAATTACTGGAGGAAATGTCCGGGAGGCCCGAAAATTTTATTCCCGGCTTCTGGGCGGGATAAATTAAAGATCCGGCGTCCTTCCCTCGAAGGGGACGATTGGAATTTCAAATGAAGACGCTCCGGTACGAGGCTTTCGAAATTTTAAGAGTTTTGTTAACACGGACGGATTTCTACGATTGGGACGGAAGAAAGAAAGGCCCGTCTTCAGATGTCCCTACCGGGATTGTGAACGTCTTGCAAGTGTCCAAATAATGCCGCAACTTCTCATATGAAAAGGGGATCGCAGATTGCGGTACCAGTTTTGGTAGAGTCGTGGTTGGCTTTGTGGGTGTTTTATGGCTCAAAGGAAATATTTGGCCAGATTGCGCCAAACACAAGACATATAACACCAAGTAATAGACATACATCCCGAGTTTTACGGACACAGAAGGGATATACACCATAAGAAATCGAACCTACGCAGCTTGCGACTCGAAAGTAGGGATACGACATCGACAGCCAAACATCGATGTTCAAAATTAAAACACTGATGTTCCTAATACATCGCCCAAAATCCATCGATATTTTGAAACATCAGAGTATTTAAACTTTTTTTCTCACTTTTGAAAACAGGTTTAGCAACCTCAAACAGTAATGTTTGCCGCGGAGTGGGGATATTTAGGCCCGGTGCACACATCCGGTTTTTCAACGTGCGGCGCCGCTGCGTCACCGAAACCCAACTATGCACACATAACCGTGAAATCAAGCAAGAACTCATTTCGCGCCATTTGCGATAAATATTCGATCGAAGAAAACGTGTTTATTTCGCTTACTTGATGTAAAAAAGTATATTTTGAAACATAAAATAGACGTTACTGGATACAACCATTTGTTAATTATTATTTATATTCCATTTATTTATGAAAGCAATTTACTTCAGACCGGAGAAGTGTGTGCGGCGAGCCACGGCGCTGTGGGGAACTGCGGTACAAATTGCACGCAAGTTGGATGTGCGTTGCCGGAGGCATATGTTAGGCGCCGGTGAATACATAAGGTTTTTCAACGTGCGGCGCCGCCGCCGCAACACAAGTGCGGTCTGAGATACATTAGATCCAATGGAGAAGTGCACACATGTCTCCGGCAACACACATCCAACTTGCGTGCAATTTGTATCGCAGTTCCCCACGGCGCCTTAGCTCGCCGCAAACACTTCTCCGGTCTGAAGTGCATTGTTTTCACAAATAAATGGAATATAAATAATAATTAACAAATAATTGTATCCAGAAACATCTATTTTGTTTCAAAATATACTTTTCTTACACCAAGTAAGCGAAATAAACACGTTTTCTTTGATAGAATATTTGTCGCAAATGGCGCTAAATGAGTTCTTGCGTGATTACACGGTTATGAGTACATAGTTGGGCTTCGGTGCCGCAGCGGCGCCGCACGTTGAAAAACCGGATGTGTGCAATTGGGCTTAATTTGTCATTTGCCGTGCTTATTAATTTATAATTAAGACTTTTTTAACTGTCAAAACAAAGAAAAAAATATTAATAAGAACAATTAACAAATATTTTATTTTCGAATAGAATAAAATAAAAGATAATAATATTTGCAACAATTTGACTTACTAACTATTTTTACTACTAACTATAGTATAATTAGCAAGGTACATAACAATAATCATTGTTAGTTATTATTAATTATTTATAAACATATGAGGGGAAAAACACAACAAACTTATTTTTTATTTACTCTAAACAAAAAATATTGGGTCTATGAATTATTATATGCCCCAATATTTGTGATTTACAGTTAAAAAAAGAGAAGTCTGTCGGACAAATGTCGCCATCACTGACAAATACTTAGTTGCACGGTTATTTTTCTTAATTTTTACTATGGTGCTTTTTTTATTCAAAAATAAAACATTGACAGCGAAAGACATCGATGTTAAAAAAATATCGTCTCCAATACATCGATGTTTTGGAAACATCGACATCGATGTCGCATCTCTACTCGAAAGTTGCTAACGCAATAGGCCAGGCCTCGAAATAGATTTTTTAATACAGGTGCACCTTATGCACCTAAGTTTTTAAATTAGGTGCACTGTGTGCATCTCGTGGGAAAAAATTAGGTGCACAATTATATTTTCATGTGCACAGTGCACCCGGGTATTTCGAGCCCTGCAATAGGCATAACCACTGAACCACGACGATTTGGCGAAGTCGCGGATTATGAATGAATGAAACAAATGCCACTTGACTTCTCGTCATTCGTGCCTCCCAATATGTCTGTACTCTATTACTAAAATTATTAAGGGCAGTGGACATGCCTAAGTGTTGATACGTCATAGGTTTACCACTATTACATAAAATGCAATAAGAAGAGTCAACACTATTGCAATACAATAAGTGTGTACGCAGACAGTCATTCAAAGTCAGGAAACTAAATTCTGCAACTGAAGCCTTCCTTGCAGAGTTTGGGATGACGACACTGGAGGAAAGAATGTAGGTATTCAATTGGGAAACACAACGGGCTATTGCCGACGGTCCGGGATCCCAAAGGGAAAATCTGGGGACAACAACAGGAATTTTCGAACCAAAGTTAGATGACGATGCAACACGTGAACTGGCACCCCACTCTTCACACTTCCACACCACTCCAACATGAGGACATTTGAAGTCACGACATATTTAACGGGCACCAGACCCAGTGTACACGACGTTCTTAGGTTGGATTGTTGTCGTCGTGCGGGCCATATATGGCCCAATTGGGGGTGCCATTGCCCCGGAGGGTTGGACTTCTTCATGCATGACACATCCGTTTTACAGGAAGGTCCCTTTCACACATCCATTCACTCACACATATCGTAATTTAGATCCCAATCAGAGGCCGATAACCCCCTGATCAGGTACCCCCAGAGGTATTGATTTGGTATAGGAACATGGGGGACTTTGTGACCACGACCTATTTAACGTGCCCCAGCCACCATTAGCGAACACGGCGGTCTTTAGCCAGGTCTATGCGCCGATCACGCAACCATCAGAATTGCAGGCTCCTCCGAGGACAGAACCCACAACCCTTCTGATGCGAGCCCGACGCTCTACTGAATGAGCTACCGCGGCTCTTTGGTTCGATTAGAACTCGCAATCCTTAGGTTTTTAATGCTTTACTCTTCCAACTGGGCTGCCTTGGCCCTGATCGGGAAGGGAAAGAACCGAGGACATCTAGTTATTTTAAACCACGTTCACAGGACGACGAGGTCAACACCTGAGTTGGCAACTCACCCAATTTCACCCTTCGTCAATCTAGACCCAGTACTATAGTCCGAGGCATATAGTCCCGCTACCCTAGTACTATAGTCCGAATATTAATAATAGTATTGTCTGTGTAACTAGTCTTTTTATGCTATAACCATGGTTACTATCTATGCTTATGCATTTCATTCGGCGTTTATCCAAGGAGATTTTTCAAAATTTCTGTCAACCATTTTTTTACTGCAGTCTAAGTCAAATATTTCCATTTCTTACATTTCTACTGCATGTAGTTTGTTTAAAAATAATAAAATGGCCGAAAGAGAAAGAGAGAGAGAGAGATTAGGTATTTAAGAAATAATAATTTCTGATATATCTTACTTAGGATATATATATATATATATATCCTAAGTAAGATATATTAGAAATTATTATTTCTTAAATATATATATATATATAAATAAAAGGGATCAAATTTCAAAAATGAACGAGTATTAGATGTGTACTTAAACATATGGCACTTCCGCCCAGTGCCATAACTAGGCAGGTGCAACAGGTGTACCCGCAGAGGGCCCACTTGGAAGGGAGTCCAAAAGAGAGAGACGACCCAAAGAGAAGAGTTAAGATAATGGAAATAGATGAAACACGAGATGAAGGAAGTAACTTGAGACACGAAGAATTATTTAAAATACAAATTTATAGTGTTCTGGACACACTATTGTCTCAAACAGATTGGCGTTATCTAAAAGTGAAAACTATCTGTGACGATTTTTGCTTTCTCTATGACTTGTCTTTACAATACATGAGAATTGCCTATTGAAATAGCTGCAGATTTCGCTATCTCTCTATATTAAAAAAAAGTTACCGCCGCCGCCGCCGCCGCCGCCGAAGAATTGAAATTTTTGTTGTTTAGCTCCATTCTTAGACGGTTTCCCGAGAAAGTACTGATCGGAAAAATATGAAATTAACATGCTTTGTTCTTCATCGTATTCCCTGGATAATTATTAAGATTTTTTTCCGATGCGGCTATTAGTTTAGGTTTTATTAAGTGTTAAAGTTGAAGAAGTGAAATTTCTTCCGCGAGTGAGCAAAACACATTCAAAATTTCAGTCTTTAGTCGTGAGTTTTTTTTTAAGAGTACCTCTCAACGTAAATTTTTGCAGCTCGTCGAGTTTTTTTTTAAATTTAAATTTGGTTCTTGATAATATTTTTTTGAAATTCAGGAAAAATCGGGACATTTTTGTTACTTTTTTTTAAAACTGCCATATCTATATCTAATTACTATTAGTTTTTAATTTTTAAAATATAGCAGTATACCTCAGAATATACTCTTTCTTACGGTACTATTATTTTTGAAATCGGTTAATAATTAAATTGGATGCGATCAAAAGTTCGTCATACAAAATTCGGAATCTTTGGATATTTTCGCTACTTATTGTTAAAACCGTTTTGTCTACGGCAAAAGCCATTATTTTTTAAATTTGAAAACATCACTGAATACATTACATTACACTCTTTCTTATGGTACAATTATTTTTCAAATTGGTTAATAAATAAAATCGATGCAAATAAAAGTGGGTCATACAATTTTCGGAACTTTCAGATCGTAACTTCCGATACAAAACTAAAATGGTCATATCTGTATAGTATTACTGTTAATTTTTAATTTTAAAAATATTGCAGTATACCTCAGAATATACTCTTTCTTACGGTACAATTATTTTTAAAATTGGTTCATAAATAAATTCGATGCAATCAAAAGTTGGTGACACAAATTTCGTATTTTTCAGTTCGCATAGCTGCTTCCGAAAGCAGTAGTGGGTTACACTTTTGACTATCGGGTTTGCCAGATATCAAATTTATCGTAGCAACAATTGCCATAAAAACGATTTCTTTTTATTTGGCGAGGAAAAAGGCTCGCTTTTTTCCCTCTGTTTTCAAGACAGTTTACCGACAAAGTACAGATCGTAAAGTTTGGATATTAACAATGTTTAGTTAAAATTGTACAGGGAACAAGATGCAGAAGATTTTTTACTGATGCGGCTATTAGTTTAGGGTGCATTAAGTGTTAAAGCAAAAAAAAGTTAAATCACTTGCAAAAGAAGTATTGGTTTGAGAAAGCAAACCAAACGGATTGCGTAGCAATCCCCGGGGTCGGCGAGCGTAAGCGAGACGCAGCGAAGCCCTCGCTGTGACGTCATGAACCGGAAAGTGAAATCAGCATAATACGAATTATTCAGATAGTTTCACTCTGTGAAAGTAATGTTGGTTTGCGAAGCAAACCAAATGGTATCTGTGACAGGAGTGTTGGTTTGCGAAGCAAACCAAATGGGATTGCGCAGCAATCCCCGGGGGTTGGCGAGCGTAAGCGAGCAGGGGGCGGAGCCCCCTAGTTATATATATAAATATAGCAAAGATTTAAAAAAGTACGAATTCAGATGTGAAATTGAAAGTTTGAAGTTTCAAGTAACGACTCTTATAGAAAATATAGAATCTGCATTTCCCCTATATATTCAACAGGCTCTTCATAATTTTTGGTTTAACTGAGTCTTACCTAAATATCAATGTCGCTCTTCTAATATTTCTAACTCTTCTCGTTTCTTCTATTGTTTCATGCAAAAAAAGTTTTAGTTGAAATTAATAAAAAAAAAATTAAGATCAATTATCGGACAAGAACGACTATCCAATCGTTCTATTATTTCAATAGAATACACTATCGTTAAAAATATTAACTATGATAATGTAATTAATGAATTTCCTGAAAACTTAATTAATTAAGGGGTCTAAATGCAAATTCTTGCACAGGGCACAGGAATGTCTTGTTATGTCACAGCCATTCCTTTTCTTGTTGCTAGAGCTTTGTACCGAATTACTTTTCATTTTGAAAATGAAAATCCTTTGCTTTTGATACGAATAACGATATATGCATTTACGATGTTTTATCGAGATTTCAACAAATTTGTCTCGAAAAATTAAATTGTAATAAAGTGTGTATTCCCTCCTCGGTTAAATAAAATGGGCTAAATTCACAGAGAAGGAAGAACACAAATCATTAGATTTTGGTAATGAATTGTAAATAATGAGATGTATGAGTTTTTCTCATAATTCTCCATTGTCTTGTATAGTTCGTTTTGTAAAAAAAAATTTAACAATTATTTAGTACTTTACTGTATGTGTACACCAAAGATGTTCGTTTAATCTAACTTTTTTACGATTGATGCAATTTTCTCACATTGACAAAAACTAATTTTTTAAAACCTTGAATTTATAAGTTTTTCCAAAAAAAAAAAACGTTTTAAGGCATTAGTTCTCGAAATATTCAAAATAGTTTTGTGTTTATGAAATGTGTAACTTCAAATAAAACTTGAAATGTATATATTAATAAGAGGGTATATTAAAGATGTGAACACCTAATGAAAATCCTTTTATTCAGTTGGTATGAACTTAGAACTGTTATTTTCTATTCTATTAATTTGGTTTTCCTTACTTGAAGAACTGCTAAAAAAAGAACTGCTTTGTAAAAAGCATTTCCGCTATTTAAGTGGGAATAAATTTTCACTTTTATATTTTATATGCGATATATGAAATAAATGTGTCAAATATAAATGTGACAAGAAAGTTTAAGAGGATTTATAGTTTATTATTGGATTTTGTATTTATAAAGTATTGGATTGCAAGTGGATACAAATTTAATACATATAAAATAAACTGTTTGAATTTTTTTGTAAAATTGCATGCGAACTGGGCAATGAACAAAATTTAGAAGACTAACTAAGATTTTTTAGTTTTGTTTTAAAAACTTCACAATTTAGATGTGCACATGTCCATATGTTTTAAGCAAGAAGTATAGCAGCGAACAAAATAGCTAAGCAATCCTAAGTTTTAACCATCAATATCAAATACTAACATTCTTGACCTAGAAACCCAAAAGCTAACTTTTCAAAGTTATTCAATTATTTTTTCACTCATTTTGAATCTAATGCTTCATAATTATGGAGAAAAGATTATTAAAACTATCATTGACAAACATGTCATTTTTCAATTTACTTAAAAATCATAACATTTAAAATAGAAGTATGAATTTTTGCTCAAATTTAACATAAGATATTTGATATTGTTGCATCCCCTTGTATAAACATCTTCGTACTTTAATATTAAGCAGTCACAATCTAATAAATAAATACTTTTTCGAAGTTAGAAACAAATTACTGAAGCATATGGTTCAAAACAATATGATTAAAACCAAATTTATGTTTGGACGAACATAAAAAATGTTTATCCTTACCTTCATTCACATATCTGCCCTGTCATACGATGTTATATAATTAAACTGAGCTATCAAACGTCCAATCATCTGACAAAGTCAATTTTCGACACATCAATCACGTGACTACTAGTAGATATGTTGTTGTTGTTGTTGTTGCACATCCCCCTGGTGTAGGAAAGCCTACACCAGGTCCAGAAGGCCCCGTCGTGCCAGATCCCCATATACCTGCAAAAAGTCCTGATCAACCAACAGCTGCTTATACGAAGCGTCAAGACAGAGAAGAAGGTGATCAGGACTGGCAGGTAGGGAACAGGAACAAGGAGGGAAAATTCTCTCCCCGTTCTGAAATTTGATACTTTTAAGATGGCCACTTCGAAATCTGGCCATGGCCGATTGAAAAGGCCGAGGGCCACAGCATGTGATTGAGAGTCCAGGGTGATTGCCAGCATACCAATGGTGGGATGGCGTACGGCGCCACAAGGAAAGCAAACGTTGTTTTCCCAGGGAGTGGACCTCAAGTCAGTCTTCTGCCCTAGTGGTTCCTCTAAACAAAAAGAAGCTGCAAATCACCCTTAGCCAGATGGAGAGTAGATATGTTGGTGTGTTTTTAAAGCTCCTCCCTCAATAGCAATACTCAGTCTGCTTACATTTCACGTCTATGATATCAATTCGGTAGGCAGGTAGTTAATTAAAGTCTCACAGGATCGACACAACGGGCTACTGGCGACGGTCCGGGATCCATCCGAAAGGAAAGTTCTTCGTTATTTTGAACGTCATCTTGAACCACTTACTTGAACCCCGAGTAGGGTTGCTTACCGCCCCGGATTGTCCCGGAATTGAAGTTGCTGTCCAGAATTCCGGTTGAACGTCAAATTGTCCCGGAATTTCAGAGAGAGCTATCAACCAATATAACCTACACTCCAAAATGATTATTTCTATTGCACATGACTTCGTGTCTATCAAACGTCCGTTCCACACTACTATCCCAAGTCAATACTATACATCGTCACTCAAAGTTCAAGAGGTCGTATGTTAAAAATTCTATTTTTTCTACTGTTATTGCTATGTGTAGCATTTTGGGATTTTCACCTGGTGGCAAAATCTCTTATGTCATCAGCTGATTAAATAAACAGACTCAGAACAAAACACAAAGTAAATAACAATAGAATTAAATCATCAGAAAAAATTCGTTTTTCCGCTCTTCTGAAAAATACAGCTCTTAGACATTTGACCTTTGCACTCTGAGTGACGACTTAAATATTTTCATTTTTGTGCAATAGGTCCCGGAATTGTCTCAGAAAAAGTGGTCGAACCTAACCACGGTCAGAAGACGAGGTCAACGCCTGAGATGGTACCCCACTCTCTACACCACTCCAGCGTGAGGACATGTGAGGCAATGGCAGATTTAACATGCACCTCCCCCCACATGCAGAATTTCCTTTGTTTAGAACTAGTTTCGAATTCAAAGCCCTCCAGTTGTTATTTCGTTACTATTCCAACTGGGCTACCAATTAAATGAATTCATTATCTACTGGAGCAATACAATGGTCTATCAACGACGGTCGGGTATCGAAATGGACGTAATTCATTCGTAAATTCAACCACCTACCTACAATTGAACACGAGTATATAATAAACCTAAACATTTATTATCGTTTGATATACTAGAGATATGTCTTAGCTGTGAATGGCCCAGCACAGTGATAAACTAAATATTTATCCCAAGATATGAGTTTAAATGTTTCAAATCCTCCGCTTAAGCACATGCTCCCCACATTACACTTTCAAGAAATTCCCGAGTTCCCTGCGTTTAATACCATCCATAATTAAAATCTTCTCCTGACAGAGAGAAGCACGGGCATTCACATATTTAAATCGTTCGCCTAACATACGTATGCGAAGTTCCGCCAACAAAATACAATTTCCCTCCTCACTCAAAACGCAATTAATTTTTCACTGCGCAAAGACATCATCATTATCCTCAAATCAATGCGCAGGGATAATTTTTTCCCGAAAAGCACCGGGAGCGAATCTTTCTTTTCGGGAGAACGGGAACAATAACAAAAATCCCGTATCCGCTTACACCGAAGAATTGTTAATGAATTTATAATTACCAGCTATGACCCTTCACTGAATAACTCTTTCAAGTTTGCTCAAGCTAATGCATTGAATGAGAGGAGTTGATTAATTGCCATGCAATTAGAAAAGAGTCTGTTTGGGTACATCTCAAAAGCTCCCTGGCAGACAATTTTAAAAGATTCGATCGATTCGGAAAAATTCGAGTTTTGAAAACCCCGCCGCTGTTTTAAAACGATTTCGGAGTAATTAACTGGGAGAAGAGACTACATTGTTCTGTCGGGGAGAGAAAAAATAACGGGGAGGGGGTGTTTCTGCGAGTGTGTGTATCGTTTGCGTTTTAATTGCATGTATCGTCTGCAGGGCTCCAGGCGGATGGGGACGGATTATGCCAATTAATTATTACCATAAATATCAATTTTTAAATGAGATTTTCCTTGGAAATCGAGTGCTCAAAGTGTAATTGGAAATGACAATTTGACGATGGGGAAGAACTATTCTTTTGAAAGGTTTTTTTTTTAGCGGATGGCTGATTGAAGAGAGCTAATGTTCCCTGACGTTTCCGATACTTGAAGTAGGACAGGGTTGTTGAGATGAAAGTATTTATTGAAGAACTTTCAGAGGGCGCCATTTGAATCTCTTTTCGGCCATTGAATTTTCCCTTTGTGGGATTAATGACTCAATGGGTGTTTTCCATTTGTGGGGCTGTCGAAAATGAACCCGTTTGAAAGTTATTGGAACCGAGGTCCACACTAGGGGATGGAAATTACTGACATTCGCAGTACCGGTAAATTACAAACGAAACCTCATTTCTATTTCTACTGATTTTTCTTAGCACTAGTTCAGTATTATAATGTTCTCTGAAACAGATTCAAATGTGCAAGGTGATGGAAATAATAATAAAATCAAAATAATTCTATCATACGCGAATGAGTAATGGAATCAAATGGATTCAGTTCTAAAGAATAGATCTATAGAATCTTTGCAAATAATTTTATTATGAGAAAAGGAATAATAGAAACGTTCCAAAGAATTATTTTCTGCGAAGTGGAGTAATAGAAACTTCCCAACGAATTGTTTTCTAAGGAAAGGAATAAAATCTTTCCAAAGCATTCTATTTTACGGAAAGGACCAATATAATCTTTCCATGTAATTCTACTAAAAGGAAAGGAGCAATAGCATATTTCGAATGGATTCTATTCTGAAAAAATGTCCACTCCATATATAATCTTTCCAAATTCTACTATACTTAAAGAAGTAGTAGAAACTTTCCTAAGAATATTATATTCTCAAAGAAAAGATCCACGGAAATTTTTCCAAAGGATTTGTTTATAAGAAAAGTTCTAAAATAATTGTATTAAGATTTGAAAGAATCCATGCACTTCTAGAACCAACGGATGTGGCTATTTAGTCATGTGTATGCGGAATGAAAGTAATACTATACTTCTCAGAATTCTTGTGAAGTTGCGAGGGTTATACGGTCAGGGTGCTGATTTCTGAATCGAAAGGCCTTGGTTCAAATGTAAGGCAAGGTATGGATGTTTGTGCGTCTGCAAAGCTAAAAGAAGGTGATATTCTGGAGATACTCGAGTCGACTCTAGTCTATCGCTGAAAACACCAAAGTTCCGGTTGTGCATCACTAAGATTACCAGGTATTGGTTTTAATCAAATGCTAATTGCTTATAAACACGTGAACAACAAAAATAAATATTAAAAAAAAAAACTAACTAGGTGGCGCTTTTGAAAAATTCAAGATAGAGCTCGCCTCCTTCGGAGTACACTTCGATGGATGTTACACGATGAGTGTTTGAACTGCCCATGATACACACATACACCATTCAATCCATGTCAAACAGTACAGTCCACAACTAAGGTTGCCAATTTTTTGTGAGACGATTCCAGGACATATTACCCAAAATTGAAATACATTTTTTTGTAATTTCACAATATTCACCACTGAAAAATCACTTAACATAACATACCTAGTTTTCCAAGAAAATTTGTTTTCATGTTCAATAAATATGTCAAAAAAAAAAAATTAATGTTTTTTTTATTATTATTATTATACGAGCTTGTTAGTTCTTTCATATACATAGTAATGATAATAAATCTAAACCTAACCTCTTGTTGTTTTGAAACTATTAAAAAATAAAAATGGTAGTGTTCGTATACAAAATAGAGATAGTGTTCATGTTTAGTTATACAGAACCGAGAGTGTTCCGAATTCTATTTTAAGAAATTCGAATATGAAAATGTGTGTTCGTCTCCAGCCCCAATTAAAAAAAATAAAATTAAAATACAATATAATAGAATTCAAAGGTAACTAGAATACCGTTTCTTCAAGATGGTCTCGCTCTGAATAGACTGACATATACAGTATTGGCTTTGGATAGTAGTGGGAGAACAGACGTTCAATGGATGTACACGATGTCATGTGCAATAGAAATAACTATTTTGGAGTTTAGGTGATATTTAGAGTCGATAGCCTTCTCGGAAATTCTGGAGCAATTTGACATTCAACTAGGATTCTGGACAACAACTTAAATTCCTGGACAACCCCGGCCGATCCTGGACGGTTGGCAACCCTATCCACAACCCGACCAACTTCAATTATTTTTTGAACTATTCTAATTTGTTTGTTGTCCAGCCATATATATGAAATTCTGGAAATTTACCATTTTTTTTGTATATTAATTTTAAGCTTGAAACATAGGGCAATTTTCAATGATAAAAGAGACAATTTTTCATGACTTTAATCTCTTTATATCTCATGTACCTCTGAACCTAATTATTCAATCATATTGAATTAGAGCTCATTTTATAGAAAATATACAAACTTTCTAATGACGTACGAGGGTAGCTATTTATATTTCTAGCCTTGGCAACAGTAAGTGTTGCTAGGCAACCGTTGACGTTTGCAAACGATAATTTAATATTTTTAAACATAGTTTCTTTAGAACTTTTTGTCATTTTAGCGTGATTTGTGTTGTTTACAGTAAATTGAAAAATTCATCTCTGGCAAAAAATAGAATTGACTCGTGAACATTTTCATGCGATTATTTTTCATTACTTTCGACGTGGATTATCAAGACAAGAGTGCTTCGATGAACTTAATTCTTTATACAGCGATAAAGCACCATCCTACAGCACTGTAAAAAACTGGTATAACGAATTCAATCGTGGTCGACGTTCGCTTCAGAACGAATTCCGTGAAGGTCGTCCAAAATAGGTTGTTGTGTCAGAATATATCGATGCTGTGCATGAACTGATAAAGCAAGATCGTCATGTGACATACCGTGAGATTGAGGCATCCTTGGGCATTAGTATGACAAGCATCAATAAGATATTACATGAACCTTTGACCGTAAAAAAGATTTATTCGCGTTGGATCCCGCATAATCTGACAAACGCTCAAAAGAAGACTTGTGTCGATTGGTGCAAGGAAATGTTGAAAAAATACGTTCAAGGTACATCAAAGGCTGTGTATAACGTCTACACAGATGACGAATCATGGATCTATGCATATGAGCCCGAAACAAAACAGCAATCGACTGTATAGGTCTTCCAAGACGAGCCAAATCCAACAAAGTTGTTCGCGGAAGGAGCACATCAAAGCAAATGGTTGCCTGTTTCTTCGGCATTACCGGTCACTTGGCTACAGTGGGTTTATAGCAACGCAGGACGGTCAATTCTGAAAGGTACACGACCATTTGTTTGCCAGATGTCATCGGAGAAATTCGAAAAAAGCAAAAGAGTCGAATCATTCTTCACCACAAGAATGTGAGCTCTCACACATCGGCTCAAACAAAGGTTTTTTTGACCGGCCAAAACATCGAATTGATGGGTCATCCGCCGTACAGCCCTGATTTGGCGCCCAATGACTTTTTTTATTCCCACACATCAAAAATAAATTACGTGGTCAACGATTTTCGACACCGGAAGGAGCGTTTGATACATTCAAAACACATGTTTTGGAGGTACCTCGATCGGAGTGGAAAAAGTGTTTCGAAAATTGGTTCAAACTCATGCAAAAGTGTATTGATCTTCATGGAGAATATTTTGAAAAACAATAAAATCAATTTCGATTATAAATATATATATATTTTTTCATTACTAGGCCAGTAATGTAAATAGCAACCCTCATATACTATGATCATTTTAAATTTCAAGGCCATTCATTTTGATATTTAACCTACAATTATAAAAAGTGTATTTTTTAATTTTTTCAAAACAATATGTGTAAAAGGTACCTCTGCTTGCTGGTACGTTTCATTGTTGGGAACGCATGGGTTCATGGTTAAAAAAATATTTGAAGTTGATAGAAGTATACAATCAGTACTCATAAATACCGTATCTTTTTACCCTTTTGTCCTATCGTACAGTAGTACAGATTGGTAGACTAATCGCACAATCTCTACCGATTAATGCTTAACACAATGGTATTTGTCTCGACGAAGTACCTCATCATAATCAAAATTGCCAAGTTCATGGTGGTCGAGATATCTTGTCGTTAGAAGAAAATGACACTTGATCTCGTTGTCATCAAAGAATGACAAAAGATGTCGTCAGTTGCAAAACTAGTCAGATCTTGATGGACGAGATAACTCGTCGAAACCACTTGAAGATTGGAAGATTTTGGTCACTTGCCACTTGGAAGCCAATACACAAGCATTATCTCTTGTATTCAGCCCTTGCTAAATTCTAGTGTGGGAGTACTGTGGTGAATTCAGTAACCACTGCTACAAAATTAACATGAGCCGCGGTAGCTCAGTCAGTAGAGCGTCGGGCTCGCATCAGAAGGGTTGTGGGTTCTGTCCTCGGCGGAGCCTGCAATTCTGATGATTTCGAGATCGGCGCTTCAACCTGGCTAAAGACCGTCGTGTTCACTAATGGTGACAAGGGTACGTTAAATAAGTCGTGATCACAAAGTTCCCCATGTTCACATACCAAATCAATACCTCTGGGGGTACCTGATCAGGGGGTTATCGGCCTCTGATTGGGATCTAAAGATATGTGTGAGTGAATGGATGTATGAAAGAGACCTTCCTGTAAAACGGATGCGTCATGTATGTCGAGCAAAGTCGGACTTCCTTCCAATGGGGCTCACTTACATGGAAGGCGCACCCCTCTTGCCGTCTTCGACGGGCCTGGCACTCCTTTGGTCTGCCAGTGTAGGCATGAGAAACAACAACAAAAATTAACTCATGATACACAATAATACGTATGGCAATGTAGACAATCTCCACCACATAGTAATTTTGTGTGGAACAGACGCGCTGACTAACGCTCAACATTCCTTGGTGTTTGTCTAGGAAAGCGTTATCCCAGTTGTACGGGCAACGGATTAGCGACCGGAGGATTGTGAGATCCAAACTCAGTTCATCCAAGAACAATCGTGTACATATGGGCTTGTGCACGTTAAATACTTCGTGACCTCAAATATCCTCATGTTGTCGTGGTGTGGAAGTTTGGGGAGTGTGGTGCCAGCTCAGGTGGGACCTCTTCATCAGACAATGATTAAAAATTATGTAGTGTTGTCTTTTGATCTTTTCCTTACAGTTTGATTCCGGACCGTCGCCACTAGCTCCCTGTGTTGCTCCAGTGCGATGTTAATTGACTACCTAGCTGGTAGCTGCCTCGGCGAAGTATCTCGTGACTGACCAGATATTGATGGACGAGATATCTCCTCGTTCGAAGGAAGCTGCCCGTTCTTGTCATCATCAAACAATAGGCAATATCTTAATGACGGAATAAATTGTCATAAACAAAATGGGCGGATGCGGTATCTCGTCGAAACCACTTGTAGGGTTAAAACCCTCGACTAAATTTACGAACACCACCACATCCATGACATATTAGGTAGGTAGTTAATAAACTCCACACTGGAGCAACACATCGGGCGATATTGGAGATGGTCCCTTACCCAGGTGCATAATTATATTCAGCGTTCTGTAACATAACTCCAAGCAATTGCAATTGTTCTGCAGATACTTTGTCCTAATTTTGAAATTTGCAGTCAAATCAAAAACAGACGTCAAACACAATCATCGGCTCATATATCATATATATATATATATATATATATATATATATATATATAAATATATATATATATATATATATATATATATATATATATATATATATATATATATATATATATATATATATATATATATATATATATAATACATATTGTTTTGGACCCTACTGATGCCAAATCGGCCTCTTCCGCGTTTGGTGTCTGTCTGTCTGTATGTATGTGCCCTATACACGTTCACACGGTTCAATATATTTTCATGGAAATTTGCATACAGTGAGTACTTATCTTCATTTAGTGAGTGAAATTGGTTGCGAAAGTCTGTCTGTCCGTCTTTCTGTTCTATGTTCGATTTTGTGTTTGTGTGTTTGTGCATGCATCATATGAATTGTTTTCCAAATATTTCATAGCAATATGCTTTATTTGATACATTATATATTAGTTTAGTGAATGCAATATAAAACATTTCTTTATTGTTATATTTAGATAAGTTTCATGTTAAAACACCAGAGTAAGTATACTTGAATCAACCATAATTGGGTAGTTTTGGAAAAATTGGAATGTACAATATGTTGAGTATTACGATTACTTGGATTGCTTTACCAGTACTGCTGAAAAGATCTATGATCTAAAGTCATATGACTAGGTCAACACCTGAGCTGACACCCCACTCTCCAAACTTCCACACCTTACCAACGTAAGGAGATTTGAGGTCACGACAGATTTAACGCGCACCAGCCACCGTGTGCACGACGGCCTTTTCTGGACCTAGTTTCGAACTCGCAACCATCCGATTGCTAATCCTCGTTCCACCACTTGGTGGATCAAGACCCAATAACAAACTGAACCAAATTCGGATCACCGTAGAAGCAACGTACATCCATTAGATAGCTGTGAATATAAATAGATCCTCTCACTGTGAGGCTCGCATTGCAAACGCAGCAGTCAAACACACGCGTCGCAGTAGAAGGATCCTCGCGAAGCATTGCAACAGAAAGGAGAACCCATTGTGTGCATTTTCTCCTTTTCATCTGGTCACTGTGATAAAGAAGGAGCAAAAACGAAAAATATTAAATTTCCAGTTCGTAGGACGTCAGTGCGCACGGAGAGAGAGCACTTTGTGTGTGAGTGGGGGGAAGGCACTTTCATCTACCCCTTCCCTCTTCCGATCCTTCGCAGGGGGTTGCTTGTACGACTGCTTCAATATTTATATTCTATTTTGATTCTTTAAAGAAGCTATAAGCTGAGAGACGAAATAAGTCATCTTTTCCGACACCGTTGCTATGGCGACGTTGTCAAAGGTTGTCAGTAGAAACACACGTCATTGGCGCTCTGCATAAACGCGGGAGGGAAGGGGGACGTGTGCAAATTGCGGGGATCGGTGGGGATTGTGGGTGGTTTAAGAATCAGAAGGGGTTTATATGCGTGACCACCTTGCAATCTACACTCTTCCTTGCATGGCGACAACCAGTTTCGACCTTTTCGCCTGATGGAATCTTTCCATAGGATTCTATCGAAAAGAAAGTTGCAATATGATCTTTCTAAATGACTGTATTTCAAACAAGGATGAATATAATATTTCCAAACGATTCTTTTCCACTATTCTAAGAAAATGAAGAGTAAAATCTTTCTAAATGACTAGATTCTAAAGAAGGGAAGGATACAATATTTTCAAGTTGAAATAGGATCTTTCCAAATGATTTGATTTCAAAGAAAGGAAGAATGCAATCTTTCCAAACGATTCTACTCTGAAGAAAGGAAACACAATCTTTCCAAACGATTCTACTCTAAAGAAAGGAAACACAATCTTTCCAAACGATTCTACTCTAAAGAAAGGAAACACAATCTTTCCAAACGATTCTACTCTAAAGAAAGGAAACACAATCTTTCCAAACGATTCTACTCTAAAGAAAGGAAACACAATCTTTCCAAACGATTCTACTCTAAAGAAAGGAAACACAATCTTTCCAAACGATTCTACTCTAAAGAAAGGAAACACAATCTTTCCAAACGATTCTACTCTAAAGAAAGGAAACACAATCTTTCCAAACGATTCTACTCTAAAGAAAGGAAACACAATCTTTACAAACGATTAGATTCTAAGAAAAGAAGCAATTGAATCTTTCCAAAGAAAGTTGCAATATGAACCTTCCAAGTGATTCGATTCTAAACAAAGGACGAATACAATCTTTCCAAACTATTCTAATCTAAGAAACTAGTAAGAGCATCTTTCCGAGCGATTCTTTTCTAAGGAACGAACTGCGGTGCAATATTTGGCTCCTTCACCCACCCCCTACTTGATGAGGAAATCAGAGTTGCAAGTGTCATGTGGTCAGAGAGGAGTGATCACGTAACGCATTGAGGGGTTTCAGTTGTGGGAGGTCTGAGTAGAATACAGGTCATAGAAGGAGAGAGGGAGCGACAGAGCGAGGAATCCGTCGGGAATAGCAGACCGATCCGCATACAGTAAGGCTCTTCCATGTGACAAGGTTTGCCACTTGTTGTTTCGAAGTTTATTCAACAAATTAACACCGCACAAAGGACCACAAACACATTATAAATAACACACATTCTATATCAATGACACACTATTTAACTTCAAAAGTGATCGACAGAGAATTGCAAATTCTGAAAGTATGCCTTGGTTTTAAATAAAGTAAGTGTATTAATTTTGATGTTTTACTATAAATATATCATACATATTTAGCCTATAATTGTGTTTGATGTCTGTTTTTGATTTGACTGCAGTTTTCAGAATTCGGACAAAATACCTGCAGAACAATTGCAATTGCTTGGAGTTGTGTTGCAGAGCACTGAATATACTCGTAATTCTGCACCTCGGCTATTATATACTACATATAGAAAGCCCGCCGGTACTATAATACAGGGTCCTGAATGTGGGATGACCCCGAGAAACGTAGAACGTTTTAGTACTGTTAATCGTAGCCTTTGGTTTGAAAGTTTAATTTTAAGGAAAAATATTCGTTGTATCCGTAAACGTATGCGATAAGGTTGATCATTAAGTGTGCCAAAGAATAATGAGAAAATTATACATTTTTTGCAAGTTAAAGAATGCCTTGAAGTTACTTCTTGAAGACCAGTAATTAACACTGTTAAATACCGGTTTGGGAATTTTCTTGAGATTTAAGGTTTTTCTTGATCACGATATTTCTTTTAAATAGTTTTATTTGCTTTGTTTTAGGCCTTTCTTCCGAGATAAGTCCATATGATGACAACTGGGGCAAATTCGTAAGTATGGGGTATAATGTGCAATCTGAACAGCAATTGTTTTGCTTTGAGCACCAAATCGAAGCACCACGAAGGTGCCGAATTACAGTGGTCCCGGGCTCGATCCACTTGGAACGGCTCTGACTGGATACGTATGGTCTTTAGTGACAAGTCCCGTTTCCAATTGTGCCCTTACGACAACCGCAGACATGTCCAGGGCAGCGCGGCGATCCTGCCCTTACTATTGCACGTCACACATGCCCACAGCAGGGCGTTATGGTCTGGGGTGCCATCTGCTTTGATAGACGGACCGCTATGGTAGTCATTTCAGGCACACTTACAGCACAGCGGTACGTAGACGACATTATATGACCGGTTGTGTTACCGTTCCTTTTGCAACTCCCCGGACTTACTTTTCAACAAGATTATGCTTGGCCACACACGGCACGTGTTGCTGTGAATTGTCTTCAATATTTCCCAATACTTCCTTGGCCAGCTTGATCTCCTGATCTCTCTCCCATAGAGCACATTTGGGACCTTTTGGGAAGGCGATTGCAACCATCCCGGAATGTTGACTGAAGAGCCGGACAGTTGGAGACAATTTGGCAAGAAATTCCGCGCTACACAATCCGGGAACTTTTTCAGTCGATGCCATGCCGGGTGACGTATCCAGACCATAGGTGGAACAACGCCCTATTGACTTCTTCCCTTTGTAACAGTCACACTGAAATAAATTCAATTGTTCTGAAATTTTAATCGTTTCTTTTTCTACGTATGTTCTTCACCATCCACCCATTTTTATCGCAATCGGACAACTCCTTCTTGGTGCTTTGATTTTTCTTTTATAGAGTATAAATATCACTTATTGAATTCTATACATCCAACAAACAGCAATTCTTATATTTTTTAGCGTTGCTTTCATTTTATGTTAAACTTTTTACCAAAAGTCGGTATTGAGATTTTTTGTCGGCAATTTTCGGTTGAGGTGTGCGAGCAGATGACCCTATAGAAGTCTATGTGAACAAAGGTAGTTAAGCTTGACAGGGAAAGAACTGACGTACGCAAAATCACATCTGCGAACCTTCATAGGTGAGTATTCTTTCGCAAACTCATAATCAGTTTTATATTCGGTGCTGGTTGGTTTGTTTGACATTTTATACAAAGCTACTCCATACACAAAATAACTTGAAATAAAATATATCGCGTAAGGGGAAAAGGGAAGGTAGGTAGAAAAAAAAAAACGTTGCAATGAAACAACACAACGATCTATTTATTGACTACGGTAGGTGTCTACGGCTACTAAAAGTAAGTAGTTAATTAACGTTACAACTGAAGCAATACAACGAACTATTCGCGATGGTCCGTGATCCATCCCGAAAGAAATCCTGGACATTTGGTAATTGGTAATTTTTTTTTGTTAACGTCGTACTGGAGCAACACAACGGGCTATTGACGACGGTCCGTGATCAGTCCCTTAAGCGAAAGCTCCAATGACAACATCACGTAATTTTGAACCATAGTCAGATGACGAGGTCACACCTGAGCTGGCACCCCACTCTGCAAGCTACCACACCACGCCAACGCAAGGATATTTGAAGCCACGACAAATTTAACGTGGTTAACGCCCTATGTCCGCGACCGGGGCCCACCTCGATCCGGTTGAAGGAGTAACCCGGATACAAACAGAAAAAGATTACTTGAGTATCTCGGGAATACAATCGCCATGTTTTCCAGAGAAAGAGTCCTAGAGAAAATAGGACCTTGGTAGCCCGGACGGATGAGAAACTTACTAGCAACTGGAGGGTTGCGAGTTCAAATCCAACCAAAGACCGATGTGTAACAAAGGGAGCTGTTGTACGTTACATTTTTCGTGGCCTCGAATTTCCTCACGTTAGTTTGGTGAGTAAGTTTGGAGAATGGGGTACCAGCTCAGCAGTTGCCTCGTCATCTGACTGTCTTCAAAATTACGTGGTGATGTCCTCTGATCTTTTCCTTAGGGCAGTGTTTCCCAAACTTTTGACAAATGTGTACCCCTTCTATAATTTTCGTAACGCTGAGTACCCCTCGTCGAAAAAATGGATGTGTTTTAATAACAATCAAAATGTTTTTTCTTTTTTTTTGTGACATACACAAAATAATAAGAAAAGAGAAATAAAATTATTCATAATAAAATATAAATAAAAGTTATATTATAAATAACGTTTATATTTGGATCAATGAGAAGGATGAAATTGTTTGTGCTGAGATAACAGATCGTCATAATTTGGTTCCCTGGTTGTTAATTTTAATCTGAGATGTGGTTCCACGTCCAATAGTCTGTCCCTTTTCCTCGACAATGTCTACAAATGCTGAAAAAGCAACTTCACATAAATATGAAGTTGGAAAAGGCAAGATGTATTTTAGAACTTTTTCTGTTAAAACCGGATATACACAGGCTGCATTTGTAACCAGAATGATGTTCAAATACTCTCCTTATGTTTACTTTTCAAGAATCCGTCTGAAGCCAATTCCAACAATTGCTCTTCTTCCGTATGCGATAAATCTTTTGGCATGGATGTTGTGTTAATATTAACGGATATCTTATCCATTCAATATTTTTGGTTAAATCAAGAAAATAATTTTTCAAGCCCACTTGCAAACTCTCCAAATGCTGTGTTATGCATTTCAGAGTATCAGCATCAATTTTAGTAGTCGAACTTGTTATAAATTCATGAAGAGAAGGAAACGAGTCTACTCCATTACCAACTCTCTTTTGCCATAACTTTAGTTTTGCATGGAAGCTTTCACTTTATCTTGAACGTAAAACAATGAAATTTCTTTGCCCTGAAACGGTAAGTTGAGGCAATTTAAAACAGAGAATATATCTGCTAAGTATGCTAGTTTACAAAGCCATTTCCAGTCATGTAAACAATATCTCAACTCAAATCTATCATTAAGAAAACATTGAAGTTCATGTCAAAGCTGTGCCTGTCAGGCCGGTTGCGTCCGACGGAGGGGTAACGAAGTAAGTTGTTTCTGTAACGAAGTGTGGTACATTTCCGCCGTGTCACTCCGGACCATCTCACGCCTCACAAGACTGTCTTGACTTGACTCATGAGAACGTAAGGCTCAGTTGAGCACAGTGCAGTGCATATCCCCACCAAACTCCGGTGCAACGCGTACCACCACCAAACTCTTCCCGTACCCCTGGGGGTACGCGTACCACATTTTGGGAAACACTGCCTTAAGGGACTGATCCCGGAACCGTCGTCAATAGCCCGTTGTGTTGCTCTAGTACGACGTTAATTAAAAATTACAAAATTACCAGTGTGGCTTTAATTAAAAATACCAAAATATCATCCCTTGAGAAAATAAAATATCACTTGGGTACTTCGGGCCAGTGAAGACCATACACAACATCTTTGCTGGAAACCCCGTTAAAGATGCCGATTGAGCGAACGCATAGCTTACGATCGAGGTGCCTTTATATCTGACTAGTGGGCTCACTTAGAACCACGTGACTTAAACGCCCAGCCGGAACTGGTGCTACACGAGTGTCCCTACTTGATACTGGGACTCAAAATGGAGGTATGGGAGCATTGGATAGCCTTCCTACAGTTTCAGGTCAGGTAGTTCAGGTGTTAGTCTCTGGATCGGAAGGTTGTTGGTTCAAATCCGGGTCAGTGCATGGATGTTTGTAAGCGTATGGTGTAGATGTGGCTGGTGCACCTTAAATCTGTCGTGGTCAAAAGTCCTCTCGTTGGGTCAGTGTGGAAGTATGGAAAGTGGGTACCAGCTCAGCAGTTGCCTCATCATCTGACTATGGTTCGAAATTAAGTTTAGGTGTCCTAGGATCTTTCCCTAAGGGTAGGGATTCCCAATCGGTGGTACGCGGTAACGTTTCAGGTGGTATGCAAGAATAATACGAGCGACCCAAATATTCTACGAATTTTGTTCGATTTTTTAGTATGTACAACCACGTTATAGGAAAAATGGGATTATATGAAACAATTTGGGATTAACGTTTTTATCACATTGTAATAAATAACGCTAACAGTAGCACATTATTTAAAGAGAAACTTTGTTGCTGATTATCTATTTCTATTCAATGGCTATCTCGGTGAAATTAAGTTGATATCTCTCCCTGTCTTGTGCCATTTGTTACTAGTTACTTGTGTAAGAGTGTTTTTTTCTGAACTTTTGTACATAAAAAATAAATATCGAAACAGAGTAAGTGTTGAAGAGGTCTTAAGAGAGAAGTTAAGCTCCATTGCTCCTGATATAGATATTTTAATAAAAGACAAACAACAAGTTTCGCACTAAAAATTGATTTTTGATTCTGTTAATCTTTGTTTGCTTAGTTTGTACTAATTATTTAAAATGATTTGTTTTTAGACCTGTGAGTAAAAATTAAAACTGTAATTTTCAATAATCGTTTTATTTTTTCCTTTATTAAAACATCATTAATACGAAATACAAGTGCATTAATCATAAAATATGAAGCTTTCTTAATATTTTAATTGAAATAGAACAAGCCATTGGGAACTTTTCTGACATTAGATATATATTCCTAAAAATACAGAACTGGCGGTACGCCAAAAATTTCTAGTGGTACGCAGTTATTAAAAGGTTGGGAACCCCTGCCTTTGGGGTAATGGTAATTTTAGTTAACGTCGTACTAGAGCAACACAACGGGCTATTGACGACGGTCCGGGATCAGTCCCTTAAGGGAAAGATCCGAGGACAACACCTCGTAATTTTGAACCACGGTCAGGTGACGAAGCAACATCTGAGCTGGCACCCCACTCTCCAAACTTCCACGCCAACCCAACGTGAGGACTTTCGGCCACGAGAGATTTAAAGTGCACCAGCCGCCTCTACACCATACGTTTACAAACATCCATGCCCGGACCCGGATTCGAACCGGGAACCTTCCGATCTGGAGGCTAACACCTTAACCACTATACCGGTTGGTCGGCCCTGCCTTTGGGGATGGATCCCGGAACGTCGTCTATAGACCGTTGTGTTGCTCTAGTACGACGTTAATTAAAAACTACCGTTAGATCTTTCAGTTTCAATTCCTTTTTCATTATTGGGGCCGCGGTAAACCAGCTGCAAGAGCAATTGACTAGTAGGTTGTAATTTGGTAATTAGGCCCAGCTAAAGATTGTCGTATGCACAGTTACTGGTGGCCTTAGATGTCGACCAGTTGGCGTGGCGTGGATGTTTGGAGAGTGGGGTGCCAGCTCAGGTGTTGTTGGTGTCATTTGACTGTACTTCAAAATGACGAGGCGTTGTCCTAGGATCTTTCCCTTCGGTATCGATGCCCGAGGGTCTACAATAGCCCGTTGTGTTGTTCTAGAACTTCCGATTGGGCTAACGCATCCCAGCAAACGTAACCAGCATGCGCTCTTATTCTATTAGACGACAAGCACGTCAGATGATACTCGGTGATTAGTTTGTCATTTTCTTTCACCGGGGTATAAATCTTAATGTGGATTCAGAATCATGACGAACAACCGGGATTCGAACCCAGAGTCTGTTCAACCGAGCTAACCTCTCGGAACCTCTGAGAAAGCTAGTCACTGCGGTATGGATGGTTTTATTGTAATTTCCTTGGTAATGGTGATGTTGTAATTAACGTCGTACTAGAGCAACACAACGGGCTATTAACAACGGTCAGGGATCTTTCAACTAAGGGAAGGATCCGAGGACAACGCCACTTCAATTTGAACCACGGTCAGATGACGACGTAACACCTGAGCTGGCACCCTACTCTCTCCAAACGTCCACACCAACACAACGTTAGGACTTTCGGCCACGACATATTTAAGGTGCTCCAGCCGCATCTACACCATACGCTTACTTCATCTGACCGTGGACCGTGGACCGAGGACAACGCCACTTCAATTTGAACCACGGTCAGATGACGACGTAACACCTGAGCTGGCACCCTACTCTCTCCAAACGTCCACACCAACACAACGTTAGGACTTTCGGCCACGACATATTTAAGGTGCTCCAGCCGCATCTACACCATACGCTTACTTCATCTGACCGTGGTTCAAAATTACGAGGTGTTGTCCTCGGATCTTTCCCTGAACGGACTGATCCCGGATGTCGTCAATAGCCCGTTGTGTTGCTCTAGATCGACGTTAACTAAAATTACCAAATTATCATAAGCTTACAAACATCCATGCACTGAACCGGATTCGAACATGGAATGTTCCAATTTAGAGGCTAACAGTCATTTCTTTGTATAAAAAATTGGTAATTTTAGCTAACGTCGTACTAGAGCAACACAACGGGCTATTGACGACGGTCCGGGATCAGTCCCTTCAGGGAAAGATCCGAGGACAACACCTCGTAATTTTGAACCACGGTCAGATGACGATGCAACACCTGAGCTAGTACCCTTCATTTCTTTGGAATTGAATGCTTTGGAACCATTATATTACCGTACCTTCTCCAATACTCCATTGTGTTCTTCAGTTCGACATTGATTGATTAACTAGCTCAACTTGTTCTATTAATTTTATTCAACAATCCAATTAACTATTAATCTTCCTGGTGATGGTCTCAATGAGGTATTGCATCATTAGCAAAACTGACCAGATCCTGACGGAGGAGATATTTCGTGTCAGTATAAAAAAAGCTGACTGCATCTTAATTCGTCATCATATAAGAAATTTAATTTATCAAAACCGTCCCGCCCTAAGGCATACGGTGTAGTTTTGGGTTGTGAACAGCCCCGTACAGCACATGCGTTGCCGCCTATGTTTCTCAATATTGCAATACAGTTACACTTATTATCATGGGAGGGGCTATGATAGATCTTCTAGTCTTATTTCAAGAAGACGATTGGCTATTATCTTAAGGCCTTGTCTTGTCTTTTTACTCGTCCAAAGTGGTTTTCTTTCTACTTTTTTGTGGTCACGGGGAAATGGGTCTTTTCTTATGTCTTCCCACAGTTTGCAGTCGTAAATTACGTGGTCAACACTTTGAATTTCTTCTCCACATTCGCATTTGTCTTCCTTTTTGAATAAACGTTTCTGGTGCTGTCCAAATTATCAAATTATCAAAAACCAAAAAATCAAATTATGACAGGATATCTCGTCATTAGCAAAATTAGCCAGATGTTGAAAGTCGAGAAAACTCGTCGAGATCACTCGCAGTGTTTATTTTAATGAAATCTTCAGTTGCCATTTCGTGAGTGACCTTATGTTGACTTCAATGAGAAGTGTTGGAAAGATAAATTATGTGAGGCATTTTATATAATGCGAAATGTAGGTGGAGGTATTATTCCTGTGGCCTTACGTGCTTCATGCACGTATTCCGAACTTTGACATCACTTGGCTTGTTTCATGAAATACAATTTCAGCACTTTGTCATATACAAATTTCAAAAAATGAATTCCGATAGTTGATTGGTTTAATAATAATTACATTAAGCACCAAACGTCGCCAAAGGTGCGATGAACACCCTTTTAAGGTAACACCGATAAACAGCTTTTGAGAGCATTTGGGTAGTTGGAGCGAAAACTCTTTTCTTTCCCTCCTTCTGGTTTCTTTGTTTAAAGTGAAAATTCCTCCCACAGGTATTTAATCCCTCTCGCATTCTGATTTTTCGACATGGGACGTGATGGACAGGTGGACTAGCTTTCCCTGGTGTCAACAGGTTGTAACGAGAGGTGTCACAACACCGTATCGTTTTGTCTTCGGTGGTTCGTTCTTACGATGTCATCACTTTATGGTCTATTTCCTTTCACCTTCTTTCCATTAATTTACACGAGTAATTATTCTACTCACTATTTATTGATAATTAAGCATATTATATACAAATGTACAGAGATGTGAGGTTTTACAACCGACACAAAGATCTTCTTCAGTAACATCTACAACTATTGTCTACAAATCTGCAAATCTGAGTGACATTCCCGCCAGTCCAGGAGGGCGTCGTATAGTGGCAGCGCCACCTAGCTCGGCTCTAATTGGCCAATCTACATATTAATTTTCCACATCCTCCCCACCTGGACTCCTTTAAGAGTACATACTATTACAATCAAAAATGAACAGTAACAAGTAATATAAATCAATTACCATTATACAACAATATTAAAATGTTATTATTCAAACTTCCAAATAAAAATTATTATTGAAAATTTTAAATAAGATTTAAAATAGCTGTATTTCAATAATTCTAGAAAACAAGGATATGCATACAATAGTCATATTAGTAAGTATAATTAATAAAACGAATTATAATATCATTCACAAACAAATATTCATACACAAGGTTACTATTTAGTATTTGCACATTGAAAAATGTAAAAATTATTCTGAAAATAATAATAATAAAAAAGACTATTATATATAACTTCAGCATCTAATTTCGTAACATAATTTAAGAAATTTCTAATTCAAAAGGATACAACAGCTGCACAGGTTTTCTGAAAAGTCCCTTTGCAGTTTTTACCAAACAGGCACGAGTGAGATTGTCTCTGCCTTGAATTACTTCCTTAATTATTCCCAAGTCCCACAAAAGTTTCGATTTATGAGTTCCTTCACAACCAGTACAATATCTCCAACCTTTAAGTTCTTGTATTTTTCTGGAGTTTTAAAATGATGAGCAGAGTTCAAGTTGAACAGATACTGTTCTTTCCATTTAGTCCACAGTTGTTTCACTAACTTGGTTTGGTAAAGTTTTCTTCTGGTGAGAGTCTCTTTAGTAGAAAGTTTGTTTTCTATTTCAGCAAAATGTAAAGGAAAACTAAATTCTGTTCTTCCGAATTGGAGGAAGTGAGTAGGTGTCAGCGGTTCTGGATCTCCTAAATCACTAGTTACGTAAGTCAGAGGTCTCATGTTGACAACAGCTTCAATTTCAGTGAGAATGGTTGATAACTCCTCAAATGTGATGAGAGCTCGACCTAGGATCTTTCTCAGAGGATCCTTAACACATTTCACCAGGCGTTCATAGAACCCTCCCCACCATGGGGCACGTTCCACAATAAATTTCCATGTGACACCTCTATTTGAGATAAAGTCCTGCAATTTTTGGTCTCTTATCATTTTCGCAAAATGCTGTAATTCCCTTTCAGCAGCCTTGAAACTTTTTGCATTGTCGGAGTAAATTACCTTACAAGCACCACGTCTTGATAGAAATCGACGTAGAGCAAAAAGGAAAGATTTCGTTGTCATGTCCATTGTTAACTCCAAATGTACAGCTCTAGTTGTTGCACACGTAAATAACACAATATATGATTTTGCTGTGTTATTCTTGTCAATTCTAGTTATGATTGGACCAGCAAAATCTAACCCGATGACGCAAAATGGAGGTGATTCTGAGATTCTGTCCCTTGGAAGTTGGCCTGTTAATTGGTCAGCTGGTTTTGCATGATATTTCTTGCAAACTAGACATTTACCAATGACTTTTTTGACTTGCTGTCGTCCTTGAGGAATCCAGAAATGTTTCCGGAGCTGTGAGAGTGTCAAAGAAACTCCACCATGCATCAATATTTGGTGTTCTCGCATAATTAACAGCTCTGTAAACTTCTCATTTTTGGGTAGTAGGATTGGATTAATCTCATTTAGGCTAAAATCACCTTGGCTCAGTCTACTTCCTATGCGTAATAAATTAGAGTCATCTAAATAGGGACATAAACTGTAAATCTTCGAAGTTTTCTTCACATACCCTTTTCCTTTCAAAGATTCTATCTCTTCTTCGTAATTTCTTGATTGTATTTCCCTTATCAAGAATTTTTCAGATTCTTCTAATTCTTCTGCCGTTAAATTACCACTACGTTTAATTGAGTTTCTTGTATTGAAAAGAAATCTCCTTATCCAGGATATTATTCGAGTTACCTTTAGTAAAGAACTAAATCGGTCTATCTCTATAAGTGCCTCCTTTGAATCTAAAGCACAGAAATTCTGAGAAACTATGTTTCCTTTCGATTCTTTTTCTAATATGGTTTTCTCAACCTCTTTGGTTCCTTTAGGCCACGTATCAATATGTTCGGTCAACCAGTAGGGTCCTGACCACCATAAGTTATCTCTTTCGAGATCTATAAGTGAAAGTCCCCTTGTAAGTAGATCAGCAGGATTGTCCCGTCCAGGGCAATGTCTCCAGTCTATGGGATTGGTCAAGGACTGAATTTCTGCTATCCTGTTGCTCACGAAGGGTTTCCATGTTCGAGAAGAACTTTTAACCCAATGTAGCACAATACTAGAATCTGTCCATAGATGTTTCTTAGAATCAAATTTCAGAACTGCCGTCACACGGTTAATTAATCTAGCTCCAATCACGGCGCCCATAAGCTCTAATCTGGGTAATGTTAAACGTTTAATGGGAGCCAATCTACTTTTAGACGTAACAAACGCTGTCTTTACTTTCTCATCCTTGATGTATCTCAAATAAATAACTGCACCAAAGGCTCTCTCACTGGCATCACAAAAACAGTGAATCTCTACTTGATCGTAAGTGCCCTGAAAGTCACGGAAGTAACATCTGGGAACCTCTATTTTACTGAGATACTGTAGCTGATCACACCAACTATCCCACTTTTTCTCTAAGTGTTCTGGTAAATTTTCGTCCCAATCAATGCCCTGTTCCCACAATGCCTGGAAAATAATTTTTACAATGATTGTAAATGGAGATAAAAATCCAATCGGATCAAAAATTCTTCCTGCCACTTTAATTACAGTTCTCTTGGTTTTCTCCTGACATTTTACAAATTCAGAAAGGTTATTATTATCTGATCTAAGAGCATCCCTATCTATATCCCATATTAATCCCAAAATTTTAAAAGGCATTGCGTTTTGTGAAGTTTCAAAGCATGTGTCGAAATTTAAATCTCGTAAATGCTCCTTTAAAAGAGGAGAATTACTTTGCCATTTGCGTAGGCACATGTTAGCTTTTTGAAAGATTTCTGAAGACTCCTTTGATAATTTTAAAGCTTCTTCTATTGTGAATCCGCCTATCAACAAATCATCCACGTACATTGACTTATTTATCATAGCACAAGTTTCGGGATATTGAGTTTCAAATTTTTTAACATGATGTTTAATAACGGCTCCTAGTAGAAACGGACTAGAAGTTACGCCAAATAATACACGAGTCATTCTCATAATCACAGGTTTTATTGCAGAATCCAGATCTTGGCGAATTGGATCAATCCACAAAAATCGCGTTAGATCCCTATCACTTTCTGTAAGGCTTATTTGTAGAAATGCCTTTTCTATGTCTGCTACTACTGCAATATTATTAATTCGAAATTGCAATATTAAATCAAATAAGTCTGAATTTAAGTTAGGACCTGGTAATAGTACATCATTTAATGATGGTTTAGAAGGAGCATGAGCAGATGCGTCAAAAACAATGCGAAGTTTAGTAGTTAATTTATCATTTCGAATTACCGGATGGTGGGGTAAATAATATGTCAGAGCCCCATTATCTGAATTTATCTCCTGAGGTTCAACCTTCTCTATAATTCCCAATGACAAATATTCTTCTATTACAGCTTTGTAATCATCAAACAACGTAGGATTTTTCTGAAATTTCTTAATTAAAAATTCAAGTCTCTTTTTTGCTACATCATAATTGTTCGGAATTTCAACATCGTCAAATTTCATAGGAAGTTTAACTTCGTATCTGTTATTCTTAAATTTAATAGATTCCTCAAATTGTTCCAAAATTTGTTTGTCGCACAAATTTTTATCTATTGGTTCATCTCTTATTCCTAAAGCTTCAAGATCCCAAAATTTTTGAAGCTCAATTGATGCTTTATCATCTGTATTTTCCTCCCAAATGGAAGAAACATACATTGTGCTTACTAAATTATTTGTTGAATTATATCCATTAGAAAATCGTCCATGTAGAGTCCATCCAAATTTAGTTTCACTTAAAACAACAGTTGATGAAAGACGTTTAAATTTACCTGTCATAATCGACCAATAATAATCGGCGCCCACTAGTATATCTATCAGATTTTCCTTTTTATCCAAATCATCGGGAGAGTCAGATAAAATTATTCCCAATTTTTTAATTTCATCGCGCAATTCAGAACTAGGAACGCTGATAATGTCTGGACAAATGCTTTCCGTTTCTAATGCTTCTAAGCTCACTGTAAATTCGCCCTTACTATCCATCAACAAAACACACACTCTATTCTGAAAGGTAACGGGAGTATTTTCACTACCCGCAAACGTAATGATTTTAAGTTCTTCCTGACCTTTCACTTCCAAATCTAACCTTCGAGCCAGATCTTTGTTTATGAAAGTTCTTGCAGCTGCGGAATCTAAACAAATTCGAACATTCACACTCTGATGCGAACCGATCAACTTACAGCGGATGGTCTGGAAATAAACATGCGATTGAGATGACTCGGCAATTTTCGGCTCATAAATTAACGAAGAAAGTATAGCCTTTTCCTCTTTTGTTTGTGCCATAAACGAAGGTTCTGTTTGAACTGCGCGTTCGCACAAGGATTTTTGATGGCCTTTGGAGCTACAAATTGTGCATTTAATGTTAACTGATCTGCACTGATTCTTTCTATGGAATTTTTTATAACAGCGGAAACATTTAGCTTGTTTACGTAAAGAAGTTTTACGTTGCTCCAAATCCAAATTACAACTATCAGATTTATGTTTTTCATTACAAAAAGCACAGTAATTTTCAGTCAGAGTATTTAATGCGCACGCTGAAGAAGGTTTGGTTTTATGAGGATTAAAATATTTGGGGAAGTTTTGCTTATATATAGTTCTGTTTTCATAGGGTTTTGTACTTTCGACATTTGTAGAAGTTACGTTTAGGGATTTTTCACGTGCTTCTACTTCATTCTTTAGAAAAGTTAACAAGTCTGTAACATTTGATTCCTTTTTGTTATTTTGTTCCCTGTGGAATTGCAAAACAAGGTCATTTGGAATACATTTATACAAAATGGGTAATAATAAACAACCATATGAATCAGAATTAATTTCGAGAGACTCAAGACTTCTTATTTGCACAGATATTTCATCATTTAACTTTCTTAATGCGGACATATCATTTGATCTGCGAACTGGTTCTAAATTTAACAAACGGTTGGTATGCGCGGCAATTAAAATTTCCTTTTTCCCAAATCGATCTTTTAGAATTTCAATTGCTTTCCTATAATTTTCGGATGTCAAGGGAAGACCACTTATGGCCGTTGCTGCCGAATCCCTAAGCAATGTTTTAAGATAATTAAACTTTTCTATATCTTGAAGAGTTTCATTTTCATGAATCGCGGCTTCATACTGAGGCCAAAACTCTTGAAATTGACAAATGTCACCTGAAAATGTATTTAAAGAAATACGCGGTAATTTTGTGTTGGTTTTTTCTTTAACATCTGATACAGTATCCGTACTGGATCGATTTCCAACTGGACTAGACAAGACTTCAGTCGGATTTTTATTTAAGTTTCCCAAATATCTACTTACTCGCGACTTACAGAGCACAATCGATTCATTATATTCCAATGAACTTTCCATCTCAGCCTCTAAATCATCCATATTAGTTAGAGCTGCAATAGATTTATCTAAATCTTCCAATGTTGCTTTGTGTTCCATAAGAACCGCTAGAGAATCTATTATTAGATCTGGGTTACCGTCAATATCCTTATTAAGTTCATCATCAATCTTTTTAATAAGTTTAGTTACTGAAGTGCGAATAATTCTTCTTTTGATTTTGTTCATTTTAAGATCTTCCTCTGTATTACTCATTGTGGTAAGATATTTTCAAATTCAAGGAAACAAAAATTTTCCACTTACCACTTTCTGATGCTTTCTTCAACAATTATCTAACGTGTAATCCAAACCGTTATTTAAGAAGGCAAATTCGAATCAGTAGGTTCCACTGCCGATTGCACCATTGTCACAACACCGTATCGTTTTGTCTTCGGTGGTTCGTTCTTACGATGTCATCACTTTATGGTCTATTTCCTTTCACCTTCTTTCCATTAATTTACACGAGTAATTATTCTACTCACTATTTATTGATAATTAAGCATATTATATACAAATGTACAGAGATGTGAGGTTTTACAACCGACACAAAGATCTTCAGTAACATCTACAACTATTGTCTACAAATCTGCAAATCTGAGTGACATTCCCGCCAGTCCAGGAGGGCGTCGTATAGTGGCAGCGCCACCTAGCTCGGCTCTAATTGGCCAATCTACATATTAATTTTCCACAAGAGGGAAGACCTCGAGCTTCACAACAGAGCGGAAATTTTAACCACGACGTTTTAGTGATCCCCTAACACCTTTAAATCCGTTGTGACCAACATGATGACCCGATAATGGGTGTAATGCCTTGGTAGCGCAGTTGCAAGCATAGAGAGTTCGCATCCGGAGAGTTCAAAACTCGGTCTAACGAAAGATACATACGTGTACGTGGGGAATGGTGCAAATTAAATCTGTTTTGGCCTCAAATATCTTACGAATGACATGGTGTGGAAGTTTATAGAATGGGGTGGCTGCTCAGGTGTTGCTCTAGTCATCTGATCTTCGTTCAAATTGACAAGGGAGACAGGCGCCTCAATCCCATGATAGTACTTTACGCAAGTCCAACTTGATTGGCTAATCGGATCACATGACCTAAATAAGTATGTCATGATAATTTTTCTGTTGGCGATTTATCTCTTCCTTTCTGCTTTCTTCTTTCCTTTTCAGATCCATGGCTATGGGTGGGTAGAGGTGGGAGCCGAAAATTGTATCCTTTTATTATTATATAAGTTAGTGTTAGTTAATAATTATATAAGTTAGTGTTTTATGTATGCTTTTTGTTACATCAGAATGGTCCTAAGCCAGGGTTGGATACGACACCATCATCCTAAAGCAAAGGGGACGGCAGAGGGGCGGGAAAATATCAGCTGGTAGTGAGTTCAGGAGTGGTTCTTAGATTATTTATGTAAAATCAACGGAAGCTTGGAAAAATATAAAAAGGGTATTCAAAATTAGGAAAAGTAATTTAGACTCAAAAGGAATTAAATTGGAATTTTTTTAAAAATAATTTGGAGGATCTAAAAACATTTCCGCCAGATGGGTTCGAACTCGGGAAGTCATCCTCCGCTGCAGACGTCAATCCAAAGGTAGGTGACTTTAGCCATTAGACCGTCGTTTCTTTCCGAATAATGGCTCTTTAAAAGTATAAGTGCACTTAGGATAAGTTGGCGAGATCAAAATCAAAATGGTTACTGCAACAATCAGATTGGCGAGATATCCAAGTGAAGCCAAGCCCGTGAAACTAGCCAATCAAGTTGGACTTGCGTAAAGTACTATCATGCGATTGAGCCGCTTCTCAAGGGAGTGTCCTCTTATTTTCTCTTCGGATCATTCCATGATTAACTTCATCTGACCGTGGTTCAAAATTACGAATTGTTGTCCTCGGACCTTTCCCTTAAGGGACTGATCCCGGACCGTCGTCAATAGCCCGTTGTGTTGCTCTAGTACGACGTTAACTAAAATTACCATTACCATGATTAACTAACTACCTGCAGGTACTAATCCAAGACTGTACTAACTGGGCTTACAGTGGACCCTTTTCGTTGTGTGTGTTCATTTACTTCACGCAAAAATATTGATTGCCTTGATCTGTCCCTTGTGACACTGGCCGACTGGTTTAGGTGTTAGCCTCTAGATCAGAAGGTTCCTGGTTCGAATCCGGGTCAGTGCATGGATGTTTGTTAGCGTATGGCGTAGAGGCGGCTGGTGCAACTTAAATCTGTCGTGGTCGAAAATCACACTGGGTTGGTGTAGAAGTTTGGAGAGTGGGGTGCCAGCTCAGGTGTTGCCTGGTCATCTGAACGTGGTTCAAAACTACGTGGTGTTGTCCTCGAATCTTTACCTTAGGCGATTGATCCCGGACCGTCTTCAATAGCCTATTGTGTTGCTCTAGTACGACGTTAATTAAAAATTACCAAATTATCCTTGAGCCACGAAAACCCAACTTGTTTTTAAACACCATTAGTCAGGGACCGTTATGGCTCAGTGGGTGTGCCCATTACGCTAGTAAATTGCGAGTTGAAGACTGTGCAGGTTTGATTCCTCACAGGGTGTTCATCTGTCTTCGGTGTCGGGAAAACTTTCACTGTGTGTATGTCTAATACGTGATATTTCATGTTTTGTGACTAGCACAGTATGACCAAATACAGCTCCTGTATCATAAAGTCTAACTGAAATATTAGACATATCACTGTCATCAAATGACGATACCGCCGGAGCCTTGTTGGAAGAGCAACTCATTAGCAATCCACAGTTGCTAGTTCGAAACTGGGTCAAACCATACACATAGTGGCTGGTGCAAATTCAGTTTGTTGTGGACCCAAATATCCTCACCCTGGCGGGATGCACAAGTTCGGAGAGTGGTGTACCGGCTCAGGAGTTGACTTCGTAATCTGACCGTGGCTGAAAATGACGAGGTGCTGTCCTCCGATCCTTCCCTTCTGGATGGATCCCGGACCGTTACCAATAGCTCGGTGTGTTGCTCCAGTGCGACGTTAACTGACTACCTACCTTCTGTGTCAAGGACGCACCGACTTCCAACTGGTGACAAAGCACGTTGACGCGTTTTGGCAGTTCGGGGAGTGGGGTTCCATCTCAGGTGGTGACTTCGCCATCTGACCGGGCCTCAAAATGACGAGGCGTTGTCTTCCGATCCTTCCCTTTTGGAAGGATCGGAGGACAACGCCTCGTCATTTTGGTGTCGCCTTCTGGAAGGATCCCGGGCACTCTCCAATAGCCCAGTGTAGAGTGCGAGGTTAGTTCACCTACCTTCCCCTTAGAGAGCAATAAGCGCCATCTCCTCTGAGTCGGCACTGAGTGGAGGCCCCCCTGTTTTAAATGCGTCTCTTAAGTAATCTCCATCTTGGATTCAAACGCTCTCCCCAAAGCCATTATGAGTAATTATTAATCCGACGTCACTGGCGGAGGCAGAGCACTGATAAGTGTATTATGATGTCAATTAAAGTCCCCGGAGACTCTACCCCTACCCTCTGCCCCTATCGAGCACTGAGAAGGAAGTAATCGCACTCTCTCTCTTTAATACTCGCCGAATCACGGCCATCTTTGGGTGCTGCAAAGGCATCCGGGACGATGTACCGGTACTCTACTAACCATTCCCATTCTGCTGTCTTGGGGTTAGTTGCTCTATCAACTGTTCTCAAACGATTTGCTTAAAAAGAGACAGTTGTTTGCAATTATACACTACCCTACAATAATGGACCGAACGCCAGCGGATATGCTTAAAATCCGACTACTTGTTTGCGGGTGTTTATCGTGGTATGGGCCTGGAACCTTTCCATGTTGATTCTGGTCAATTGAACGCCGACGCATACATGAACATTTTGGACAATCAGGTTCTTCTTACGCTCTGGCAATTTTATGGAATGGACGAATGTTACTTCCAGGACCATAACGCTCCGTGTCATATTTCAGCCTCTGTAGATCAGTGGTATCGAGATATGGATGTAAAATGTCTTTGCTGGCCTGCTCAGAGTCCCGACCTAAATCCCATAGAACATGTGTGGGACGCGTTAGAGGGACGCTTACGGGCCGCGGAACCACGTCTGAAATCTACAGCTGAGCTGGCGACATTCTTGCAACAGGAATGCACACAAATACCCATAGCTGTGAATCAAAACCTTGTCGGAAGTATGCCCAGAAGGGTTTCTAGTGTAATTTCAGCACGTGGAGGACCAAGCCCCTACTGAAGCATGTATTCTTTCCCTTATACCATTACATCTTGCTGTCCGGTCCATTATTGTAGAGTAGTGTAGGTAATTCAATGAGGTCGCACTGGAGCAGTACAACGGGCCATCGTAAATGGAAAATCAGAGGAAAGCAACTCGTCATTTTGAACCACTATCAGGTAACTCAACACCTGGGCCCTGGCACATTTCAAATATCCACACCACACCAACGTGAGGACATCTGTGGCCTCGATTAAACGTGCGCCAGTCTTCGAGTACACAAGGTCTTTCCTTCACCGGGTTTCCACCCTTAACCCTCCATTTTGAATTCGTTGCTCTTGCATCTGGGCTTCCGCCCCCCCTCTCCATATTTGTTTGGAGCCGACCAACCGGTATAGTGGTTAAGGTGTTAGCCTCTAGATCGGAAGGTTCCTGGTTCGAATCCGGGTCCGGGCATGGATGTTTGTAAGCGTATGCTGTAGAGGCTAAATCTGTCGTGGCCGAAAGTCCTCACGTTGGGTTGGCGTGGAAGTTTGGAGAGTGGGGTGCCAGCTCAGGTGTTGCTTCGTCATCTGACCGTGGTTCAAAATGACGAGGTGTTGTCCTCGGATCTTTCCCTTAAGGGACTGATCCCGGACCGTCGTCAATAGCCCGTTGTGTTGCTCTAGTACGACGTTAACAAAAATTACCAATTACCAATTACCGTAATTTTGAACCACTGTCAGATGACGAGATTACATCAGAGCGGGCACACTACCTCGCCAAATTGCCACACCCCGCCAAGGTGAGAACATTTGAGGCCACGACAGATTTAGTGCACTCATCTGTGAATGCACTTCTCGATAGGCATGCTGTTAAATTCAATGCAACCACTCCCACCCTAACTCTAGTGCATCCGGCGGGTGCGTCAGGACATACACCCCTGTGTGAATACGGTTTCATTTTGTGTTTCCTACCTGTCCTCAAAGTGTGCACAGGAAGTTATGAAACACCCTGCCACCCTTTGCGTTTGTGAATTGGCGATCCCTGATGTCCAACGGTATACCAGACACCTCCAATTGAAATATTTCCTGCGTAGTTTGTGAAGATCTCCGACTGTCAAACATCGCACAGTAAGAAGTAGGAATTTTCGAATCTATTAGTATTTTTCAGTAAAGCTAAATGTAGGTGGCGCTTGTGTCTTTTATAGTAAAACGTGTTTACTGTACGCTCTCTAGCCGTTACATGGCTACATTTTTTGATAACTGAGATCTACCAGCGAAAGCATCGGTTAACCGTAAGTGAAATTATTATCTTCCGGTGAATTGTTTACACTGAAAATCTCTCTCATAATATTCACGTGATCATCTATATATATAATTCTCTTACGTAGCACGCAAAAAAGACGTTATTTGTTATCGCGTTTTGGCAACATTGTACGATTGTTTGTTTATCACGAAGCCTCGCGTTTCAATTGAATTTATAGCGTTATCGGATGAAATTTTGCTGGAAAAAAAAAGAATTTTAGTCGAGTTGTTGCAGTTAATAATAGAAATCAAAGAAAGCGGAGGATCTTTTCAGGGCCATTTAAAAAAAAAGGTCCTTTCCAGGGCCAACAATTGTAGTTCAACACGACGCTTGCACTACAACAAACTCAATGAAAAAGCGTGGGTGGCTCAAGTGCAGGGGTACGCAAATGTACACACAAACAACATGCTGGGTATTCAATTTCCAACTCAGCTCTCACATTTAGAGTCAAAATTTGCTCAAAGTTTTCATTTCAATTCTGATTCTAGAGGTACTGTACATATCTTTTCTGACAAACAACAAAAAAATTAGGATTGAAAAATATTTTTTTGGAATATCATATTTTGTAAACAATCCCTTCTGCTAGGACACATGTCTTCATTGATGCGAGCGAAGCGAGCATAGGTTCGCGCAGCGAACCAATGAGGATTCCGGAGCAATCCTCCGGGGGTTAACGATCGTTAGCGAGCAGGGGGCAGGCCCCCTAGTCATTGTTATTTTGCTTAATGAATTATGAAAAATCTTCTTGGTGCCTAACATTTCAGTTTTATATTGGATCCTGAAAATTGTATGAAAATTCATCGAGACATTTAAATGTGCTTGTAATGCACTCTCATCTGTTATTTGATTCACGAACGTCGTATATTCTTTTTTGTTAAAAATGAAACTGATCCTGTTGTTAACTCAAATAGGTATGGAGGGGGGAGGTATTTCGCCGAAAATACATTTTCATCACTAGTGCTAAAACTGGTGCAGTGTGGCCATATTGAGATGTTGATTTCCTTGTCAGATGTCTGTTCTAATATAAATGTGGTCAACTATTTCGAAGCAGATTTCATGTTCGATATCAATAAATAATTAGTAATTATTAGTTAACGTCGTACTAGACCAACACAACGGGCTACTGACGACGGTCCGGGATCAATCCCTTAAGGGAAAGATCCTAGAACAACACCTCGTAATTTTGAACGACGGTCAGATGACGAAGCAACACCTGAGCTGGCACACCACTCTCCAAACGTCCACACCAACCCAACGTGAGGACTTTCGGCCACGACAGATTTTAAGGTGCACTAGCCACCTCTACGCCATACGCTTACAAACATCCATGCCCAGACCCGGATTCGAACCAGGAACCTTCCGATCTAGAGATGTTTGATATCAAAGCGTTAAAGAAGTTACAAAAATATTTTCCTTTATTATTTCACCGATTATTATATTTCATTGTATTTACTATTATTACATTTATTTTATCTCACTATTTCCCTCACTATTTCACCAAGTCCTTCATATAAACTAATGTGGAAGCATCAATAACTTCACCTACATTGTACGAAAGCCACAGCACTGCCTACTTATCGATAACTTACCCGGTAAATTGCAGACCATCGGCAATACCAATTTACCTAGTAACCTAGTAGCCAGCTCGACTTACCGGCGTGCCCTCGCCAGAAAACCAACCTAAAGATAAAAATTGAAATATATTTTAACCGAAATTCTTTTTCATAGGTGTCCAGACACCATAATTCCACCATCGTTAGTTGATGACAAATACACCCCAATGTGTATTTTCAATGCACCTGTGTGTTCGAATGCGCTCCAAGACAAACAAAAAGGCAAACCTCTACAGCCAAGGAGGTAACATTTAAATAAATAATTCCCTCCTTCCAAAACGAATCATTCTCTTTCCAACTACTAGTATTCTATTGGAGAAAGAACGGATATTTTCAGTTGACGTCACATTAAAAATCTCGCGCGACGTTATTATAATGCTCCATCAATAATTTAGTATGTATAAAATGAAAAAAAAAGTGGACTCTTCCATCGCCGCGAGGAATGAAAATCGCATAAAAATCATGAGCAAACAGATCAGACGCGAGCATTAATTGCTGCGCATGCGCCTCAACGACGGTATTACGAGTCAAATTGAATTCTTCAAAAGAATTTTCCAATGGAATAGAGTCCCTGAGGGAGTTAACCGATGGGAAATATTTTCCCATCTCTCCCCCTGTTCCTTGGGTTTGATTATTCGAACAAATTTGAATTCGTTTTTGCTTTCTAATTTTTTATTTTTTCCCCTCGGAGTAAATTATTCGGATAATTATATTTGCCCGTCTTGATGTACAAACTGTTAAAATCGTCTGTTCGCTGAGCTGGTTTCGGGTTTTCCCTCGAGTGGCTTTCGCAGCGCCATCTGTCGGTCGGTTCTCGATACATCGCGATGTGGAGAAGCATTAATTCCGTTGTTGAACAACGTCAGGGCGAAGAGGTCGAGTATTTCGCTGGCTATTGAAGTAACTTGACTTAAAGACTTGGGCTGAAGATTATAATTGCATTTCCATCGACGGTGGAAGTTCGGAATCATTTTGGTATTTGCAAGTTGTGATAAATTTTAAGGAAACGTTTTGTTGGTAGGGTTTTCACACATGTACGGTATCGGCCGTGATCTAATGAAATAAGCTGAGTATGTGCGTGCATATTCATGCTATTTCTACCGGCCACTCAATTTTATATATCAGCTGCGTGGTTATAGGAAGAAGCATGAATCCTGAAGTGGGAGCAGTGCCTTGGTATCTTGATCGAAAGAGTAACGACCGGAGGGTTGCGAGTTCGAAACTGCATCCAACCAAAGACCGTCGTGTTGCTGGTGCGCATTAATACTCAAATGTCCTCACGCTGTGAAGTATGGAAGTTTGGAGAGTGGGGTAGCATCTCAGGTGTTTGACCTCGTCATCTAACCATGTTTTAAAAATAGGAGTTGTTGTCCTCGGATCTTTCCTTTCGGGATGGTAATGGTTATTTTAGTTAACGTCGTACTAGAGTAACACAACGGGCTATTGACGACGGTCCGGAATCAGTCCCTTAAGGGTAATGGTAATGATAATTTTTAGTTAACGTCGTACTAGAGCAACACAACGGGCTATTGACGACGGTCCGGAATCAGTCCCTTAAGGGTAATGGTAATGGTAATTTTTAGTTAACGTCGTACTAGAGCAACACAACGGGCTATTGACGACGGTCCGGAATCAGTCCCTTAAGGGTAATGATAATTTTTAGTTAACGTCGTACTAGAGCAACACAACGGGCTATTGACGACGGTCCGGAATCAGTCCCTTAAGGGTAATGGTAATGGTAATTTTTAGTTAACGTCGTACTAGAGCAACACAACGGGCTATTGACGACGGTCCGGAATCAGTCCCTTAAGGGAAAGATTCGAGGACAACACCTCGTAATATTGAACCACGGTCAGATGACGAAGCAACACCTGAGCTGGCACCCCACTCTCCAAACTTCCACGCCAACCCAACGTGAGGACTTTCGGCCACGACAGATTTAAGGTGCACCAGCCGCCTCTACACCATACGTTTACAAACATCCATGCCCTGGCCCGGATTCGAAGCAGGAACCTTCCGATCTAGAGGCTAACACCTTAACCACTATACCGGTTGCTCGGCGTGAAGTATGGAAGTTTGGAGAGTGGGGAAGCATCTGAGGTGTTGACCTCGTCATCTAACCATGGTTTAAAAACACTAGATATTGTCCTCGGATCTTTCCTTTCGGGATGGTAAATTTGGTAATTTTAGTTAACGTCGTACTAGAGCAACACAACGGGCTATTGACGACGGTCCGGAATCAGTCCCTTAAGGGAAAGATTCGAGGACAACACCTCGTAATTTTGAACCACGGTCAGATGACGAAGCAACACCTGAGCTGGCACCCCACTCTCCAAACTTCCACGCCAACCCGACTTGAGGACTTTCGGCCACGACAGATTTAAGGTGCACCAGCCGCCTCTACACCATATGTTTACAAACATCCATGCCCGGATCCGGATTCGAACCAGGAACCTTCCGATCTAGAGGCTCTAACACCTTAACCACTATACCGGTTGGTCGGCCCTTTCGGGATGGATCCAGAACTATCGCCAATAGCCATTATACTTCTTCCGTGCGATATTAATTCAACTACTCCCCAAAGGTGGAACCAAGTGTCGGAGGTAATCGACGGAACTGTTGAATATTCTGCATGGTTAAAAACACTAATCTCATCCTCGATGCCCAATCAGCCCAAGATGATTCGTAAGCCTACTGGACTCACCCTTCTGAGATCAAACGACAATGACTCCTCCCCATTATCTATCTTATATCCGAAGGTCGATTCGGTCGGTTGCCGTTTCGTCCTTATCAAAACAAAACCGTATAGGGCGCGTTCTTTTGTATGTATAGCTCATATCGTGAGAGAAAAGTGGCCGTTTTGAATGCGCCTTGAGTGTTACACTGGTAATGACGACGGGCTATTGACGACGGTCCGGAATCAGTTCCTTAAGGGAAAGATTCGAGGACAACACCTCGTAATTTTAAACCACGGTCAGATGACGAAGCAACACCTGAGCTGGCACCCCACTCTCCAAACTTCCACGCCAACCCAACGTGAGGACTTTCGGCCACGACAGATTTAAGGTGCACCAGCCGCCTCTACACCATACGTTTACAAACATCCATACCCGGATCCGGATTCGAACCAGGAACCTTCCAATCTAGAGGCTAACACCTTAACCACTATACCGGTTGGTCGGCGAAAATTAAGGATAAAGTGTTCTACAAAGAGTTTGTTCTGCGATGTACTTCGCAGTTTTAAGCACTTACAGCTCCCAGGATCTCTAGTTAATTTTTGTCACATTGCCTTGAATAAGTTACTGTTAATGTTCATTATACAATAATTCCTGGTAGAGACGAAAATGCTTTCGAAACGTACAAAAAAATATTTTAAACAAACAGATCTGGTTTCTATATGGTTAATTGTAAGGCACAGATGGAATATTTCGAAATTTCTTGCACAGCAATTCATCTACTAAGTGGTTTCAACGAAATATCTCGTCCATCAACATCTGACCAATTTTGCTAATACGAGTTATCTCGTCATCAAGATATTGCCTTTTTTTATGGAGCGATCAAGCTCTCGTCAGGTTTCTTCTAGTAACGAGATATCTCGTATACCAAGTAAAAACAATATGGATGGTAAGATCTTCCCGATAGCTGAATCACAACCCAAGATCAGTGAAAAACGGGCAGGTGTTAACACTTGACCCCGAACCATAACTAGGGACTGTGCATAGTGACACCTGGGGGTTTTAGTTGTTTTTTCAGAGATTGCAAGGTTCCTGGTTCGAATCCGGGTCTGGGCATGGATGTTTGTAAGCGTATGGTGTACAGGCGGTTGGTGCATCTTAAATCTGTCGTGGCCGAAAGTCCTCACGTTGGGTTGGTGAGGACATATGGAGAGAAGGGTTCCACCTCAGGTGTTGCCAAGTCATATGACCGTGGTTCAAAGTAACGTGATGTTGTCCTTGGATTTTTCCCTTAGGGCAGGGATTCCCAACCGGTGGTACGCGTATCACTGGTGGTACGCGGCAATGTTTCAGGTGGTACGCAAGGATGATACGAGCGACTCAAATATTCTACGAAGTTTGTTCGATTCTTTAGTATGTACAACCACGTTTAGGAAAAATGGAATGATATAAAATCAATTTTGTGATTAACGGTTTTAATACAGTGTAATAAATGACGCTAAACAGTAGGACATTATTTAAGAGAAACTTTGTTGCTGGTTATCTAATTGTATCGAATGGCTATCTCGGCGAAATTAAGTTGTTACCTCTCCCTGTCAAATCGTTTTACGAAGAATTCCTTTACCTTTATGTATGAGAAATACGCACGGATAATTCGCACGAGATAATTATCTGCTTTTAGACCTGTGAGTAAAAAATAAATCTGTAATTTTCAATAATCGTTTTTTTTTTTTTTTCATTTATTAAAACATCATTAATACAAAATACAAGTGCATTAATCATAAAATATGAAGCTTTCTTAGTATTTTAACTAAAATAAAACAAGCCATTGGTCACTTATCTGACATTCGATATACTTTTCTAAACAAATATAAGACTGGTGGTACGACAAAAATTTCAAGTGGTACGCAGTTACTAAAAGGTTGGGAACCCCTGCTTTAGGGGATTGATCCCAGACCGTCGTTAATAGAAAGTTGTGTTGCTCTGTTACGACGTTAATTAAAAATTACCATTATTACCAGAGACTGCAGTAATATTAATCGTTACCGTATTTTTTCGCTGGTAGGTATATTTTAATTCATGTCGCTCTGGACGGATGATGAGGTCGCACCTGAGCTGGCACCCCACTCTCTAATTTTGTCACCTGGGTAATTTAGTTGACGCATGCGCATTAGAGTGGATGCTTGCGATTACCGCAGGACCTTAAGCCTCCCGGTAGATCTCACTGCGATGTATCTCGTCATTAGCAAAATTGGTCAGACCTTAGTGGACGAGATATCTCGTCGAAACCACTTCGATGGTAAAGAAATGATTAACGTTAAGAGGGATAGCGAGTAGATTAACCCTCCTGGTGGTTGTCTCGACGAGAAAACCTCATCATTAGAAAAAAAATGACTATTTCTTGATGGACGAGATATCTCGTCCATAGAAGAAAGCAAACCACAGCTTTATCCGGTCATCACCAAAAATCGGCAATGTCTTGATGACGAGATATCTCATCATTAGCAAAATTGATAAGATCTTAATGGACGAGTTATCTCGTCGAAACCCTTTGAAGGGTTAAGATTAAGTATTTAACCCTCCTGGTGGGGTTGACAAGGCATCTCGTCATTAGAGAACAATTAACCAGATCTTGATATTGTTGTCATCACGAAATTGGTAATATATATATTTCGTTGGCCTTAATATGGCCCAATTGGGGGTGCCATTGTCCCCGAGGGTTGAACTTCTTCATGCATGACACATCCGTTTTACAGGAAGGTCCCTTTCACACATCCATTCACTCACACATATCGTAACTTAGATCACAATCAGAGGCCGATAACCCCCTGATCAGGTACCCCCAGAGGTATTGATTTGGTATGGGAACAAGAGGGACTTTGTGACCACGACCTATTTAACGTGCCCCAGCCACCATTAGCGAACACGACGGTCTTTAGCCAGGTCCAAGCGCCGATCTCGCAACCATCAGAATTGCAGGCTCCGCTGAGGACAGAACCCACAACCCTTCCGATGCGAGCCCGACATATATATCTTTTGACAACGAGATATCTCGTCATTGACTTAATTGTTCCGATTTAGATGGACGGGATATCTTGTTGAAACCACTTGAAGGTCTAAGAGCGATAACGAGTGCATTAACGAACAGCCGATCCAAGCAGATGATAACGATAACTTTGATTGAACTCCACAGCTCGGTTAAGAAGCTCAGAAGCGCACACACGATGTAACAAAAGGCACACTCAGACGGATGTTCACCGACCCTACCAACCTCCGAATACGGACCGCCTCCCAGATGATGAAACTGACTCAGGTTTGTTCTCGAGTCCTCGTCTAAATGCATAGTGATGAAAATTACTTTCCGCCGAGGTATTTGACATATTAAATTTTGATAAATTACTCTCTCGGCAAAGGGGAAAAAGCGACCGAAAAAAGTTCTTTTTAAATAATGCTCGTTCAAGTCTTGAACAGATTAAATATATAAAAATTTCCTTCGCGTCAAGGGGATGATTTATGGGAAGACCCCCTCCCACCTTAACATTCGCTCTCCCCCTCTACGAATTATTCATTCGTTTGCTTCCATTCCGCGCGAAATCGTCTGCTGTCAAGTAGACCTCTATTCTGAAGAATTACTTTAATTTGAAATTTGATGAATACACAAAGAAGCTATCCTTCCTTCCCTTTTGTCTTGGGGGAGAGCTGGGACTGAGAGTATGCAAAGTGTTTTGTTTGCCTTATTGCTGCGGGTTGTTACAGTGTATATCCTTCATCGGGTTTTTCGTTTCGCGGAGTCGTTTTCTGGGTTGGATGTGAAGTGAACTCAGCGTAATTTCGTGTCGGCTTTTCGCCTGCGTTGCTTTTCAAGTAGAGCCGCGGTAGTTCGGTTGGAAGGGTAGCGAATTAGCGACCGGAGGGTTAACAGTTAGAAACTCAGACCATCCAAAGACCGTCGAGTACGTGGGGGCTGGTACATGTGAAATCTGTCACCTCAAATATACTCACATTGGTGTAGTCTGAAGTTTGGAGAGTGGGGTGCCAGTTTAAGCCTTGGATCGCTTCATCCGACCTTTGCTCAAAATCGAGGTATAATCATTGGATCTTTCTCTTTGGGAAGGATCCCGGCCCAGGTGAAGAATTCTATTCAGTGTTTTGCAACACAACTCCATTGTTCTCCAGCCATTTTGTCCGAATTTTGAAAATTGAAGCAAAATATAAGCAGACGTAAACACACTATTATCTGCTAAATATGTATTACATATGCAAATATAAAACATTAAAATTAACTTACTTTATTTAAAACAAGGCATACTTTCAGAATTTGGTATTCTGTCGATCACCTTTTAAGTTATATATTTTGTCATCGGCATAGATTATGTGCTATTTATAAAGTGTTTGTTGTAATTTGGGCGGTGTAGGGAGGTTATTCCATAGCTACAAAAGAAAAAAAAGGCGTGGCAAGGATCGCTCTTTACACTGCAGAACATCGTAACTTATGATTTAAAAAAAATCTGCCTAAATTTTGATAAAATTAAGGGAAAATTGTTCTGCCAAAACTTTGTTCTGCGAAATACGTCGCATTTTTAAGCACTTTCTTCTCCCAGGCCCGTGAGGTTCTTGTACCCCACCTTATATAACTCCTTCTGCAGGCCTTAATCTCTTTCCCCCACGTATAGATACTGCAACCTATTCAACCCTTCAAGAGGTTTCAATGAGATATCTCGTCTATAAAGCCCTGATCAAATTTACTAATGACAATATACACAGTCCAGTCACATTAATGTGACCGCCTGTCAAAAGCCAGAATAACCACTTGGCAGAGCGGACCGCTACGAGACGTGCAGGAAGAGTCAATTAGGTTTCTGCACCCAGTGAATGCCAGGAAAACATTCCCCAAACCAGAATGCTTCCTCCTCCAGCCTGGATCCTTCCAGCAATTGCTGCAGGGTGTTTGCTTTCAGACGTTTCACGCCGTATACGCCAATGTCCATCTGTCCGATGGAGCATAAAATGTGATTCATCGTAAAAAGCCACCTGTCGCCACTCTGTGGACGTCCAGTTGCGGTACTGGCGTGCAAATTCCAGCCTTCGTTGCCGATGAACAGCAGTCAGCATAGGTGCATTAACCAGGAGTCTGCTGCGGAGGCCCATGCGCAGCAACGTTCGCTGAACCGTTGTTAAGGATACACTCTTGGTAGCCCCTTGGTTCATCTGGGCGGTCAGTTGCTCAACAGTTGCACGTCTATTCGCCCGAACGCATCTCCGTAGCCTTCGTTCGCCTCTGTCATCTATAGCCCGTGATGCACCACATGTGCCACGCCGCTGATTTTGGATAGTGCCATTTTGCCATGCACGGTATACTTTTACCACGGCGGCATGCGAACAGTTCACAAAATTAACCGTTTCAGAAATGCTTCCACCCTTGGCCCGATAGCCAATAATCATGCCCTTTTGGACATCAGATAAATCGCTACGTTTCTACATTACACCAACGATTAAAATGCTTTCCGATGCCCTAGGACACCCTTTATATACACTCCATGGCAATGAGCTGCCACCTGCCTTTTGTGATTGGTTATTTCACGTTGATGTCGAAAGTAGGTGGTGGTCACATTAATGTGACTGGACTGTGTATCTCGTCACCATAATATCGCCGATTTTTGAATGATGACAAAATCAAGATAAGATTAGTTTTATTCTAATCACAAGATATCTGACAAGATCTGTAATCCATAACGATGTTATCAATTTTGCTAATGACGGTATATCTTGAACATAAGGACTTGATCTGTTTTGCTTTTGACGAGATAACTTATCCATAAAGACCTGATCAGATTTACTTTAGACGAGATATTTTGTCCAAAAAGATATGATCAGTTTCGTTAATAACAGTATATCTTGTCCATAAAGATCTGAACAGTTTCAATTTTGACGAGATTTGTCCATAAAGACCAGATCAGTTTTGCTTTTGACGAGATACCTCGAAATCAGATACTGCCGAACTTTTGATGATGACCAGATCGAGATCATATTAGGTTGTTTTCTCTCGATGAGTTATCTTGTCCATAAAGATATGACCCATTTCAAAAATGGACGAGATACCGTGTCATCAAGATTTTTATGATGATAAAATAGATTCCTGACAGGGTTAAGTTTTTCTAATGAAGAGACATCTCGTCCATCCAGATACAGTCTGTTTTGCTAACGACGAAATTCCTCTTCCAGCCAACCTCCAGAAAGGTTAAGACTGAGGTATATCAAGGACGGTCATATGCGTGAAACGACACCACAAACCACACAGATAACGACTCAAATGAATATTCCCAATGTCCAAAACTCCAACCTGTTATACCCCACGTGATGAAGATGACCCCCTCTCTAAACAACCCCGGCAACAAGCTCCTAAATTTACGTTATTGCCCTCACACTGGACACCCCCCTCTTCCTGAATCACCCGAAATGGACCATCCGGACTAATCCCGGCCCTGCATTAAGTCCATAGTGGGGAATTTATCGCCTCTTATTTTGAGGTTGGCGCTAATTAATAGTAATAATTTGGCGCCTTCGCCCTTTTGCTCATTAATGAGCCATCGGGGGAAATTTATGTCTCATTGATGGGCTGGAATGGGCAGTGCGTGGAAGTTTTAACTGGATGGCAGGTGTTCGGAGAAATGTTAATTCGTGGGATAGTTATGGGGCTGTGGTAAATGGTTATAGCAGAGCTTCAAGCTTTCAAACTTGCGAAATCACTTCGATATAAAGAGCAGTAGACTTTTGAAATCACCAAAATCGATTGTTTCAATTTTAGCTTTTAAATTTAATTGATATCAAGTGCTAAAGATATAGCTACAATTTTTTTTTCGGATAGCTATTACTTTTTAGAAAGCTACATGAAAAAATGAAACATTTTTAAAGTATTGTAGGTCCAGATAAAATAACGCGTTTTTCTCAAACCGATGTATTAATGATTTTGAACATTTCGGTTATTCTATCGGTTGACGTCATATTTTTTGAATCCTACTTTCCTTTTACCTTTGCAGTCCTACGTCCGAAAAATCAACGGAACCACTGAAAACAGATCACTTTTGTTCCGTGGAACCCAGCCTGACTATTCCAAAAACATGTAGGTAGGTAGTTAATTAACAAATACAAATATTGCCGACCAGCTACAGGCTCAAGCCCAACAAGACTGGTCCTTTGTTTATGAATTACCCAATTCCCACTGACTCTCCAATTGTATCTTAAATTCGTACACTCCCTTTGAATTAACTACATTCTCTGGCAACGCGTTCCATTTGTCTATTACCCTATTAAAGTAGTAGTTTTTCCTTAAATCCCCATTAAATGTGTCTTAATCAATTTATACCCATCTCTCCTTGTTCTGTTATCCCTATTGAAATTTAAGCCCTCTGTGTCCCCTTGTTTTACAAACTTGAAAAGCTGAATCAAATCCCCCCTCCTTCTTCTTCTTTCCAGTGTATACATGTTTAGCTTACTTAAACGTTCATTATAGTCGAAATTTGCTGGCCCCTTTATTATTTTTGTAGCTCTGTGCTGAACCCTTTCAATTAATTCTATATCCTTTCTCATATATGGAGCCCAGAATTGTACAACATATTCTAGATGTGGTCTTACTAAGCCCTTATATAACGGCAATATTATATTCTTATCCCTTGAAGTTACAGTCTTTCTAATATACCCCAATAACCTAATAGCCTTTTTACCGTTAACGTTGCACTGAAGCAACACAAAGGGCATTGGCGACGGTTAAGGATCAAACCCCCGAAGGGAAATATCCCATGACAACACCTCATTATTTTGCACCACATGATGCGGCTAAAACCTCAGAAATTACCCCACTCTCCAATGTTCCACTCACGTTGGCGTGGTGTGGAAGTTTGGGGAGTGGGGTGCCAGCTCAGGTGTTGCCTCGTCATCTGACCGTGGTTTAAAATTACGTGGTGTCGTCCTCGGATCTTTCCCTTGGGGGATTGATCCCGACTCGCTAAACGTCGTCAGTAGCCCGTTGAGTACGTCCAGTGCGACGTTAATTAAATACCTACCTACCTATCTCAATATTCCATACTAGGCCAACATGAGGACATTTGAGGCCACTGCACATTCAACGTGCAACAACACCCCATGTACGCGACTGTCTTTGGATGGATCTAGTTTCGAACTCGAAACTCTCCGGTTGCAAATCCATTACTCCACCAACAGGGCTACAGCCAATCCCTCCCGAAGCAGAGGCATAGTCTGAGCTCACAATCCGCAACTGATGCACGTTTTTGTTTTGCAGTCGATGCCAGCTGGCGTTCGAACAATCGACAGGATCGAAGCGATTGTTTGCGTATTAAGTTTCATTGAGTGCATTCGAAAGTGCCTCCTTTCAATGGCAATCGAATTCTAAAGAACGATAATAGATTCCTCGGCGGTGGATTTATTTATTGCTTAGTTCGAACCGATTCAAAGACAATGTTTCTCGCGCATGGAAATATGTAAATAATAGGTGTAATATAAATATAGTTATAGCAGCAGGAAATGATTTGAATGCGACGTCCAAATGTTATTTTAGGATTTGAGTTTCTTGGAAACATCTCTTTGTCATTGAGGTTATTGTTGTTGATAGATGTAATTCTTTGTTTCCACGGAAGGTCGGTAGAGTGGGGTATTGTTACACTCCGAAATTTTATTCGGAATTGCATTTTATTTTCGGAATTCGAAACATCTGAAATGTGGTTTAAATTGATTTGATTCGAAGTGTACTCGTATTTTTTTTTTATTCCACGCATATCAGGTGTTTTTTTTTGTTACTTCTCTTTGAGAACTTGCTTTTGAATTTCGCTTTGAGTACCTAAAAATAATTTTGCTTAGTAGTTTCTCTTTTAATACCCTTAAAGAATTTGATATTTTTACATTTTAAAACTCGGAGATTACTGCCTTTTTTTTTAAATTTTGCCTCGTATTCTACAGACCAAAAGTACACCTAATTCTGTTTCGACACGATAGATACGTTCCTGAAGAATACGTGTAAAAAATTGTGAGAATGTAAGTTAAAAATATTAGTTCCGTATCTAAAGAATCAGTAAAAATAATTTAAAAAAAACAATATGAAAATATTGTTAAGAAACTTATTATTTTATGTTAACAGATACACATGTAATAATATGTAATAAAAATCTATTAAAGTATATTTTCATTTGAAATAAAAAAAATTATTCATTAATAAAGAATATGTTTTACGCATAACAAGATTTTGACAAAGTTAATCAAATTACCGTCAGGGATTTTCAGTATAAACAAACGATGTAAATGCTCTGCAAAGATTTTACTTCTGCTTTTCGAATGTACTTGCATTTTACTCGTAGCGGATTGCTTTAAAATATATAAAAAAAATCGGACGAAAAGTGATTTTACATTTATCACTCAATCATTCTCCCGTGATACAGATTTGCTCAAAATGTATTTTATCGTCGTTTTGGAATTCATTCTTCGGAATTTTTATAACATTCAAAACACAAGTGACGTCCCATCAGGAACACGTATAGAAAACTCGTTTCTCCGCAAGGCCATTACCGTCACCTCAATTTAACTCGACATTGTCTCGCTGTATTAGAGTCATATTCCACATGCACTTTTGGAGGAACCTCTAATTATAATAATTTTACATATGTACAGGTTCTAATTCATAATATTAATACTTAATCTGCATTCTCTCTCATTGGTTTTGTCGGGTGTTTACATCTCTTAACTAATCCGAACGTTGTCAGACTAAAGTCGAATTTGTTGTACTCAAAGAGCTTTATTTAACTAGTTAGGGGTCTTCACCCCTGCGCGCTAAAGCTCACCAGCAGTCAGTAATCCCATCTGGTTTGCTTCGCAAACCAACACTCCTGTCGCAAGCGTCTTGGTGAAGTGTCAGGTATATATTTAGTTTCGAGAACCAACACGCAAAACAAAGGCTTGCTTTCTGCGCAAGTTCAAATTCTAAGGAATCAGTCTCACCACCACCTATCATGACACGGGCATGTCGCCTCACCGTTTCTGTGGGATATTTTCGGTTCTGTTTGATTTGTTTTTCTTTCAGTTTTCTTCTCCTGATCCATCTGTTCTTTTTTTCCGGAACTGCATATCTTTCGCATTTTTGCAACGTATTGATGACTTCTTTCGAGGTAGGGCATTTTATCAAAAAATAAAAATGCTAAAAAATAAAACCCAAATTACACAATTTGACTCGAATTTCCTATGCTCAAAAATAAAACCCAAAAGAACGAACTCGGTTCAAACGACAGTTAAAAATTCAAACTCAACTTAGTAAACTAAACAATAACAAATAAAAAATTACATAAATGATAAAACTTTATTCAAAAAGCTTTAAATACAACAACAAAAAAGTAAAGAAAGAAAATAATTGCAGAAACGATACAAAATCAAAAGCGAAACTAACTGATTCCGACAAACGTAAACAAGAACCAAAATGATAAAACTTAACTATACCAAATTAAACAGAAAAAAATTGCATAAATGATAAAATTTAATATTGCTATACTTTTAAAAAGTAAAAGAAAAAAGAAAGAAAATTATACTTTTCAAAAGTCAACGCTAAATCAAATTAAACAGTATTAAGTTATGCTTTTAAAAAAGCAAGAAGTAATACAACCCGAAAAGAGCAACTGCCCCATCCAATTGACCATGTGTGTGTGTGTGTGTGTGTGTGTGTGTGTGTGTGTGTGTGTGTGTGTGACTCAAATAAAAAAAAACCTACATTTCAAACTGGAGGTATGCGATTAAAAAATAAAAGGAACAATGAAATCAAACGAGAATTAAGCTTTTAGCAACCACCTTTTAAACTTTCCGGGCCTTGACGTCTCATCGAATTTCAACGACCCAAAAAAATTATCGTTGACATGACTAACGGCGATATATTTATGTCTGGCAAACATGATAGAAATGGAACCTTGTTTTCATCACCACGAAGAAAAACTTATATACTGTTGCGAAATTTTTAAATTATGTTTTTCATCGTATCGAATTTATTTATAAACCAATTTTAAAAATAATTATATAATAAGAAAGAGTACATTCTAAGGTCTCACGTCATATTTTTATGTTTAGAAACTAATAATATTAACCTACTAACCACTGCGTAGCCAGCACGGCGTTGCCCGAGACCGTTCTTTTTGCGGGGTCAGGTGTGACCACTACTCGCTAACCCCCAGTCATTGCTACGAATTCGTTGCCTATTGGATAACAGCCATAATGGCGTTGCCCGTGGTGTTGGTTTGCGAAAAAATCGTAGTCTATTGGAATGAATTCCAGCTACTTCCAATTTGGTTTACTTCGCAAACCAAATTATGAATATTATGAACTGTGGTTCGCTTCGCCAACCAAATGGAAATTCGTAGCCCATTGGAATGAATTCCCAGCGAATTCCAACTTGGTTTGCTTCGCAAATTGGATTACAGCCATAACGGATTTTCCCGTGGTGTTGATTTGCTTAGCAAACCAAATAGGAATTCAGCGTGACGCACATTCTCTTGCGAAAATATAAATATTTAATTCAAAAATTATTTATTTAAAAAAATCAAGCATATAAGGTATCTATCAGGTGTCAAATTTTCCTCAGATTTAAATCCGTTGAAATTTTTAATCTATCTTTAACGATCCCGATTTTACAAAAAAGGACTAAATAATGCCATCCCAAATGTTTGTTTATTTTATTTGCTTTCTTTCGCTGAAATCGTAAGAGGGCAGGAACTGTAATCTGTATATTTTCGGAACACGAATGTTAGCGTGACGTCACATTCTCCTGCGAAAATATAAAAGATATTCAATTTAAAAATGTTATTTACTTAAAGAAAGTAATATTTTTAGGTAACGATCCAATGTGAAATAATTTTCCGTAGATTTCAAATCCCTTGAAATTTTTACTCTATCTTTAACGGTCCAGGAGATAGAAAAAGGAACTACATGACTAAAGTTAAAACTTTGTTTTTTATCGTCTGCTGGAAAATCATTCCTTCTCGCTAAATGAAAACGGAAAAAATAAATTTGGAATCTGTCATCTCTTTATGGCGTTGACATTCGAAAGAAAACAATAATAATTGAATTTCATTAGATTTATTTAAAAATGTTCTAGATTGAATTTTAAAATTCGCCGCGACCCTAAAATTGCAAAAAATTTGGACTACCTGTGTGCCAAATCCCATTACTATAAGTGGCATATATTCGTCAGGACTTTGCGTGCAACAAACAAACAAACAAACACTTCCTTTTATAATATTACATATCTTACTTATAATATTATATATATATACACACAGTCCAGTCACATTAATGTGACCACCACCTACTTTCGACGTCAACGTAAAATAACCAGTCACAAAAGGCAGGTGGCAGCACATTGCAGTGAAGTGTATATAAAGGATGTCCTAGGGCATCGGAAAGCTTTTCAATCGTTAGCGTAATGCAGAAACGTAGCGATTTATTCGACGTCCAAAAGGGCATGATTATTGGCTTTCGGGCCGTGGTAAAAGTATACCGTGCATGGCAAAATGGCACCATCCAAAATCAGCGGCGTGGCACATGTGGTGCACCACGGGCTATAAATGACAGAGAAGAACGAAGGCTACGGAGATGCGTTCGGGCGAATAAACGTGCAACTGTTGAGCAACTGAACGCCCAGATGAACCAAAGGGCTACCAAGAGTGTATCCTTAACAACGGTTCAGCGAACGTTGCTGCGCATGGGCCTCCTCAGCAGACGAATGGTTAATGCACGTATGCTGACTGCTGTTCATTGGCGAGGAAGGTTGGAATTTGCATGCCAGTACCGTAACTGGACTTCCGCAGAGTGGCGACTGGTGACTTTTTCCGATGAATCACGTTTTATGCTCCATTGGACAGATGAACGTTGGCGTATACGACGTGAAACGTCTGAAAGCAAACACCCTGAAACAATTGCCGGAAGGATCCAGGCTGGAGGAGGGAGGTAATCTAGCGCAGCTGGCCACGGCACTGGAGTCGGCAAGGCTCAACATCCCAGTGAACACCTTAAGAAACCTAATTGACTCTCTTCCTGCACGTCTCGCAGCGGTCCGCTCTGCCAAAGGTGGTTATTCTGGCTTTTGATAGGTGTTCACATTAATGTGACTGGACTGTGTATATGACAGTCTTAACTACACGTAACGAAAGTTTCCCGAATTTCAAAAAATATTACCATGAAACAAATTGAAATCTCTAAAAAACTCGACAAGTTGCAAATGTTTACGTTTAGTGGTACTCTAAAAAAAAAAAACTCATGGCTGAAGAATGAAAATTTGTATGTGTTTTGCCTCACTAGCGTTAGAAATTTCGCTTTTTTCTGCTTTGACACTTAATGCACCCAAAACAAATTGCTGTATCGGAAAAAAATATTTCCCCTTGTTTCCTGTACAATTTAGAACAAACAATGTTAATTTTGTAACTTTCTGATGCGTACTTTCTCGGGGAACCATCTGAGAATTAGCAAAAAAAGTGAGTTTTTAATCTTGCGACAGTAACTTTTTTTAATAGAAATATGCATGTTCATTTTTCTTGATATGTTCCACATAATCTAGATGGAACATTCCAGATGGATTTGCAGTTAAACAATGTACAAAAAATCATAGCAAGTTTCGATCGATTTTGAAATGTTTTTTTACTACTCATGAAGGGCTGCATCTAATTCCCAAAATACTGACTTCCTTGCTCGAAACAAGACTCAGTGTTCTGTAAGAACATTCAAACCCACGCTTAACCATGACTTTAACCTTTTTGCTCACCAAAGCCTAAGCTATTTTCCCATATTCGGGATTCGTTTATCAGCTACACGAAGCGCCATCTGGCAATATAATTGGAAAGTAAGAAATAAATATCACCTGCCATTTTAAATTATACTCGGAATAATAAAGCAGTTGTGCGAACGTTCGAAAAAATTCAGAAACGCGTGAGGCGGAAGTCGTAGAACGTTTCCGTGCTTCCGAGTGAAAGATAAACAATTCGAGAAAAAGGGGTATTTTCGTGAAATGACACTCAAAACGAAACATCACGACTTCCAGCCACAGCAGATTTTTATGACGAGCTGCGGTATGAAAGATGCGATGTTTAAGAGATAACAGCAGTTGAACAACAGCACGGGGAAGATAAATACAGTGTGTGTTTTGGAAATTATTTTGGGGCTCGAAAACAAGGGGCGTTGGCGTATTAGCAAAGTACAGATTCAAACTAGTGAAGGTAATGAAAAGCTTCTTGTACATTGTATTTTCTGTACCTTATTTCTTCCAGAGTCCTGGATACATAAGAATATTCCAGGTTTTTTCAGAGAGAAAATCCTGGTTTACACTAAATACAGGGTCATTAACCCTGCTAGTAGGGTTGCCAACCGTCCCGGAGGGTCAGGGATTGTCCCGGAATTTAAGTTGCTGTCCAGAATCCCGGTTGAACGTCAAATTGCCCCGGAATTTCCGAGAAAGCTATCGACCACAATATCACCTGCTCTCGGTACAGCTACACTCTACGTTTATGACTGATGCCAACGGCTTGGCGATTTTTTTTGGCGCACTTCTAAAGTCGCCAAGGAATAAATTATTTCTTAACTCTTTTCCTGTCACAATTTTTTTTCTTTTTACAACACACTTTTTAAGCACATTTCAAAACGTTTTAAAAAGTATATTTAAAAAAAAATTTCACAAAAAGTAGTAAGCTTAATCACATATCAAAACACATTTGTGAACCAGCAGAGAAACTAAGCTACGAATGGTAAGAATATCCTGAGACTTATCAATTACACTAAATACAGTGAGCATGTTGAAAAAGAAAAAGATTTACAAAAGAAAAAAAGCAAGAAATAATACCTGATAACGTCAGAATTCTCTCGTAAAAAAATAATGAAAACGAAAATGGTCAAAAAAAAAAAAACTCTTAATCCTGTCGTGAAAATTATTATAACAAAATAAAAATTCCACAACTGTCAAAATACAAATAAATGGACCAATGGTATCACAGAAAACGATTTAAAAGGACCAATGCAATAAAATGATATTTTAAAAACAAAATAACCAATGGGAGGAAAGAAAAAATTTCAAACGAATCAATGAAATCAAACGATTTTAACGGATTTTGGAAGAACTTTCTAGAATATTCAAAATGAAAATTGAAAGTTTCCTTTTGCCGAGGTTGCCGTGAAAACCACAACAACAGCAACGAAAGATGGGTTGCTTTAATTTATCGTAACTCTATACTAAAAGTGCGCCAAAAAAATCGCCAAGCCGTTGCCATCAGTCATAAACGTAGAGTGTAGCTGTACCCTTATTTCTAATGCACATGACTTCGTGTCTCCATTGAACGTCCGTTTCCCTACTACTATCCAAAGCTAATATTATTTATGTCAGTCTGTTTAGAGCGGGACCATCGTGAAGAAATGGTATTAGTTGCCTTTCCATTCTATTATACTGTATTTGAGTTTTATTTCTAACATTGGGGCTAGAGACGAACACAAATTTTCATATTCGACTTTCTTGAAATAGAATTCGGAACACTCTCCGTTCTGTATAACTAAACACGAGCAATATCTCTATTGTGTATACGAACATTACCATTTTTATATTTTAAGTTTCAATGCAACAAGAGGTTAGATTTAGATTTATTATTATTATTACTAGGTATATGAGAAGAAGAGATCAGGCTCGTATAAAAATTAAACTTTTAGAAAACCATAAAAATAACTATTATTATTTTTTACATATTTTTCGTATATAAAAAAAAATTATTGGAAAACTAGGGATGTTATGTTAAGTGCGTGGTGGAGAATATTTTGAAATTATATATAATTTCAGTTTTGGGCAATATGTCCTTGAATTGTCTCAGAAAAATTTACCAACCCTAGTATCACGATTCCGTCTTTCACCACGTTGGTTACGAAAACAGATAGGCTACAAGAACAGTTGTTCTTGTGTTCTAGTTGCTACTCGTTGTAATGGACGAACATGGATGGATGACAGTGCCTGAGTTCTGATACGATCAAGAACATGAAACATGGGGTGCTATTCTGAAAAAGAACACGAATAGGAACAGATTATTTGTACACTTCAGAGGAGTTGGACGTGTTTTCATGCACCAGTCGGTGCGACGTGTATATTTGAAACTTTATACTATATTGTAAATAAATGTCCAGTTTCCATCTGTTCTTGGTCACTACTACACACACTGTCTATCAAATTAGACATCGCGCTGTCATTCTGACAACGAGATATCTCGTCCATCAAGGTCTAGTCCAGGGGTGGCCAACCTGTGGCGCATGCGCCAAACTTGGCGCATTGAATGATTACAAGTGGCGCATTGCATCCTTCCGCCTACATATTCTTTGATTACAAATAAACAAGCATTTTCATCCATGACATTCATTAAAAGGAAAATGAGGTAGCGAATGAATGATACAAATTTGAAAAATTCTCCGTTGCTCTCAGTAACAACTTTACACCAAACATTGAAAGACTAGCAATATCCAAACAGGCTCAAAAGTCTTATTAATGGTAATGTTTATGTGCTGTAATAGACATTGTTTTACGTACAATAGTTAAATCATTTACAAATGTTAATTATGTCTATAAACATACTTTGATTAAAAAAGTTATTAAGGATATGGCAAGACCATTAACGTAAGGTAGAAAAGGTGCTTGAGTTGTATGGCGCATCGGAACTTGATGTAAAAAAAATTGGCGCATGGTATGTAAAAGGTTGGCTACCCCTGGGTCAATATCTCTCTAATGAATAGGTACCTCGTTGAGACAAACATCAGGAGGGTTGAGACACTTTTCCCTATATACGAGATAGGGTTGCCAACTTTCTCAGTCATAATTCCGGACATATTGCGCTAAACTGAAATACTCATAATGTCACTTAAAGTGGCAAAAGGTCGTATTTGTAAAATCTGCATTTTTCAGGAGAACAACAAAAAGCGAATTTTTTCTTTATGATTTCATTCTATTATTATATACTTTGGGTTTTGTTATTGTTTATTGGACCAGCTGATGACATAAGATTTGGCCACCAGATGGAAATCATACAAGCACATAAAGCAATAATAAAAGAAAAAATAGAATTTTTATAAACTATCTTTTGCACTTAGGTAATGGTAATTGTAATTTTAGTTAACATCGTACTAGAGCAACACAACGGGCTATTGACGACGGTCCGGGATCAGTCCCTTGAGGGAAAGATCCGAGGACAACACTTCGTAATTTTGAACCGCGGTCAGATGACGAAGCAACATCTGAGCTGGCACCCCACTCTCCAAACTTCCACGCCAACCCAACGTGAGGACTTTCGGCCACGACAGATTTAAGGTGCACCAGCCGTCTCTACACCATACGCTTACAAACATCCATGCCCGGATCCGGATTCGAACCAGGAACCTTCCGATCTAGAGGCTAACACCTTAACCACTATACCGGTTGGTCGGCTTTTTGCACTTAGGATTGACGATATATAGTATTGGCTTCCGATAGTAAAGGAACGGACGTTTAATAGACACGAAGTCATGTGCAATAGAAAGAGTAATTTTGGAGTGTAGGTGATATGGGTCGATAGCTTTCTCTGAAATTCCGGGACAGTTTAACATTCAACCGGGATTCTTCGATTCCGGAACAATCCCGGCTAATCCGGGACGGTTGGCAACCCTAATACGCGACGGTAGCCGAGTTGGAAGAATACCGAAATAAAAACCGAAGGGTTGCGAGTTCGAAACTCGGTCCAATCAAAGGTAGTCAGGCAAGCAATTGGTAATTTTTTGTTAACGTCGTACTAGAGCAACACAACGGGCTATTGACGACGGTCCGGAATCAGTCCCTTAAGGGAAAGATTCGAGGACAACACCTCGTAATTTTGAACCACGGTCAGATGACGAAGCAACATCTGAGCTGGCACCCCACTCTCCAAACTTCCACGCCAACCCAACGTGAGGACTTTCGGCAACGACAGATTTAAGGTGCACCAGCCGTCTCTACACCATACGCTTACAAACATCCATGCCCGGATCCGGATTCGAACCAGGAACCTTCCGATCTAGAGGCTAACACCTTAACCACCATACCGGTTGGTCGGCTTTTTGCACTTAGGATTGACGATATATAGTATTGGCTTCCGATAGTAAAGGAACGGACGTTTAATAGACACGAAGTCATGTGCAATAGAAAGAGTAATTTTGGAGTGTAGGTGATATGGGTCGATAGCTTTCTCTGAAATTCCGGGACAGTTTAACATTCAACCGGGATTCTTCGATTCCGGAACAATCCCGGCTAATCCGGGACGGTTGGCAACCCTAATACGCGACGGTAGCCGAGTTGGAAGAATACCGAAATAAAAACCGAAGGGTTGCGAGTTCGAAACTCGGTCCAATCAAAGGTAGTCAGGCAAGCAATTGGTAATTTTTTGTTAACGTCGTACTAGAGCAACACAACGGGCTATTGACGACGGTCCGGAATCAGTCCCTTAAGGGAAAGATTCGAGGACAACACCTCGTAATTTTGAACCACGGTCAGATGACGAAGCAACATCTGAGCTGGCACCCCACTCTCCAAACTTCCACGCCAACCCAACGTGAGGACTTTCGGCAACGACAGATTTAAGGTGCACCAGCCGTCTCTACACCATACGCTTACAAACATCCATGCCCGGATCCGGATTCGAACCAGGAACCTTCCGATCTAGAGGCTAACACCTTAACCACCATACCGGTTGGTCGGCTTTTTGCACTTAGGATTGACGATATATAGTATTGGCTTCCGATAGTAAAGGAACGGACGTTTAATAGACACGAAGTCATGTGCAATAGAAAGAGTAATTTTGGAGTGTAGGTGATATGGGTCGATAGCTTTCTCTGAAATTCCGGGACAGTTTAACATTCAACCGGGATTCTTCGATTCCGGAACAATCCCGGCTAATCCGGGACGGTTGGCAACCCTAATACGCGACGGTAGCCGAGTTGGAAGAATACCGAAATAAAAACCGAAGGGTTGCGAGTTCGAAACTCGGTCCAATCAAAGGTAGTCAGGCAAGCAATTGGTAATTTTTTGTTAACGTCGTACTAGAGCAACACAACGGGCTATTGACGACGGTCCGGAATCAGTCCCTTAAGGGAAAGATTCGAGGACAACACCTCGTAATTTTGAACCACGGTCAGATGACGAAGCAACATCTGAGCTGGCACCCCACTCTCCAAACTTCCACGCCAACCCAACGTGAGGACTTTCGGCAACGACAGATTTAAGGTGCACCAGCCGTCTCTACACCATACGCTTACAAACATCCATGCCCGGATCCGGATTCGAACCAGGAACCTTCCGATCTAGAGGCTAACACCTTAACCACCATACCGGTTGGTCGGCTTTTTGCACTTAGGATTGACGATATATAGTATTGGCTTCCGATAGTAAAGGAACGGACGTTTAATAGACACGAAGTCATGTGCAATAGAAAGAGTAATTTTGGAGTGTAGGTGATATGGGTCGATAGCTTTCTCTGAAATTCCGGGACAGTTTAACATTCAACCGGGATTCTTCGATTCCGGAACAATCCCGGCTAATCCGGGACGGTTGGCAACCCTAATACGCGACGGTAGCCGAGTTGGAAGAATACCGAAATAAAAACCGAAGGGTTGCGAGTTCGAAACTCGGTCCAATCAAAGGTAGTCAGGCAAGCAATTGGTAATTTTTTGTTAACGTCGTACTAGAGCAACACAACGGGCTATTGACGACGGTCCGGAATCAGTCCCTTAAGGGAAAGATTCGAGGACAACACCTCGTAATTTTGAACCACGGTCAGATGACGAAGCAACATCTGAGCTGGCACCCCACCCTCCAAACTTCCACACCAACCCAACATGACATGCAGGCAGGGACATGCGAACATTAAACCTGTCGTGGCCTCAAATTTCCTCCTGTGCATGGTGTGGAAGTTTAGAGTGTGGGGTGTCCGCTCAGGTGTTAACTCGTCCTCTGAATGTGGTTCAAAATTACGAGTTCGTCCAGGATTTCTTTCGGTATGGATCCCGGACCGTCGCCAATAGCCCGTTGCATGACTTCAGTGTGACGTTAAATAACTACTTACTTTTTCTCTTTGTTGTTCACACCTCTTCTTTAATACTGCTCTTGCGCAGACGGTTTAAGAGCTTAAGATAACAGGACAACGGCGTTTGTGGTGTTTCACTGTAGCGATAACATTGCGATTACAAAAATAGATCTATTGTTAGTATTAGAAATTTGTGAACTACACTCTATAACAAAAAAAAATCGACGCACCAAGAAAGAATCATCCGATTGCTTTGAAATTTCGTATGCAAAAATGTTTTGACCAAATATGCAAATGATTAAAATTTGGTGTCCAATGAATGAATTGTGCGATCTCCAGCGCATCGGAACTGCGCATCCAGCAGATGTATATAAGTTGTTCTTGAACTGTTGTTAAAAATTTCTGCTGCATTGCGATTGAGGATACCTTTCAACGACTGAAAAAATGCCTCGCCGCAGGATTCGAGCTCATTACGAGCAACTTTCAAAGTTTGAAAGAGGTCGTATCATTGGATTGAAAAAGGCAGGTTGGGCAAATCGGAGACTCGCTCGTCATGTGAGTCTCGAAGCGATGCGGCGATTAGAAGATGCTGGCAAGAGTGGGTGGACAATGGCAGATTTCAGCGTCATGATGGTAGCTGTCGACGTAGGGCCACAACAGATCGCGAGGACAGAGTGATTGTCAGATCAGCTGTCACAGCATCTGATTCATCGCTATCAACCATCAGTCGTGCGACACACACACACGATTGTCCACCATGACCATTCACAGACGGCTGAGAGAGCGAAATCCCGTTAAGCCACCTGCCACTAACGCCTGCACAATGTTGAGCCAGATTACAGTGGTGCTTGGCTCGATCAGGCTGGTATGATGCTGACTGGGGACGTATAGTCTTTAGCGACGAATCCCGCTTCTAACTGTGTCCTAACGATCATCGAAGACTTGTCTGGAGACGCCCAAGGCAGCGTGCCGATCCTGCTTTCACTATTGCACGCCATACGGGCCCTCAATAAGGAGTTATGGTCTGGGGTGCCATTTCTCTTGATAGCCGGACCCGTTTGGTCGTCATTAGAGATACAATTACTGCACAGAGGTACGTTGACGACATTCTGAGACCTGTTTTGCTACCGTTCCTTTTGCAGTACCCTGGGCTTATTTTTCAGCAAGACAATGCCAGACCACATACGGCACGTGTTGCTTTGAACTGTCTTCGAGCTTGTCAAACACTTCCTTGGCCAACCAGATCACCAGATCTCTCTCCCATCGATCATGTCTGGGATATGATGGGAAGGCGACTGCATCCGGTGGGAATGTTAATGACATAGTCCGACAATTGGAGCAAATTTGGCAAGAAATACCGCAGGAGACCATCCGGGAGCTTTATCGGTCTATGTCACGCCGTGTGGCAGCTTGGATCCAGGCTAGAGGCGGGTCAACACCTTCTTGAGCTCGTTACTGTAACTCTGAAATTAATCATTCAATTGTTTTGAAATTTTAATCATTTTCTACTATCGTACATAATCTTCCTATCCACCAATTTTTGTCTCCATCGGACAACTTCTTCTTGGTGTGTCGATTTTTTTGTTATAGAGTGTATATCCGAAACTATGAGACCTCGATTCTTGTTATTTGCATACTGTCCTGCGCCTGTCTTGAAATATCTGAATCTCGTTTCGTAAAAAATTGCAGTCGCTATTTGCTCGTATGTAAGGGAAGTTACTTTATGACCACCCTGTATGTCACATTGTCGCCGAAAATAAATGATCGATTGTCATGTTGTTTGTAAGCCTCCAGCCTCTGGCAAAAAACATGTTTCAAACTGTCGCAAATTCTGGACACGAGACAATTTGTCTTTCCTACTTGGATATTCATTCTGCGTGAACTAATAGTACAGTTTTGTCTTGACGCGATACCTCGTCATTGGCAACACTGATCAGATCTTGAATGAGATACTTCCTCGTAGATACACTTGGACGGTTGATGAGCAAACTATATAAAGTGTAAGAGAGCAAATCAAATTAGACATTCATCAATATACTCGCAACAACCAAAATGACAGAAAGTCTGCAAACTGGGGGAAGTCTGGGAATGGGAGTGTGTAGGAATGAGATATTCCATGTTCTTTGTTGTTCTGCATTGTACTTAGTTCATTAATAAATGTTTACCATTTTCTATCTAGTGATTCTCATTTGGAAGACAAGACAATATTCCCCCACGATCGCTGTAAAGCAACAGATGGAAAATTTTTACAATCCTTCTCGTCAGATCAATAAAATACCGAAAGATAATTTTTATAAAAAAACTTAGAATCATTATCCCCTACAACACCTACAAAACCATGTATTTATTTTAGATCGAAAAAAAAAATCCTCACTACCAAAACGTACTTTTCTCTCTCCTCAAAAGGAATCACTTGACGTAATGAAAAAATAATTATCTCCATCTCTATTTCAATAAAAGTCCTTCTCTGTCTATGAATTAATTAATGGGGAATAAGATGTTTCTCTTCGTTTAGTTTTTGCTCCTATGTAAACTCATCATAATTGGAAATGTATTATTTTTCTGAGTGCAATTTTTCAGCGAAATCGTCTGCCACGTTATTTTAATTAAAACGATACTGTTTGGAATTTTTTGTCCCATCTTATTAAAAAAATATAATTAAGAATGATGGGAAATGAATTTCTGTAACAGGGGAAATATTTTATTCGATTTCTTTTCCTCTCTTCATCAGAAACACACCCGCGGTTCTTCATTACATCAAAACAGATTTTTTTGCTTTCTTCCGTCAGATTTTTTTTTGTCTCGGAGCAGTTTTTTTTTTTTTTTTTGTATTTCTACTCCGGTGGGAGAAATTTGATTTTGTTTACTTGATTCCACTGAATATTCTGTAATCATCAAATCATTTATTATGTAGGGAATGGCATCATTTATTATTTATTTGTTTGCGTCATGTTTCTTGTATCTTTTTTCTTTGGTTTCGAATACTGTGAAAAATAAATAAGAGTAAAAAAGGGAAAATGTAAAAAGTGATTGAAATTGGAGAGTTACCCTTCTCTAGAAAATGTCAACTCCGGTCCATTCAGTTTGACAGTTGAAACTTTGGTGGTAAGAGATTTGATTATGTTGGATTGAAATGTAGAACATTAAATTACATTTAACATTTATCATTTACTAGCCACTGCGTGACCAGCACGGCGTTGAGCGTGACAATTTCAAAAAAGCCGAAAACACATTGGTTCAAGGGAGAAAAAAACTAATAAATCTCTCTATATTAAAAACGAATTCCCATTGCAAACCAAATGGGAATTCGCCTATTGGACAACAGCCATCACGGATTTCCATTTGGTTTGCGTAGGATAACAACCATAACAGAGTTGCCCGTGGTGTTGGTTTGCTTGCATACCAAATGGGAATTCGTAGCCTATTGGATACCAGCCATCACGGGCGACGCTCATTGTCAAATGCGGCCAAATTCGAATTGCGAATAGATCCAATCAGCGTGACATCACAATCTCCTTGCGAAAATATAAATACTTTATTGAAAAATTCTTAAAAGAAAATCAAACGTATAAGGTATCAATCTGTTGAAAAATTTTCCGTAGATTTCAAATCCGTTGAAATTTTTATTCTAGCTTTAACGATCGCTGAGATAGAAAAAAATCATTGAAGAACGTCAGTTATAGCTTTAATGTGTAGACGAGCTACTATTGTAAAAAATATAAAAGTTGCAGTTTAAAAATTATTTGCGTAAAGAAAATCATATTTTTAGATATCGATCTAATGTGAAATTTTCCGCAGATTTCAAATCCGTTGAAGTTTTTACTCTATCTTTAACGATCTTTGAGATAGAAAAAAGAACTACATGCCTCCAGTAAAAACTTTATTTTGTTTTTTCGTCCGCTGAAAAATCGTTTCTTGCAAAATGAAATGGAAACACGGAAAAAATAAATTTAGAATCTGTCATATCTTTATAGTGTTGCCATTCTAAGGAAAACAAAAAAACTCAATTCCATTAAATTCATTTTAAAATGTTCTAGATTGAATTTTAAAATTCTGGCTTCGTACAAAATTTGCAAAAAAATGGACTACCTGTGAAGTGCCATAGATTCGTCAGGACGAAGCGTACACATAAACAAACAAGCACTTCCTTTTATAATAGAAGATACAACAACATGTTGTAAAAACATGTGAGATAAGTTATTATTGTATTGTTACCATCATTTGCGCATAAAATAATGGAAATTTCTCTGCACTAAATACGACTAGTAAGCAATTTCAGGTTGAAAATTATAAAATTTGATGAAACCATTGCATAGCATTGATTAAAATACGTAAATAATTTGTTGGAGTCGGTCTCTAACGCACTGGCAGAAAACTACGGACTATTTTCGACGGTCCGGTGTCCCTCCCGAAGGAAAGGTTCTGAGGACAACGCGTCATAACTTTAAATCGCGGTCATATGTCAAAGTCAGCACCTGAGCTGGCACGCTATTCTCCAAATGATCACATCACGCCATCGTGAGAACATTTTAGGCCATTGCAAAAATCCCCAGCCCTTACGTACCCAACAATCCTTTGTTAAATAGAGGGTACAGCTATAGTCTATGTTTATAGCGGTGGAAACGGCCTTGGCGATTTTTTTTTTTGGCGCATTTACGGTAGGTTAAGGCAACAAATCTGTGTTTACGGTTATTGTGGTTTTCATGACAACCTCGGCAAACAAAAAGTTTAAATTTTTATTTTTCTAGAGAGTTCTTTCAAAATCCGTTACAATCGTTTGATTTCATTGGTTCGTTTGAAATTTTTTCTTTAATTCCATTGGTTATTTTAATTTTAAAATATCCTTTGATTGCATTGGTCCTTTTAATTATTTTTCTCTCACTTTATTGGTTCATTTAATGGTTTTTCTCCAGTTGTTGAATTTTTTTGTAATAATTTTTTTTCGCGGTAGAGTTTACCATTTGTGGAGTTTTTATTTTTTTAACAATTTTTTTTCCGGGAACAGTTTTGACGACTCAGCTTGTTTTATTTCTTGCTTTTTTTTAAATCTTTTTCTCTTTCAAATTGCCCTCTGTGTTTAGTGTAGTGTAAGAGTTAGGGGTGTTTACAATTATAACTGCTCAAAATACATGAAGGAAAATAGGACTTTAACCTAAGTATTTATTTGAAACAGTTATTTACACAAATTACATTTACAAAACAAAGAAATAAAATAATAATATTTACAAAGAGGGGTTCCGAATTAACTGCTCACATAGCACATGCTACTCCGTTGGCAGTTCGTCGCAGACTAACTAATTGGAATGCTTTCTGCTAGGATCGGTACAGGGAACGAGAGGGGGAAAGCTTCACTGTCCGTTACAGTAGTTGATAAATTTCAGGGTATTCTTACCCAACATTCGCAGCTTAGTTTTTCTGCTGATTCACAAATGTGTTTTAAAATGTGTTTAAACTTATTATTTTTTGTGAAAGTTTAAAAAAATTATATACTTTTCAAAGTTTTCAAGCTTTTTTTTCCGTTGTAAAAATAAATTTTTTTGAATGAAATAGACTTTTGAAATAATTATTTCCTTGGCGACTTTAAAAGTGCCCCCCCCCCAAAAAAAAAAAAAAACGCCAATGCTGTTGCCACCGCTATAAACGTAGACTGTAGCTGTACCAAATAGAGTTTCGAATTCTCAACTACGAAGTAATTAATTTAATATTACAAAGTATAAAAATTATAAAATACGAATACCATTGAACTTTGATTAAAATACATAAATATAGATAAAATAATTTTTTGGAATCAGTTTTTAAGGCACTGACTGACAACTTGATTTTAGAGTTCTGTGTAATACAACTGGAAAATCATTACATAAATCTTACAATATAAATCCTACAATGTTCTGTTAACTTCCTTCCATAAAGATATAAACATTTTTCAAGATTAGATCCGGGTTTTGAAATAATTGTTGTTTAATATTTTTTTGTTTCATTTTGAAATTATAATGCGAATTATGTTTATAAACGAATTTGACTTCAAAATATCTCGTAAATTATAATGTCAGTTGCCCATGTAGCACTCAAAATTAACATAATTACTTTCATAAAATAGTGGTTGAAGCTTTTTTATATTATGATCTACAGAAATTTAAGAACGAAACAAATCACGTTTCCTAAATTTTTACCCTCCTGATGGTTGTTTCTATGAAACATCTCATCATTATCAAAATTCACTCGATCTTCATTTCGCCATTATAAAATTTGCTTGTTGGTTCGTAAAAACGATGGATGTCTTTTCTATGTCACAGAACATTTATCGATACACAGCGTTCCTCAAACTGTGCTCCTCAAAACAATACCCAGTGCTCCGCAAAATGGTAAGACATGTTTAAAATCAAAAAATATTTGTATTAAACATATTTTAAAGTTTAAAATTAAAGATGTCTTTAACGAAAAAAAGTGGGACAAAACTATTTGAATGTAACTATCTTTTGCGCTTTCGGCGTGTAGGGAAAATAATAGAGTGTAAATCATTTATCACAGATCAGGTCAAACGTTGAAATGCCGAAACACTAATTTTTGTTTGTAGATGAAATTTTAATTATATAATTTAAAATACCATAAATTGTAAAATAAATAAAAAATGTTGAGAATAGGGAATATGCACTATGTCACAAAACGTCCTAAAATGGTACTTTTTTTACAAATTCGATCATGAACAATCCAAAAATCAACTTTAAAAATCACAAAAAAGTTTAATTTAAGCGTAATAAGCTATTAAAAAACGCGTTGAAGTCACGTGACTGAAAACGGGGTGGAGCTTGGTGTGACGTCATAGTACATGAAATCTCTCGCTGTATTCGCGGCTGCATGTTATTTCAGGTTGCTTTCATTGATTTTACGCTAATTTTATTTTTTAAATAATTGTGTTGAATTATAGTCTTTACATTATTATTATTATGCAGATTTCTTCTTTAAAAATGACGACTGTAGAACAAGGCTTTGTAAAAGGCCAGTCGGATAATCTACCTAAATTGGATGCTATATCCATGTTTTCTTTTCTGCGAAACCATCCAAATTTTATGGCAGTAGAAATAAAAAGCGTAAAAGCGAAGACTATGATAATATTTTGTACACCATATTGATTTTTTAAAAACATGTATTTTTATATTGTTCTCTTTTCTTTAATAAGTAACACAATTCATTCTGAAACAGATTTTTTTGTATAGATAATTAGAATAGTATATCAAATAAAAGCTTTATATTAGGAAAATAATTTCAAAGTAGATTAAAATTGTTGGGGTATTAAAAAAGGGGAATTTTGAAAGCTAACTTAAAATTAATTTTCTACATTAATTTTTTAGCAACATTAATTTTGTTAGTTAATGAACAATAATTTTTTAAATATATTTAAGCGATAAAACGTAATGCATTAAAAGATGATCCAAAAATAACATGTGTAGAGAAACTTATTGCGTGAATTGCAACTGCATTAAATTTTGAACACAACATTTGGTAGTCCAACATTTTAAAGCATGAAGAAGGTAGTGTGATAATTTGATTAAAATTGCAAGAATTTGAATTCTATAATACTTATCATTCAGTTTAAAGAAGAAATATGACACAGTTTTACCAACTGCAAATTAATTATCATGAGTATAATAATTCAATGTTTATTGATGTTAGATCTCTGTATATTTTTTAAAACCAGTTTTGATTTATAAATATATAGTATTCCTATATTTATTTATTAAACTATTTTTCATGAAACAAGAAATTCTGTATTATGAGTGACTTGATACCGAAAGAATGTTTTTTCGTTTTAGCATAAACACTAGTAGTTATCCACAAGATTAAACCACACAATTCTTAATTAAAAACAATTAAAAATACAAATAATTTTTGGTATTTTAAGCTTACCAAAAATGATCTTCACAACAATGCAAACAAGAAGTAGAACACAGCTTTTTGCTTTTCTTTTAATCTCTTTTCATAACGCTGCACCATCTTCTACGAACTTATTCATATTTTGGTCCAACAAAAAATACTTTTTTGGTGTTTTAATCGTTGAATTATGATACAAACGGAACAATACAATGTTCGTAATTCTTCTTTTTTAACTATTTTCGAACCTTCCATTGCTGAAAGAATCAAAAATCTGTAAATATAAGTCTACTAAAAAGATACCCATAGAGATAACACAGTTCAAGGAACGCTTGATGGGAAAATCATGTACCATGACGTCACAGGCAAAAATCGTCAGCGACTGCAGTTTTTCGTTAAAAGTGACGTCACAGCAATTTGAAAAGCGTTTTAAATATAATTAATGTCGTCAGATTGCAGTTTAAGTGGCATTTTTCTACGTAGTTTTTCGTGCTCTTTCATTTTAAAATGAATTTGAAAATCATGCATATTGTCCATTGTTTGATGTTTATAATTCGTTATTTGCTTCTTCTCAAGCATATGAAAAATATATGCTCTGTCCATTTTCGCACAACTAGTCCTGCAATCTGTTGACTCTCTTGTTCCTGTATCAAAAGGCAAAACTCATTACGATATTTTAAAACCTTGAAAAAGTAGAACCAAAAAAATAAAATTTTACTATTAACGTATAATATTTTGAAGTATAGGATTTTTTAATGTTTTACAGTATGTTCTTTCAAAAAAAACCTCAATAAATCTTTTTAGATGCAATTTCTTATTTAAACTTTTTACTAAATTTATACTGTTGTTATACATAGCTAATGTTCATAGGGTAAGGAGGAGTAACTGTAAACAGAATTTGTAAGTTCACTTTCAATCCCTATTTTCAAACTCTTGATAAAGTAACTAAACATTGTTCACCCTACTAAACCAATTTGTCACTGTTTTGCTTTGATATTTAATTAGTACGAAGATTCCAGAAAATAAATTTAACAAAGTACACGGCTGTTTACAATTACTCCACGTGTTTACAATTACCCCTGAAAGTAGGGGTAATTCTAAACAACGATTTTCCTCGTAAGATCGAGGCAGCATGAGCAGTTGTCATGGCAATAGAAGGAACTCCAATGGTATTTTTGCCCTTCTAATACCATGTTTACAATAACCCCGTTTTGATCTTATCATTTACGAAACACTCCCACTTCTTACCCCAGCAAAATATAGTGATACTTGAAGTTTCATTGATCATGAGGTGAACTTCCAGGAACACATACGAATAAATAATCGATCACCATATTGCATCCTCAGGGTTGGCAGCTTACATATTTCTCAACTTTTAAGTTTCTCGGAATCCCACGTGGGCGCTTGTATAGCTTGTTTACAATTACCCCTGAAAGTAGGGGTAATTCTAAACAACGATTTTCCTTGGGAGATCGAGGCAGCATGAGCAGTTGTCATGGCAATAGAAGGAACTCCAATGGTATTTTTGCCCTTCTAATACCATGTTTACAATAACCTCGTTTTGATTTTATCATTTACGAAATACTCCCACTTCTTACCCCAGTAAAATGTAGTGACACTTGAGAATTTCATTGATCATGAGGTGAACTTGCAGGAATACATACGAATAAATAATCGATCACCATATTGCATCCTCAGGGTTGGCAGCTTACATATTTCTTAACTTTTAAGTTTCTCGGAATCCCACGTGGGCGCTTGTATAGCTTGTTTACAATTACCCCTGAAAGTAGGGGTAATTCTAAACAACGATTTTCCTCGGGAGATCGAGGCAGCATGAGCAGTTGTCATGGCAATAGAAGGAACTCGAATGGTATTTTTGCCCTTCTAATACCATGTTTACAATAACCTCGTTTTGATCTTATCATTTACGAAATACTCCCACTTCTTATCCCAGCAAAATATAGTGACACTTGAGAATTTCATTGATCATGAGGTGAACTTGCAGGAATACATACGAATAAATAATCGATCACCATATTGCATCCTCAGGGTTGGCAGCTTACATATTTCTCAACTTTTAAGTTTCTCGGAATCCCACGTGGGCGCTTGTATAGCTTGTTTACAATTACCCCTTGTTTACAACTACCCCCTGTTTACAATTACCCTTTGTTTACAATTACCCCGCCTGACCCCATCTATATATATAATTCTCTTACGTGGCATGCAAAACAGACGTTATTTGTAATCGCGTTTTGGCAACACTGTACGATTGTTTGTTTATCGCGAAGTCTCGCGCATCGATTGAATTTATAGCGTTATCGGATGAAATTTTATTGAAAAAAAAAAGGAAATTTTAATGAGCTGTTGCAGTTAGTTTATAATAGAAATTAAAGAAAGCGGAGGATCTTTTCAGGGCCATTTAAAAAACCGTACTTTTCAGGGCCAACAATTATAGTTCAAGAAGACGCTTGCACTACAACTTTCGGAAACAAACTCAATGAAAAAGTGTGGGTCGTATGAGTGCTGGGAAAATGTATACACAAACAACATGCTGGGTATTCAATTTCCAAAGCAACGCTCACATTTCGAGTCAAAATTTGCACAAAGTTTTCATTTGAATTCTGATTTTAGAGATACTGTATATATTTTTCTGTAATACAGCAAATTTAGATTTGAAAAACATTTTTTTGGTAACATATTTTGTAAACAATCCCTTCTGCTAGGACACATGTCTTCATTGAGGCGAGCGAAGCGAGCATAGGTTCGGGCAGCGAACCAATGAGGATTGCGAAGCAATCCTCCGGGGGTTGGCGATCGTTAGCGATCAAGGGGCAGGCCCCCTAGTTACTTTCTAATTGCAGTGCTGAAAAAGATAGAGGTGTTACACTGCTGTTGTACCAGCTGGTTTCTCAGATGAATCATTGACTCCGGATGCAACAGAACATCTTGAACTATCGAACAAGTTGCATTGCTCTATTTTCTCTGATACAAGTTCCGCGATTGAAATAACTTTTAAACGAAAGTATCATGATTCTTATTTGGATATTGGGTTCGATGAGACCACCAATAACAAACCTCAGTGCGTAATGTGTTGCAAAGTCTTGCCACGCAGTTCAATGTTTCCACACAAATATACGTCGCCATTTTGTTGGGGTCCATCCAGAATGCACGGATAAACCAACTGATTTTTTCAGAAGGAATCTTAATTATGCTCAGGAAAGTCCAGAAATGTATATCGTATCATTCAAAAACTATCAACGAAGAGGCTTTGATGGCATCTTACGTAGTCAGTTACAAAATTTCTCAAGCTGGAGAGGTCCGTACTGTTTCTGAAAATCTTATCAAGCCTTGTGTTGTTGTTGTTTCTTATGCCTACACTGGCAGACCAGAGGAGTGCCAGGCCCGTCGAAGACGGCAAGAGGCTAGGGGGGTGCGCCTTCCATGTTATTGAGCCCCATTGGGAGGAAGTCCGACTTTGCTCGACATACATGACACATCCGTTTTACAGGAAGGTCCCTTTCATACATCCATTCACTCACACATATCGTAATTTAGATCCCAATCAGAGGCCTATAATCCCCTGATCAGGTACCCCCAGATGTAATGATTTGGTATGGGAACATGGGGGACATTGTGACCACGACCTATTTAACGTGCCCCAGTCACCATTAGTGAACACGACGGTCTTTAGCCAGGTCGAAGCGCCGATCTCGCAATCATCAGATTTGTAGGCTCCGCCGAGGACAGAACCCATAACCCTTCTGATGCGAGCCCGACGCTCTACTGACTGAGCTACCGCGGCTCAAGCCTTGTGTAAAATACATTATCGAATGCATGTTTGAAGTAAAGGCTGCAAAAGTGATAGACATAATTCCTTTGTCAAATGACACAAACTCGCGACGAATCGGGGACCTAGCAGAGAATGTGAAAAAGCTACTTTATATTCTCATATAAAATCCACTAAATTTTCGCTTCGAAGTTAGAACTTGGCGCCAATTTATGGCAAAGGGCTAATTTCTCGCCACCTTTCTTAACTTTTTATATCTCGGCAACTGTATACATTTTTACTAACCATATTTATAATAACCATACTTTAAAAGTCTCATGGTAATTGGTAATTTTTAGTTAACGTCGTACTAGAGCAACACAACTGGATATTGACGACGGTCCGGGATCAGTCCCTTAAGGGAAAGATCCGAGAACAATACCTCGTAATTTTGAACCACGGTCAGATGACGAAGCAAAACCTGAGCTGGCACCCCACTCACCAAACTTCCACGCCAACCCAACGTGAGGACTTTCGACCACGACAGATTTAAGGTGCACCAGCCGCCTCTACACCATACGTTTACAAACATCCATGCCCGGACCCGGATTCGTACCAGGAACCTTCCGATCTAGAGGCTAACACCTTAACCACTATACCGGTTGGTCGGCTAAAAGTCTCATGATATTCTTCGATTGATCGTGACATCGATACGATCAAACCTACACTTTAACTTTCACTCATTCACTTTTATTTTAATTCAAGATATATTTTTGTGATTGGCTGATTGAAAGTTGAAGATGTATGGTTATGTAAATTACTTAACCTATCTATAGGCAGACAAGTGTATCTGCTGTATGATTGGAAGATACAGATCTATTCGATCTTGTTGTTGATACTGCTTGCACGTTATCTCAGTCTGTTAGGCGGATAAAGTTCTTCATTTTATTTAAATGTGTTTTTTAGTTTAAAGAGTTTAATAAAATCTTTATTTTATTTAAGTTTGTTTGGTGAACCTTCTTTTAGTTAGATTTATATACGAACTGATTACGTGCTCGGACCCTCTACTGCATCATTTACTGCTTGTTGGGTTACGATCTTCTATATCGTTCCCGATAGAATGTGTGAATCATCCGATGTTGTTGGCTTGGCAATTCTTATGGTATTAGTGCGCTATCAATATTTGGAATCTTTTCAAGAGGATTTATTTCTTCAAGTGGCAGTGAAATATTTAAATTATTAAATGAATTTTTCGTGGATAATAGCATCCTATGAGATAGCTGTGTTTGATGTGTGCACAGATGAAGCCAAAGCTATGACTGTTAACATGTCTGGTGCAATCGCAAAAATAAAGGGGTGCAACAGTAGCCACTGAGAACTTCACCGACTTGTTCTTTCAATGAAGAAAACTGTTAAAATAATAAATTTTGTAAAATCCCTATCTAAGAGTACCAGGTTGTTCCAAATCTTATGCGATGACATGGGGAGTCTGCATAAGTCTTTTACTTTTTCACACCGAAAAAAGGTGTCTCTCCCGTGGTTAAAGTTATAATTGCGCCTCTTTGATCTATATAATTCAATCAGAATCTTCATGAATGACAATGGTTTTGCTTTGGGAGTTAAGTTGTGTGATGGTCGTTTGCTAATGAAATTGGCGTATTTGGCAGATATTTTTACAAAAGTTAATGATTTATGTCTCTTACTTCAAGGAAAAGATATAACTGTTTTTAATGTTAATAATAAAATGGAAGGATTTAAAAAGAAACTGAAGTATTGGTTAGAGTCAATCAAAACCGGAAGCCTGATTTGTATTCCGCTAACAAACGGATTTGGAGAACTCGAATCAGAAATTCCTGCTAATATCTTAAACGAGTTTGAAATTCATCTCTTAAGTTTGATTCATACTTTCAACTCTTATTTTCCAAAAGGAATGGATGAAAACATAAAAGAAAACCTTTGGAATGTAAAACCATACTCTATATTAAAAAAAAAATCATCTTCTGACATCTAAAGGATTATAAATACTTGCTTGATTTGAATTCAGATACGGCGATAAGATCAAACTTTAAAAATGAGAAATCAATCTCAGATTTTTGTTGTTCGCTAAAAGATAAATTAAAAATCCCATCAGAAAACTTATTCTCCTGCCCTTCGCAACCACTTATTTCCACAATACTGGATTACCCGCAAATGTCGCTACTAAAACAAAATACAGATAAGATTAACAAAACCAGGATCCGTTAATCAGTTGGAAGACTTTTAAGTATAAATTTATGGTTAATACGATAGGTAATTAACATCACACTAGAGCAACAAAACGAGGTATTTGCGACGGTCCATCATCCAACCCAAAAGGAAAGATCATAGGGCAATACATAATTTTGATACACGTTATATAATAGCTCCGAGACAATAACCGGGTATCGCGTGATGGGAGAAAAAAATAATTTTTATTCCGTTTAATAAAGCAAATATAAAAAACATTGAAAATTTAAAAGCGTTTTTACTTTGCAAAGAAATGGGAATTAAAAGTAAAATATGCAACCACACGTCTTAATAACAATGAAGAGCATGTTGTTGTTTCTTATGCCTACACTGGCATACCAGAGGAGTGCCAGGCCCGTCGAAGACGGCAAGAGGCGAGGGGGGTGCGCCTTCCATGTTATTGAGCCCCATTGGGAGGAAGTCCGACTTTGCTCGACATACATGACACATCCGTTTTACAGGAAGGTCCCTTTCATACATCCATTCACTCACACATATCGTAACTTAGATCCCAATCAGAGGCCGATAACCCCCTGATAACCCCCAGAGGTATTGATTTGGCATGGGAACATGGGGGACATTGTGACCACGACCTATTTAACGTGCCCCAGTCACCATTAGTGAACACGACGGTCTTTAGCCAGATCGAAGCGCCGATCTCGTAATCGTCAGAATTGTAGGCTCCAACGAGGACAGAACCCACAACCCTTCTGATGCGAGACCGACGCTCTACTGACTGAGCTACCGCGGCCCGTATGAAGAGCATGTATAATTCGCAAGTTAAAATGTTTTTACCCAGGTGAGCATCGAACGCACAACCTCAGAATTCCTCGCAGGCACTGCTGAATAAGTACCTCACGATAACCAGTTGCGCCACTGGGGAAACCGAGTATTGTGTGATGGGAGAAGAGATAATTTTTTTCTGTTTAATTATGCAAATAGAAATTGTATTGAAAATTTTAAAGCGTCTTATCGTTTAGAAGAAATCGGTATTAAAAGTTAAATATGCAACCATACGTCTTAATGACGACGAAGAGCATGTATAATTTGTAAGTGAAAATGTTTTCTACCCAGGTGATCATCGAACACCTAATTCTGTTTAATTAAAAAATATAAATTACATTGAAAATTTTAAAGCGACTAATCGTTGAAAAGCGACATTAAAAGTTAAAGAGACAAACACACGTCTTAATTACGATGAAGAGCATGTATAATACCTAAGTGAAAACGTTTCTTCCCCAGGTGAGCATCGAACTCACAACCTCGCAGGCACTGATGTTTAAGAAACGCGATATAACCAGTTGCGCCACTGGTGACACCGAGGATCGCGAGATAAAGAAGAATTTATTTCTATTCTGTTTAATTAAGCAAATATAAATTGTACTGAAAATTTTAAAGCGTCTTATCGATGAGAAGAAATCGCTATTAAGAGTTAGAGTGGCAACCACACGTCTTAATGACGATGTAGAGCATGTATAATTCGTAAGTGAAAATGTTTCTTCAACAGGTGAGCATCGAACTCACAACCTAGTTTTCTTCGCAGGCACTGCTGTTTAAGTACTGCGCGATAACCAGTTGCGCCACTGGTGACACCGATAGAACAGGGTCGATAATTTTTGAAACCAAAAAAAATAATAGTTGGATGAAACCCGTTAAAAAAGGACGAGAATATAACAAAAATGAAAGGAAAAATAATTTACGGGCGATCTGAGGTCGGGAAGTGGAAGGGGGTGAGTTTTTAAGGGTAAAAAACGGTGTATCTCAATTTCCGGCAAAACTACAAGTCCTATGGAAAAAAAATTAAATGACAAAGTTGTAGGTAATAAAGAGACCTACAACTTTTGTAATTACACTTTTTTCACATAACCTCAAAATTTATGTGAAAAATTCAAATAATCAAGTTTTTAGTTTTTTATTTTTATCTTATGCAAAAAAAAAATTTTTTTTCACGAAATTTTGTGAAAACTTACCTTTTTATGTCCTAAAGACACTGTACTTTTTTTTATTTGAAATATTTATTTTTTCACCTTATTTTGTCTTAATATCGAAAAAACACCCTAATTTTCAATCGAAAATTCTCGCGTCAAAATATCAGCTTTTTAAAAAAAGTTGGGGAGTTTTTTGTTCGTTGAAATCTCTTCTTTCTGATAATGTAAAAAAATATATACATTACTATGGTAAATGTTCTCAGAAAATGCAAAGAATAGAAAAAAACTGGAATCCGAATTTTTTTTTTTTAATCACTATGTACAATTTTGAGCTATTTAGTAAAATTTACACTTTAATTACTTGAAAAACGTAAGATTCTATGTTACATTGATAAACAAAAAAATTACAAATCCATAAATCATAAAGATTGCAAGAAACATGCGAAAATAGTTGTTCTAAATATTAAAGATAGGATTTAAAGGGGGGATTTCAATTAAAAAATATGATTGCTGCAATTTTTTTTAGTCAAAAAGTTGATTTATTAAATTCTAATTACATTTATGTCATAGAAAATCTCATAATATATGAATAGAAATGTAAATCGTACTATTGAATTTAGATACTTTATACTGATTATTATTATTCATAATAATATTTTAAAATGCATTAATCTTCATATTTATAAATCTTATCTTGAACCCTAATCACTTATCCATTACTTTTTGTCTCTTCGGTGGCATTTCTTCATCGTTAGATTCGACAAACCTTCCCGATTCTAGTAGATCTTCGAAATCTTCAAGACCATCACCGTCTTCGTATGCAATATTATTTTTAGTCTGAATTGGATTGACGGAAAATATTATTATTTTTATTTTAGAGTTGATTGATACAGATTAAAATATAGTTAGTATTTACCTTGCTATGTAGATTCCAAAAGTGTGTTTTAAAGTAAATTTGTCACAGTTTTCTTGAAGTAACTCAGCCTGCACGTGTATTTTTATGAACGATGTTGTTTACTGCTCTGTATCTCGAATACTGGCTAACGGTTTTTACAGCTGCTACGAAATAACAGGTAGAAAGACCTAGACCCGCCTAGCCCCTTCCCCACTTCTCTATGAAATACCTTTTGATGGGCTAAAATTATCACTAGGTAACTCAGGTATATAAGTTATCTTAAAATAGCAATAAATAAGCATCTATGCACATAATTTAAAGAATATTCTACAACTTTCTCAAAATATTGTAGATGTCTTATTAAATATTAACTTATTTGGTTGTTAATTATAGTAGTATATTTCGATTTGTATTTTTTTGTTTATCAATGTAACATAGAATCTTACGTTTTTCAAGTAATTAAAGTGTAAATTTTAACTGAATAGCTCAAAATTGTACATAGTGATTAAAAAAAAAAAAATTCGGATTCGAGTTTTTTTCTTTTTTTTTGCATTTTCTGAGAACATTTACCATAGTAATGTATATATTTTTTTACATTATCAGAAAGAAAAGATTTCAACGAACAAAAAACTCCCCAACTTTTTTTAAAAAGCTGATATTTTGACGCGAGAATTTTCGATTGAAAATTAGGGTGTTTTTTCGATATTAAGTCAAAATAAGGTGAAAAAATAAATATTTCAAATAAAAAAAATTACAGTGTCTTTAGGACATAAAAAGGTAAGTTTTCACAAAATTTCGTGAAAAAAATTTTTTTGCATAAGATAAAAATAAAAAACCAAAAACTTGATTATTTGAATTTTTCACATAAATTTTGAGGTTATGTGAAAAAAGTGTAATTACAAAAGTTGTAGGTCTCTTTATTACCTACAACTTTGTCATTTAATTTTTTTCCATAGGACTTGTAGTTTTGCCGGAAATTGAGATACACCGTTTTTTACCCTTAAAAACTCACCCCCTTCCACTTCCCGACCTCAGATCGCCCGTAAATTATTTTTCCTTTCATTTTTGTTATATTCTCGTCCTTTTTTAACGGGTTTCATCCTACTATAATTATTTTTCACTTTTTACCATTTTAAAAATTATCGACCCTGGTCTATATAGGGTCTGTTATTCTAAGTTTGTATTTCTGATTTAGACATTTTGCTATATAACTGATATGTTCTTCTGGTGAAACGCCAGTCGGGTTGTGTTTTCGTGTAAATAAAGTAATAGGTTTTATTTAAAGGAGAGTTTTTCTTACGCATAAAACCTACACCAAACAGGGTTATGGGCCCAGCCCAACCCGATTCGTTTTTAACTAAAATGTTAAAACTAAATTAAGTTTTCTTCGAAATTGTATTAAGTTGGCTGCTCTAGTTTCACGATGGCGGAATCGTTTAGTTTCCCTAAGTTAAGTGACTTTAACTACACCACATGGAAAACTGAAGTTAAAGTCTTGCGGATGGATCGTGGGTACTGGGAATTTATAGTTGGAAATCCTGTTCCTTGCCCAGAAAGTGCACCAGAAAAGGAAAAGCGTACGTTTCTATAGAGAAAGCAACGAGCTTATAAGACCATCTATCAATGTTTAGAAAGAAGATTTCACACCCTGATCGCAAATACTGAGGACGGGAAGACTGCATGGGAGACGTTGAAACTTCACTTTGAACCTACTTCAAGAGCAAGATTGGCCGGCTTAGTAGATGAATTTTTCGACATGCGCTTTGACTCTGAGGAAGAAACTATAGGAATTTTCAGTAAGAAAATTGCTGAAAAACAACTACAGATCAAAGATTCCGGGTTCGAAATTCCAGAGCTTCTTGTATGCTTTCAACTTATACGAAGATTACCTCCGGTTTATGATAACCTAGTCCAACATATGTACAGATTCGAGGATGCAGAGTTTACAGTAAACAACGTTACAAAGCAATTACTAGCCGAAGCAGGAAGAATTGATTTAAAAAGAAAAGATGAAGAAAAATTCGATACAGTGATTGGAAATGCCTGTGCTTCAAAGAATACAGCAATACATGCTGCGCAGAAGAAATCGACCAATAAATCTGAACGCAGTGGAGGTGTGCTGGACCCTGACAAAAAGTCACACAGAAATGACGAAGCTTATCGTATGGGGCCGTGTGGATATTGTCACTAACCAGGACATGCTGAAAGCCGGTGTTTCAAGAAGAATAGACTAGTCAAGAAGTCAGCCAGAGATGAAAACGGTGCATGTTTTGCTGACATTGCACTTGCAACCACTTCACCTAGTAAAAATCTTAAGGAGTTCCTCGTCGATTTGGCTGCTACTTCGCATTGCTGTAACCAAAGGGACTGGTTTTATAACTTCAAGCTGTGACCAAACCTCCGTCTATTCTTGTTGGAGACCAATATTGTACATAGAAAGTCCTTGGAGTAGGAGATATCGACTTTGTAGTAAAAGACATTTCAGGTAATGTAAAAATTATACTGAAGAATGTATTATATACTCCTAATATGCGTGGAAACTTAATAGGTGGTTCGAATATAGATATTGCAGGTATGAAAGTTATTTGGGGTGACAATAAGATGATTGTATGTACTAAAAATGATAACTATTTCTTTACTGTACCCTTAATTGATAAATTGTATATAGTAAGTGGATATCCTAAAATATATAAAAAATCTGTTACTGTATCTTTAAATATTAGTACTGTGCACCGGAGATTTGGTCATGTAAATGTTCCTCTGATAGAGCAAATGAGTAGAAATAATTCAATAAAAGGAATTGAAAATTTATGTTCTAAAGCTAAGGACAAAAATTGTGATGTTTGCAAAATTACTAAATCCACTAGAGTGTCTTAAAAAACAAATGAGTACAAACGACTTACTACTAATATCCTACAAAGAGTTTATATGGATTTGTGGGGTCCTTCTCCAGTGAATTCTTTGGGTGGGGGAAAGTATTTTCTGTCTATCATAGATGACTATTCGCGTAAAGTTGTGGTTTACGTAATCAAAAGTAAAACTGAAGTTTTTAGCTGTTTTAAAACTTATTTGGCTAAGGTAGAAAGGGAAGCAAATTGCAAGTTAAAGTGTGTGAGAACTGATAATGCTCTTGATTTCGTGCACAAAGATTTTGAGAAATTCCTCGGTGAATTAGGAATTAAACATGAGCGTACATCTACGTACACAAGTGAACAAAATGGGGTCGCTGAAAAGTTTAATAGGACCGCCATGGACGGAGTACGTGCCATGATCCAAGACAGTGGATTGCAACCACGTTTTTGGGCGGAAGCCCTTATGGCATTTGTGCATATCAGAAACAGATGTGTACACTAACTAACAGATGGGTTGACTCCTATAGAAATATGGAGTGATCACAAACCCTCTGTGAAACATTTCAAAATATTCGGATCTCTTGCTTTCGTACATATTCCTAAAATTCACAGGAATAAACTTCAAACGCGAGCAAAGCCTGGAATTTTGGTGGCCTATGCGACAAAAACAAAAGGTTATAGGATTTTTATCCCTAAGGAACGTATATAAAGTTATTGAAACGGTTCATGTCAAAATTGATGAAACTAAGAAAGGGGTTAATTGTTTGTTTGGTAAAGATAAATGTTCCGATTATGCTAGATTTGACTTAAATGCGGATTTTTATGAAATGACTTCCGATGACGACTCAAATCAGATCGAAAAAGATCAAACTGCTGATACTCGTGATGTTTTAAGTGCTTTAAATATTAGTGAGTGGGAAAGAATAGAAAAAACTCGCACAATGAGTAATAGAATTGATGTATATTACTATCCACCAAATTCTAGCGTTAGATTAAGATCTATAAATGATGCTAGAAAATATTGTAATGAAAATAGATTAGATTTTATTCCTGATAAATTTTGCTTTAAACCTGATTGTATTGTAAATACTAAAAATGATGTAGATTCTACTAACGTGTCTTATTTTCAAGGTAAAAAGGATTATTTAACTGATCAATTAGAGGATATATTTCACGAATGTTATTGCACTGATGTGCCAAAAACATTTCAGGAAACGCAGCAAAGTCAGAATAAGGCTAAGTGGGATGCTGCAATGGCCGATGAACTTCGAATTATGAAGGATCGAAAGGTTTGGGATCTGGTTGTTCCACCTTCTAATGTTCCAATAATTGGAAGTAAGTGGGTTTATACAATAAAATTGGATGATAAAAATAATCAGAAAAAATATAAAGCCAGGTTAGTGGCACAAGGGTTTAAGCAAAGACCAGGCGTTGATTTTTAATGAAATCTTTTCACCTGTTGTAAATTTTAACATTATCAAGTTACTATTTATACTATTAGTGTCTATATTACATTGGCATAATGTTCAGTTGGATATAAAATCTGCCTACCTCTATGGTAAATTAAACGAACCAATTTATATGAGGCAACCACCTGGCCATGTAGTAAAAGGGTACGAAAATAAATTGTGTTTTTTAAACAGAGCAATTTATGGCTTGCAAAAAAGTTCGCGGGAGTGGAACTCTGAACTTGATAGTATTTTGAAACAGTTAGGATTTGTTAAACTAAATTGGACTAATTGTGTAGATAAATTTAAAAGTAATGTTGTATTAACCGTCTATGTTGACGATATAATCTTGTATGGTAAAACAAATGATTTAATTCAAGAAGCTGTTGAATTAATTAAAAGTGAATTTGATGTTACTGAACTTGGACAGACTAAATACCTTTTGGGCGTGAATTTTGAATACGTTAATGATTGTTTATATCTGCATCAACTAACGTATATTGAAAGGTTAATTACTAAGTTTTCTGAACTACCAAAGTCATTGGTAAAGCTTCCTTTCAAAGTAGGCTATATGCTGCCTGACAAAATTCCTGAAAGTGATATTGTTGAAAATGATTTGATGAAAAAATATCCTTATAGAACACTTATTGGTTGTCTATCATTTTTAGCTGATCGTAGCAGACCTGATATTTCATATTCTGTAAATTTAATGTCTCAATTCTGTAACGGATATACTTTTCAACACTGGAAAATTGTTGCTGATATTGTAAACTATGTTTTTATGACCAAGAGTTAGAGAATCAATCTTTCTAGTATTTCAGGATCTGAATTGGACTGTTATTCTGATGCTAATTAGGGATCATATTTTACCTACCGTCACTCGACGAGCGGTTATATATTCTATTTTGGTAACGTAGCGTTTACATGGAGATCAAGCAAGCAAAAGTGTATTGCTCTATCATCCATGGAATCTGAATTTGTGGCTCTGTGTGAGAGCGTTAAAGAATCAATCTGGTTTTCCAGAGTTATAGATGAACTAAATCTTATTCCCAATTCCATAGTACCAAATCATTTTTGTGATAATCAAGCAGCCATATGTTTTGCTAAGAACAAAATGGAAAATTTTAAAACAAAGCATATTGAAATTCGCTTTAAATTTATTCGGAATTTAGTAGATAGAATTCTGTTAAAATAATTCATATTGGAACTAACAACAATCGAGCTGATTGTTTAACTAAACCTTTATTAATAAATAAATTTCAAGATGCTTTAAATAAAATTTTCCATAAATGATGATTTTTATTTTAATAGCAAATGATGGGGTCGATTGTTGGATCAGCGGCTATTTGTCCCAATGTGCATCGGCAAATGTGCCGTATGGGGTCTGTTATTATAAGTTTGTATTTCTGATTTAGACAGTTTGCTATATAACTGATATGTTCTTCTGGTGAAACGCCAGTCGGGTTGTGTTTTCGTGTAAATAAAGTAATAGGTTTTATTTAAAGGAGAGTTTTTCTTATGCATAAAACCTACACCAAACAATTTATAATTCACGTCTAATATGTACAAGCGTCATTTCCTTGAAAATATAGTATTAAAAGTAAAATGGGCAACCACACATAGTAAATACAATAAACAGCATAGATAAATCTTAATGGAATAAATTCTCTTCCCCAGGTAAGGAACTCACAATCTCGGCATTCCTCGCAGGAACTACTGTATAAGTACCGCGCGCTAACCAGTTGCACCACTGGGGATACAGGACATCGCCAGATAGGAGAATAACTAATATTACTTATGCTGTTCAATTAATAATTTATAATTCAAGTCTAAAATGTAGAAGTGTAATTTCCTTGAAAAGAAAGTATTAAAAGTAAAATGGGAAACCACACATATTAAATACGATAAACAGCATAGATAAATCTTAATGGAAAAAATTCTCTTCCCCAGATGAGGATCGAACTCACAACCTCGGCATTCCTCGCAAACACTGCTGTATAAGTACCGCGCGCTAACCAGTTGCGCCACTGGGGATACAAAACATCGCTTGATAGAAGAATAACTAATAATTCTAATGTTTGTTCAATTAATAATTTATACTTCACGTGTAAAATGTGGAAGCGTCATTTCCTTGAAAAGAAAATATTAAATGTAAAATGGGCAATCCCACATAGTAAATACGATAAATAGCATAGATAAATCTTAAGGGAAAATTTTTTCTTCCCCAGGTGAGGATCGAACTCATAACCTCGGCATTCCTCGCAAGCACTGCTGTATAAATAACGCGCGCTAACCAGTTGCGCCACTGGGGATACAAAACATCGCTTGATAGAAGAATAACTAATAATTCTTATGTTTGTTCAATTAATAATTTATAATTCAAGTCTAAAATGTAGAAGTGTAATTTCCTTGAAAAGAAAGTATTAAAAGTAAAATGGGAAACCACACATATTAAATACGATAAACAGCATAGATAAATCTTAATGGAAAAAATTCTCTTCCCCAGATGAGGATCGAACTCACAACCTCGGCATTCCTCGCAAACACTGCTGTATAAGTACCGCGCGCTAACCAGTTGAGCCACTGGGGATACAAAACATCGCTTGATAGGAGAATAACTAATAATAGTTATGTTTGTTCAATTAATCATTTATACTTCACGTGTAAAATGTAGAAGCGTCATTTCCTTGAAAGAAAATATTAAAAGTAAAATGGGCAACCACACATAGTAAATACGATAAACAGCATAGATAAATCTTAATGGAAAAAATTATCTTCCCCAGGTGAGGATCGAACTCACAACCTCGGCATTCCTCGCAAGCACTGCTGTATAAATAACGCGCGCTAACCAGTTGCGCCACTGGGGATACAAAACATCGCTTGATAGAAGAATAACTAATAATTCTTATGTTTGTTCAATTAATCATTTATAATTAACGTCTAAAATGTAGAAGCGTCATATCCTTGAAAAGAAAGTGGTGGAGTGGTAGCATCCGCAACGTTAGGCCGCCAAAGCGATTGTTTACGCCAAATCAAGATGAGGGCCGATGTAAGCAATTCCAAGATGGCCGCCATATACAACGTGAACCTTTGCACACAGTGCATAAATAATAATAATAATTTGTTTAAAAATTAAGAAAAAAGCAATATAAATTTCACTTGAAAATTTTCTAATATTTCAGTCTGGTTTTCTCCGAACATGTACGCAATTTTGCGTCAATTTCATCCTAGTTTTGTCACTTAAAAAAAAAATATTAAATAATTAAAAAAAAAAAAAAAATAATAATAATAATAAAAAAAAACGTTATTTTTTTAAAACGTCCGGATTTTCATCAATTTTGAATTAGAAACTTTGCAATGCATAGAAAATTCAAAACAAGAAATCTTTTTTTAATAAGGTAGTTCTTTTCTGTGATCATAATCCACACAAAGGTTTTTGATGAGAAACCAAAAATCTAAAAATTCTTCTGCTATCCTAAAGTGTGAAAAAATATTTTTTCACAATTTTTCTAGCAATAAGCATTATGTGAGCAACTCAATGGGGATATTCCAGGTTATAGAGCCATATATGGAAAAGCAAGACAAATATTTTTATTGTAACGACTTTACAAGAGGAAATTGTTTGTTAGAGAAGTCAAAGCAAATTGCGCTTAAGGTTTCAATGCGTTTAAACCAGTATACCGGGAGAAATTTGTTTGTAGATAAGTCACAGCGTATAACGCGCGATCCCCGCCTGCCGGCTACCTCGTCGCCCCTCCGGGGCCGGCGAGGACCTTTCACCGTTGGCTTCCATGCGTATAAGTCACCGTATTGGGTGACCACCCAAGCATAGTCCAGTGTTTGTAATATAACCAAAAGCTAAACAAAAATCAAACTTACCCTCTTAGCCGGGTAATTGAAATTCTGACAATGGTTAACAGTCATATGCTCGAATCGATAACCCTTGAACTCTTTGTCCTTCGGGTATTGATACCAGCATATGACTTCCAATAGTCAGAAATTTTTGTAGTTCCTTGCAAAATTCAGCTCTGAATTACCTCAGCCAAAACTTTCTGGTTCCTATTTTTCACCTCAACCATAAAACATTTATCCGTCCCTCGTTCAAGTCCTCCAAACACCCATTTACCCTCCAATTTCTTACTCCTGTTATACTTTCTTTTGCCAAATTTTTGTCCTATCTTTCTACATTTCCACTCCTACCTATCACCAGCATCCTTTCTCAATGTTAAAATCATATCATTCTCACATGAAAGACATTTCACCTTCTTCCCAATCAAGCTACTACATGTTTGCAAAAAAAAAAAAAAAAAACATTTTCTAACGTTCAATAACACTATCCACTGCTATATCAAATCAACTAAGGGGAAATGAGCAACCAAAAGGGGAAAAAAATTCTAAATTCCAATCTGCAATTTCAAAAATCAAATTTAATCCAAATTTTTTTTCGAAATTTTAATTGAAATTTAAATAAAGTGACAAATTTAAAAAATTTTAACTTACAATCTGCTTTCCAAACTTATCCTAAAAATTTTGAAAATTAATAAAACAAGTCGATTTTATAAATCAAAAGCAAAATTCATATGCACCCAACAATTTCAAAGACTGTCTAAATTTTAATTCCGTTCTACATTAAAAATAAAAGTGGAAAAGCGTATTTTCTTCCTTAACCAATCATGAGACCCGTTTATTATCGTCAGGAGAAAATATCTAGGGTTGCCTTAAAACTAAGAAAAACGCGAAAACGGGAAGGTTACCACAATTGGCAATACATCGCTCGAAAGTTGTAACGTATCGGATACTACATACCATCCAAGAAAGTATTAAAAGTAAAATGGGGCAACCACACATAGTAAATACGCGATAAACAGCATAGACAAATCTTAATGGAAAACTTTTTTTTCCCAGGTGAGGATCGAACTCACAACCTCGCCATTAATCGCACGCACTGCTGTATAAGTAACACGCGCTAACCAGTTGCGCCACTGGGAATACAGAATATTTCTTGATAGGAGATTAACAAACATTAATTATGCTGTTCAATTAATAATTTATAATCCAAGTCTAAAATGTAGTTGTGTCATTTCCTTGAAAAGAAAGTATTAAAAGTAAAATGGGCAACCACACATAGTAAATACGATAACCGCATAGATAGATTTTAATGGAAAAAATTATATTCCCCAGGTGAGGATCGAACTCACAACCTAGGCATTCCTCGCAGGCACTGCTGTATAAGTACCGCGCGCTAACCAGTTGCGCCACTGGGGATACAAAACATCGCTTGATAGGAGAATAACTAATAAAAGTTATGTTTGTTCAATTAATCATTTATAATTCACGTCTAAAATGTAGAAGCGTCATATCCTTGAAAAGAAAGCATTAAAAGTAAAATGGGCAACCACACATAGTAAACACAATAAACAGCATAGATAAATCTTGAGGGAAAAATTTTTCTTCCCAAGGTGAGGATCGAACTAACATCCTCGGCATTTCTCACAGGCACTGCTCTATAAGTTCCGCTTGATAACCATTTACGCCACTGGGAATAAAAAACATCGCTTGATAGGAGAATAACTAATAATAGTTATGTTTGTTCAATTAATCATTTATAATTCACGTCTAAAATGTAGAAGCGTCATATCCTTGAAAAGAAAGCATTAAAAGTAAAATGGGCAAGCACACATAGTAAACACAATAAACAGCATAGATAAATCTTGAGGGAAAAATTTTTCTTCCCAAGGTGAGGATCGAACTAACATCCTCGGCATTTCTCACAGGCACTGCTCTATAAGTTCCGCTTGATAACCATTTACGCCACTGGGGATAAAAAACATCGCTTGATAGGAGAATAACTAATAATAGTTATGTTTGTTCAATTAATCATTTATAATTCACGTCTAAAATGTAGAAGCGTCATTTCCTTGAAAAGAAAATATTAAATGTAAAATGGGCAATCACACATAGTAAATACGATAAACAGCATAGATAAATCTTAAGGGAAAAATTTTTCTTCCCCAGGTGAGGATCGAACTAACAACCCCGGCATTCCTCGCAGATACTGCTGTATAAGTACCGCGCGATAACCAGTTGCGCAACTGGGGATACTAAACATCGTTTGATAGGAGAATAACTAATAATAGTTATGTTTGTTCAATTAATCATTTATACTTCACGTGTAAAATGTATAAGCGTCATATCCTTGAAAAGAAAGTATTAAAAGTAAAATGGGCAACCACACATAGTAAATACGATAACCGCATAGATAGATTTTAATGGAAAAATTATCTTCCCCAGGTGAGGATCGAACTCACAACCTAGGCATTCCTCGCAGGCACTGCTGTATAAGTACCGCGCTAATCAGTTGCGCCAATGGGAATACAGAATATTTCTTGATAGGAGATTAACTAACATTAATTATGCTGTTCAATTAATAATTTATAATCCAAGTCTAAAATGTAGTTGTGTCATTTCCTTGAAAAGAAAGTATTAAAAGTAAAATATGCAAACACACATAGTTAATACGATAAACAGCATAGATAAATCTTAATGGAAAAAATTCTCTTCCCCAGGTGAGGATCGAACTCACAACCTCGGCATTCCTCGCAGGCACTGCTGTATAAGTACCGCGCGCTAACCAGTTGCGCCACTGGGGATACAAAACATCGCTTGATGGGAGAATAACTAATAATAGTTATGTTTGTTCAATTAATCATTTATAATTCACGTCTAAAATGTAGAAGCGTCATTTCCTTGAAAAGAAAGTATTAAAAGTAAAATGGGCAACCACACATAGTAAATACGATAAACAGCATAGATAAATCTTAATGGAAAAAATTCTCTACCCCAGGTGAGGATCGAACTCACAACCTCGGCATTCCTCGCAAGCACTGCTGTATAAGTACCGCGCGCTAACCAGTTGCGCCACTGGGGATACAGGACATCGCCAGATAAGAGAATAACTAATATTACTTATGCTGTTCAATTAATAATTTATAATTCAAGTCTAAAATGTAGAAGTGTAATTTCCTTGAAAAGAAAGTATTAAAAGTAAAATGGGCAACCACACATAGTAAATACGATAAACAGCATAGATAAATCTTAAAGGAAAAATTTTTCTTCCCCAGGTGAGGATCGAACTAACAACCCCGGCATTCCTCGCAGATACTGCTGTATAAGTACCGCGCGATAACCAGTTGCGCAACTGGGGATACTAAACATCGTTTGATAGGAGAATAACTAATAATAGTTATGTTTGTTCAATTAATCATTTATAATTAACGTCTAAAATGTAGAAGCGTCATATCCTTGAAAAGAAAGTATTAAAAGTAAAATGGGCAACCACACATAGTAAATACGATAAACAGCATAGACAAATCTTGATGGAAATTTTCTTTTCCCTGGTGAGGATCGAACTCACAACCTCGCCATTAATCGTACTCACTGCTGTGTAAGTAACACGCCCTAACCAGTTGCGCCACTGGGAATACAGAACATCGCTTGATAGGAGATTAACTAATATTAATTATGCTGTTAAATTAATAATTTATAATTCAAGTCTAAAATGTAGAAGTGTAATTTCCTTGAAAAGAAAGTATTAAAAGTAAAATAGGCAACCACACATAGTAAATACGATAAACAGCATAGATAAATTTTAATGGCAAAAATTATCTTCCCCAGGTGAGGATCGAACTCACAACCTCGGCATTCCTCGCAAGCACTGCTGTATAAGTACCGCGCGCTAACCAGTTGCGCCACTGGGGATATAGGACATCGCTTGATAGAAGAATAACTAATAATTCTAATGTTTGTTCAATTAATAATTTATACTTCACGTGTAAAATGTAGAAGCGTCATTTCCTTGAAAAGAAAGTATTAAAAGTAAAATTAACAATCACACATTGTAAATACGATAAACAGCATAGATAAATCTTAATGGAAAAAATTATCTTCCCCAGATGAGGATCGAACTCACAACCTCGGCATTCCTCGCAAGCACTGCTGTATAAATAACGCGCGCTAACCAGTTGCGCCACTGGGGATACAGGACATCGCCAGATAGGAGAATAACTAATATTACTTATGCTGTTCAATTAATAATTTATAATTCAAGTCTAAAATGTAGAAGTGTAATTTGATTGAAAAGAAAGTATTAAAAGTAAAATGGGCAACCACACATAGTAAATACGATAAACAGCATAGATAAATCTTAATGGAAAAAATTCTCTTCCACAGGTGAGGATCGAACTCACAACCTCGGCATTCATAGCAAGCACTGCTGTATAAGTACCGCGCTAACCAATTGCGCCACTGGGGATACAAAACATCGCTTGATAGGAGAATAACTAATAACAGTTATGTTTGTTCAATTAAACATTTATACTTCACGTGTAAAATGTAGAAGCGTCATTTCCTTGAAAAGAAAGTATTAACAGTAAAATGGGAAACCACGCATAGTAAATACGATAAACAGCATAGATAAATCTTAACGGAAAAAATTCTCTTCCCCAGGTGAGGATCGTACTCACAACCTCGGCATTCCTCGCAAGCACTGCTGTATAAGTACCGCGCGCTAACCAGTTGCGCCACTGGGGATACAGGACATCGCCAGATAAGAGAATAACTAATATTATTTATGCTGTTCAATTAATAATTTATAATTCACGTCTAAAATGTAGAAGCGTCATATCCTTGAAAAGAAAGTATTAAAAGTAAAATGGGCAACCACACAGAGTAAACACAATAAACAGCATAGATAAATCTTAATGGAAAAATTTCTCTTCCCCAGGTGAGGATCGAACTCATAACCTCGGCATTCCTCGCAAGCACTGCTGTATAAGTACCGCGCGCTAACCAGTTGCGCCACTGGGGATACAGGACATCGCCAGATAAGAGAATAACTAATATTACTTATGCTGTTCAATTAATAATTTATAATTCACGTCTAAAATGTAGAAACGTCATATCCTTGAAAAGAAAGTATTAAAAGTAAAATGGGCAACCACACATAGTAAACACAATAAACAGCATAGATAAATCTTGAGGGAAAAATTTTTCTTCCCAAGGTGAGGATCGAACTAACATCCTCGGCATTTCTCACAGGCACTGCTCTATAAGTTCCGCTTGATAACCATTTACGCCACTGGGGATAAAAAACATCGCTTGATAGGAGAATAACTAATAATAGTTATGTTTGTTCAATTAATCATTTATAATTCACGTCTAAAATGTAGAAGCGTCATTTCCTTGAAAAGAAAGTATTAAAAGTAAAATGGGCAACCACACATAGTAAATACGATAAACAGCATAGATAAATCTTAATGGAAACAATTATCTTCCCCAGATGAGGATCGAACTCACAACATCGGCATTCCTCGCAAGCACTGCTGTATAAATAACGCGCGTTAACCGGTTGCGCTACTGGGGATACAGGACATCGCCAGATAGGAGAATAACTAATATTACTTATGCTGTTCAATTAATAATTTATAATTCACGTCTAAAATGTAGAAGTGTAATTTCCTTGAAAAGAAAGTATTAAAAGTAAAATAGGCAACCACACATAGTAAATACGATAAACAGCATAGATAAATTTTAATGGCAAAAATTATCTTCCCCAGGTGAGGATCGAACTCACAACCTCGGCATTCCTCGCAAGCACTGCTGTATAAGTACCGCGCGCTAACCAGTTGCGCCACTGGGGATATAGGACATCGCTTGATAGAAGAATAACTAATAATTCTAATGTTTGTTCAATTAATAATTTATACTTCACGTGTAAAATGTAGAAGCGTCATTTCCTTGAAAAGAAAGTATTAAAAGTAAAATTAACAACCACACATTGTAAATACGATAAACAGCATAGATAAATCTTAATGGAAAAAATTATATTCCCCAGATGAGGATCGAACTCACAACCTCGGCATTCCTCGCAAGCACTGCTGTATAAATAACGCGCGCTAACCAGTTGCGCCACTGGGGATGCAGGACATCGCCAGATAGGAGAATAACTAATATTACTTATGCTGTTCAATTAATAATTTATAATTCAAGTCTAAAATGTAGAAGTGTAATTTGATTGAAAAGAAAGTATTAAAAGTAAAATGGGCAACCACACATAGTAAATACGATAAACAGCATAGATAAATCTTAATGGAAAAAATTCTCTTCCCCAGGTGAGGATCGTACTCACAACCTCGGCATTCCTCGCAAGCACTGCTGTATAAGTGCCGCGCGCTAACCAGTTGCGCCACTGGGGATGCAAAACATCGCTTGATGGGAGAATAACTAATAATAGTTATGTTTGTTCATATAATCATTTATAATTCACGTCTAAAATGTAGAAGCGTCATATCCTTGAAAAAAAAGTATTAAAAGTAAAATGGGCAACCACACAGAGTAAACACAATAAACAGCATAGATAAATCTTAATGGAAAAATTTCTCTTCCCCAGGTGAGGATCGAACTCACAACCTTGGCATTCCTCGCAAGCACTGCTGTATAAATACCGCGCTAACCAGTTGCGCCACTGGGGATACAAAACATCGCTTGATAGGAGAATAACTAATAATAGTTATGTTTGTTCAATTAATCATTTATAATTCACGTCTAAAATGTAGAAGCGTCATATCCTTGAAAAGAAAGTATTAAAAGTAAAATGGGCAACCACACTTAGTAAACACAATAAACAGCATAGATAAATCTTGAGGGAAAAATTTTTCTTCCCAAGGTGAGGATCGAACTAACATCCTCGGCATTTCTCACAGGCACTGCTCTATAAGTTCCGCTTGATAACCATTTACGCCACTGGGGATAAAAAACATCGCTTGATAGGAGAATAACTAATAATAGTTATGCTTGTTCAATTAATCATTTATAATTCACGTCTAAAATGTAGAAGCGTCATTTCCTTGAAAAGAAAGTATTAAAAGTAAAATGGGCAACCACACATAGTAAATACGATAAACAGCATAGATAAATCTTAATGGAAAAAATTCTCTTCCCCAGGTGAGGATCGAACTCACAACCTCGGCATTCCTCGCAAGCACTGCTGTATAAGTACCGCGCGCTAACCAGTTGCGCCACTGGGGATACAGGACATCGCCAGATAAGAGAATAACTAATATTACTTATGCTGTTCAATTAATAATTTATAATTCACGTCTAAAATGTAGAAGCGTCATATCCTTGAAAAGAAAGTATTAAAAGTAAAATTCGCAACCACACATAGTAAACACAATAAACAGCATAGATAAATCTTGAGGGAAAAATTTTTCTTCCCAAGGTGAGGATCGAACTAACATCCTCGGCATTTCTCACAGGCACTGCTCTATAAGTTCCGCTTGATAACCATTTACGCCACTGGGGATAAAATACATCGCTTGATAGGAGAATAACTAATAATAGTTATGTTTGTTCAATTAATCATTTATAATTCACGTCTAAAATGTAGAAGCGTCATTTCCTTGAAAAGAAAGTATTAAAAGTAAAATGGGCAACCACACATAGTAAATACGATAAACAGCATAGATAAATCTTAATGGAAAAAATTCTCTTCCCCAGGTGAGGATCGAACTCACAACCTCGGCATTCCTCGCAAGCACTGCTGTATAAGTACCGCGCACTAACCAGTTGCGCCACTGGGGATACAGGACATCGCCAGATAAGAGAATAACTAATATTACTTATGCTGTTCAATTAATAATTTATAATTCAAGTCTAAAATGTAGAAGTGTAATTTCCTTGAAAAGAAAGTATTAAAAGTAAAATGGGCAACCACACATAGTAAATACAATAAACAGCATAGATAAATCTTAATGGAAAAAATTATCTTCCCCAGATGAGGATCGAACTCACAACCTCGGCATTCCTTGCAAACACTGCTGTATAAGTACCGCGCGCTAACCAGTTGCGCCACTGGGGATACAAAACATCGCTTGATAGAAGAATAACTAATAATTCTAATGTTTGTTCAATTAATAATTTATACTTCACGTGTAAAATGTAGAAGCGTCATTTCCTTGAAAAGAAAATATTAAATGTAAAATGGGCAATCACACATAGTAAATACGATAAACAGCATAGATAAATCTTAAAGGAAAAATTTTTCTTCCTAGGTGAGGATCGAACTCACAACCTCGGCATTCCTCGCAAGCACTGCTGTATAAGTACCGCGCTAAACAATTGCGCCACTGGGGATGCAAAACATCGCTTGATAGGAGAATAACTAATAATAGTTATGTTTGTTCAATTAATCATTTATAATTCACGTCTAAAATGTAGATGCGTCATATCCTTGAAACGAATGTATTAAAAGTAAAATGGGCAACCACATAGAGTAAACACAATAAACAGCATAGATAAATCTTATTTGAAAAATTTCTCTTCCCCAGGTGAGGATCGAACTCACAACCTCGGCATTCCTCGCAAGCACTGCTGTATAAATACCGCGCTAACCAGTTGCGCCACTGGGGATACAAAACATCGCTTGATAGGAGAATAACTAATAATAGTTATGTTTGTTCAATTAATCATTTATACTTCACGTGTAAAATGTAGAAGCGTCATTTCCTTGAAGAGAAAGTATTAACAGTAAAATGGGCAACCACACATAGTAAATACGATAAACAGCATAGATAAATCATAACGGAAAAAATTCTCTTCCCCAGGTGAGGATCGAACTCACACTCTCGGTATTCCTCGCAGGTACTGCTGTATAAGTACCGCGCGCTAACCAGTTGCGCCACTGGGGATACAAAACATCGCTTGATAGGAGAATAACTAATAATAGTTATGTTTGTTCAATTAATCATTTATAATTCACGTCTAAAATGTAGATGCGTCATATCCTTGAAACGAATGTATTAAAAGTAAAATGGGCAACCACACATAGTAAATACGATAAACAGCATAGATAAATCTTAATGGAAAAAATTATCTTCCCCAGGTGAGGATCGAACTCACAACCTCGGCATACCTCGCAAGCACTGCTGTATAAGTACCGCGCGCTATCCAGTTGCGCCACTGGGGATACAAAACATAGCTTGATAGGAGAATAACTAATAATAGTTATGTTTGTTCAATTAATCATTTATACTTCACGTGTAAAATGTAGAAGCGTCATTTCCTTGAAAAGAATGTATTAAAAGTAAAATGGGCAACCACACATAGTAAATACGATAAACAGCATAGATAGATCTTAATGGAAAAAATTCTATTCCCCAGGTGAGGATCGAACTCACAACCTCGGCATTCCTCGCAAGCACTGCTGTATAAATAACGCGCGCTAACCAGTTGCGCCACTGGGTATATAGGACATCGCTTGATGGAAGAATAACTAATAATTCGAATGTTTGTTCAATTAATAATTTATACTTCACGTGTAAAATGTAGAAGCGTCATTTCCTTGAAAAGTAAATATTAAATGTAAAATGGGCAATCACACATAGTAAATACGATAAACAGCATAGATAAATCTTAAGGGAAAAATTTTTCTTCCCCAGGTGAGGATCGAACTTACAACCCCGGCATTCCTAGAAGATACTGCTGTATAAGTACCGCGCGATAACCAGTTGCGCAACTAGGGATACTAAACACCGTTTGATAGGAGAATAACTAATAATAGTTATGTTTGTTCAATTAATCATTTATAATTAACGTCTAAAATGTAGAAGCGTCATATCCTTGAAAAGAAAGTATTAAAAGTAAAATGGGCAACCACACATAGTAAATACGATAAACAGCATAGATAAATCTTAATGGAAAAAATTCCCTTCCCCAGGTGAGGATCGAACTCACAACCTCGGCATTCCTCGCAAGCACTGCTGTATAAGTACCGCGCACTAACCAGTTGCGCCACTGGGGATACAGGACATCGCCAGATAAGAGAATAACTAATATTACTTATGCTGTTCAATTAATAATTTATAATTCAAGTCTAAAATGTAGAAGTGTAATTTCCTTGAAAAGAAAGTATTAAAAGTAAAATGGGCAACCACACATAGTAAATACGATAAACAGCATAGACAAATCTTAATGGAAAACTTTTTTTTCCCAGGTGAGGATCGAACTCACAACCTCGCCATTAATCGCACGCACTGCTGTATAAGTAACACGCGCTAACCAGTTGCGCCACTGGGGATACAAAACATCGCTTGATAGAAGAATAACTAATAATTCTAATGTTTGTTCAATTAATAATTTATACTTCACGTGTAAAATGTAGAAGCGTCATTTCCTTGAAAAGAAAATATTAAATGTAAAATGGGCAATCACACATAGTAAATACGATAAACAGCATAGACAAATCTTAATGGAAAACTTTTTTTTCCCAGGTGAGGATCGAACTCACAACCTCGCCATTAATCGCACGCACTGCTGTATAAGTAACACGCGCTAACCAGTTGCGCCACTGGGAATACAGAATATTTCTTGATAGGAGATTAACAAACATTAATTATGCTGTTCAATTAATAATTTATAATCCAAGTCTAAAATGTAGTTGTGTCATTTCCTTGAAAAGAAAGTATTAAAAGTAAAATGGGCAACCACACATAGTAAATACGATAACCGCATAGATAGATTTTAATGGAAAAAATTATATTCCCCAGGTGAGGATCGAACTCACAACCTAGGCATTCCTCGCAGGCACTGCTGTATAAGTACCGCGCGCTAACCAGTTGCGCCACTGGGGATACAAAACATCGCTTGATAGGAGAATAACTAATAAAAGTTATGTTTGTTCAATTAATCATTTATAATTCACGTCTAAAATGTAGAAGCGTCATATCCTTGAAAAGAAAGCATTAAAAGTAAAATGGGCAACCACACATAGTAAACACAATAAACAGCATAGATAAATCTTGAGGGAAAAATTTTTCTTCCCAAGGTGAGGATCGAACTAACATCCTCGGCATTTCTCACAGGCACTGCTCTATAAGTTCCGCTTGATAACCATTTACGCCACTGGGGATAAAAAACATCGCTTGATAGGAGAATAACTAATAATAGTTATGTTTGTTCAATTAATCATTTATAATTCACGTCTAAAATGTAGAAGCGTCATATCCTTGAAAAGAAAGCATTAAAAGTAAAATGGGCAACCACACATAGTAAACACAATAAACAGCATAGATAAATCTTGAGGGAAAAATTTTTCTTCCCAAGGTGAGGATCGAACTAACATCCTCGGCATTTCTCACAGGCACTGCTCTATAAGTTCCGCTTGATAACCATTTACGCCACTGGGAATAAAAAACATCGCTTGATAGGAGAATAACTAATAATAGTTATGTTTGTTCAATTAATCATTTATAATTCACGTCTAAAATGTAGAAGCGTCATATCCTTGAAAAGAAAGCATTAAAAGTAAAATGGGCAAGCACACATAGTAAACACAATAAACAGCATAGATAAATCTTGAGGGAAAAATTTTTCTTCCCAAGGGGAGGATCGAACTAACATCCTCAGCATTTCTCACAGGCACTGCTCTATAAGTTCCGCTTGATAACCATTTACGCCACTGGGGATAAAAAACATCGCTTGATAGGAGAATAACTAATAATAGTTATGTTTGTTCAATTAATCATTTATAATTCACGTCTAAAATGTAGAAGCGTCATTTCCTTGAAAAGAAAGTATTAAAAGTAAAATGGGCAACCACACATAGTAAATACGATAAACAGCATAGATAAATCTTAATGGGAAAAATTCTCTTCCCCAGGTGAGGATCGAACTCACAAAATCGGCATTCCTCGCAAGCACTGCTGTATAAGTACCGCGAGCTAACCAGTAGCGCCACTGGGTATACAGGACATCGCCAGATAAGAGAATAACTAATATTACTTATGCTGTTCAATTAATAATTTATACTTCACGTGTAAAATGTAGAAGCGTCATTTCCTTGAAAAGAAAATATTAAATGTAAAATGGGCAATCACACATAGTAAATACAATAAACAGCATAGATAAATCTTAAGGGAAAAATTTTTCTTCCCCAGGTGAGGATCGAACTAACAACCCCGGCATTCCTCGCAGATACTGCTGTATAAGTACCGCGCGATAACCAGTTGCGCAACTGGGGATACTAAACATCGTTTGATAGGAGAATAACTAATAATAGTTATGTTTGTTCAATTAATCATTTATACTTCACGTGTAAAATGTATAAGCGTCATATCCTTGAAAAGAAAGTATTAAAAGTAAAATGGGCAACCACACATAGTAAATACGATAACCGCATAGATAGATTTTAATGGAAAAATTATCTTCCCCAGGTGAGGATCGAACTCACAACCTAGGCATTCCTCGCAGGCACTGCTGTATAAGTACCGCGCTAATCAGTTGCGCCAATGGGAATACAGAATATTTCTTGATAGGAGATTAACTAACATTAATTATGCTGTTCAATTAATAATTTATAATCCAAGTCTAAAATGTAGTTGTGTCATTTCCTTGAAAAGAAAGTATTAAAAGTAAAATATGCAAACACACATAGTTAATACGATAAACAGCATAGATAAATCTTAATGGAAAAAATTCTCTTCCCCAGGTGAGGATCGAACTCACAACCTCGGCATTCCTCGCAGGCACTGCTGTATAAGTTCCGCGCGCTAACCAGTTGCGCCACTGGGGATACAAAACATCGCTTGATGGGAGAATAACTAATAATAGTTATGTTTGTTCAATTAATCATTTATAATTCACGTCTAAAATGTAGAAACGTCATTTCCTTGAAAAGAAAGTATTAAAAGTAAAATGGGCAACCACACATAGTAAATACGATAAACAGCATAGATAAATCTTAATGGAAAAAATTCTCTACCCCAGGTGAGGATCGAACTCACAACCTCGGCATTCCTCGCAAGCACTGCTGTATAAGTACCGCGCGCTAACCAGTTGCGCCACTGGGGATACAGGACATCGCCAGATAAGAGAATAACTAATATTACTTATGCTGTTCAATTAATAATTTAGATTTCAAGTCTAAAATGTAGAAGTGTAATTTCCTTGAAAAGAAAGTATTAAAAGTAAAATGGGCAACCACACATAGTAAATACGATAAACAGCATACATAAATCTTAAAGGAAAAATTTTTCTTCCAAAGGTGAGGATCGAACTAACAACCCCGGCATTCCTCGCAGATACTGCTGTATAAGTACCGCGCGATAACCAGTTGCGCAACTGGGGATACTAAACATCGTTTGATAGGAGAATAACTAATAATAGTTATGTTTGTTCAATTAATCATTTATAATTAACGTCTAAAATGTAGAAGCGTCATATCCTTGAAAAGAAAGTATTAAAAGTAAAATGGGCAACCACACATAGTAAATACGATAAACAGCATAGACAAATCTTGATGGAAATTTTCTTTTCCCTGGTGAGGATCGAACTCACAACCTCGCCATTAATCGTACTCACTGCTGTATAAGTAACACGCCCTAACCAGTTGCGCCACTGGGAATACAGAACATCGCTTGATAGGAGATTAACTAATATTAATTATGCTGTTAAATTAATAATTTATAATTCAAGTCTAAAATGTAGAAGTGTAATTTCCTTGAAAAGAAAGTATTAAAAGTAAAATAGGCAACCACACATAGTAAATACGATAAACAGCATAGATAAATTTTAATGGCAAAAATTATCTTCCCCAGGTGAGGATCGAACTCACAACCTCGGCATTCCTCGCAAGCACTGCTGTATAAGTACCGCGCGCTAACCAGTTGCGCCACTGGGGATATAGGACATCGCTTGATAGAAGAATAACTAATAATTCTAATGTTTGTTCAATTAATAATTTATACTTCACGTGTAAAATGTAGAAGCGTCATTTCCTTGAAAAGAAAGTATTAAAAGTAAAATTAACAATCACACATTGTAAATACGATAAACAGCATAGATAAATCTTAATGGAAAAAATTCTCTTCCACAGGTGAGGATCGAACTCACAACCTCGGCATTCCTCGCAAGCACTGCTGTATAAGTACCGCGCTAACCAATTGCGCCACTGGGGATACAAAACATCGCTTGATAGGAGAATAACTAATAACAGTTATGTTTGTTCAATTAAACATTTATATTTCACGTGTAAAATGTAGAAGCGTCATTTCCTTGAAAAGAAAGTATTAACAGAAAAAGGGGAAACCACGCATAGTAAATACGATAAACAGCATAGATAAATCTTAACGGAAAAAATTCTCTTCCCCAGGTGAGGATCGTACTCACAACATCGGCATTCCTCGCAAGCACTGCTGTATAAGTACCGCGCGCTAACCAGTTGCGCCACTGGGGATACAGGACATCGCCAGATAAGAGAATAACTAATATTATTTATGCTGTTCAATTAATAATTTATAATTCACGTCTAAAATGTAGAAGCGTCATATCCTTGAAAAGAAAGTATTAAAAGTAAAATGGGCAACCACACAGAGTAAACACAATAAACAGCATAGATAAATCTTAATGGAAAAATTTCTCTTCCCCAGGTGAGGATCGAACTCACAACCTCGGCATTCCTCGCAAGCACTGCTGTATAAGTACCGCGCGCTAACCAGTTGCGCCACTGGGGATACAGGACATCGCTTGATGGAAGAATAACTAATAATTCGAATGTTTGTTCAATTAATAATTTATACTTCACGTGTAAAATGTAGAAGCGTCATTTCCTTGAAAAGTAAATATTAAATGTAAAATGGGCAATCACACATAGTAAATACGATAAACAGCATAGATAAATCTTAAGGGAAAAATTTTTCTTCCCCAGGTGAGGATCGAACTTACAACCCCGGCATTCCTAGAAGATACTGCTGTATAAGTACCGCGCGATAACCAGTTGCGCAACTAGGGATACTAAACACCGTTTGATAGGAGAATAACTAATAATAGTTATGTTTGTTCAATTAATCATTTATAATTAACGTCTAAAATGTAGAAGCGTCATATCCTTGAAAAGAAAGTATTAAAAGTAAAATGGGCAACCACACATAGTAAATACGATAAACAGCATAGATAAATCTTAATGGAAAAAATTCCCTTCCCCAGGTGAGGATCGAACTCACAACCTCGGCATTCCTCGCAAGCACTGCTGTATAAGTACCGCGCACTAACCAGTTGCGCCACTGGGGATACAGGACATCGCCAGATAAGAGAATAACTAATATTACTTATGCTGTTCAATTAATAATTTATAATTCAAGTCTAAAATGTAGAAGTGTAATTTCCTTGAAAAGAAAGTATTAAAAGTAAAATGGGCAACCACACATAGTAAATACGATAAACAGCATAGACAAATCTTAATGGAAAACTTTTTTTTCCCAGGTGAGGATCGAACTCACAACCTCGCCATTAATCGCACGCACTTCTGTATAAGTAACACGCGCTAACCAGTTGCGCCACTGGGGATACAAAACATCGCTTGATAGAAGAATAACTAATAATTCTAATGTTTGTTCAATTAATAATTTATACTTCACGTGTAAAATGTAGAAGCGTCATTTCCTTGAAAAGAAAATATTAAATGGGCAATCACACATAGTAAATACGATAAACAGCATAGACAAATCTTAATGGAAAACTTTTTTTTCCCAGGTGAGGATCGAACTCACAACCTCGCCATTAATCGCACGCACTGCTGTATAAGTAACACGCGCTAACCAGTTGCGCCACTGGGAATACAGAATATTTCTTGATAGGAGATTAACAAACATTAATTATGCTGTTCAATTAATAATTTATAATCCAAGTCTAAAATGTAGTTGTGTCATTTCCTTGAAAAGAAAGTATTAAAAGTAAAATGGGCAACCACACATAGTAAATACGATAACCGCATAGATAGATTTTAATGGAAAAAATTATATTCCCCAGGTGAGGATCGAACTCACAACCTAGGCATTCCTCGCAGGCACTGCTGTATAAGTACCGCGCGCTAACCAGTTGCGCCACTGGGGATACAAAACATCGCTTGATAGGAGAATAACTAATAAAAGTTATGTTTGTTCAATTAATCATTTATAATTCACGTCTAAAATGTAGAAGCGTCATATCCTTGAAAAGAAAGCATTAAAAGTAAAATGGGCAACCACACATAGTAAACACAATAAACAGCATAGATAAATCTTGAGGGAAAAATTTTTCTTCCCAAGGTGAGGATCGAACTAACATCCTCGGCATTTCTCACAGGCACTGCTCTATAAGTTCCGCTTGATAACCATTTACGCCACTGGGGATAAAAAACATCGCTTGATAGGAGAATAACTAATAATAGTTATGTTTGTTCAATTAATCATTTATAATTCACGTCTAAAATGTAGAAGCGTCATATCCTTGAAAAGAAAGCATTAAAAGTAAAATGGGCAACCACACATAGTAAACACAATAAACAGCATAGATAAATCTTGAGGGAAAAATTTTTCTTCCCAAGGTGAGGATCGAACTAACATCCTCGGCATTTCTCACAGGCACTGCTCTATAAGTTCCGCTTGATAACCATTTACGCCACTGGGAATAAAAAACATCGCTTGATAGGAGAATAACTAATAATAGTTATGTTTGTTCAATTAATCATTTATAATTCACGTCTAAAATGTAGAAGCGTCATATCCTTGAAAAGAAAGCATTAAAAGTAAAATGGGCAAGCACACATAGTAAACACAATAAACAGCATAGATAAATCTTGAGGGAAAAATTTTTCTTCCCAAGGTGAGGATCGAACTAACATCCTCGGCATTTCTCACAGGCACTGCTCTATGAGTTCCGCTTGATAACCATTTACGCCACTGGGGATAAAAAACATCGCTTGATAGGAGAATAACTAATAATAGTTATGTTTGTTCAATTAATCATTTATAATTCACGTCTAAAATGTAGAAGCGTCATTTCCTTGAAAAGAAAGTATTAAAAGTAAAATGGGCAACCACACATAGTAAATACGATAAACAGCATAGATAAATCTTAATGGGAAAAATTCTCTTCCCCAGGTGAGGATCGAACTCACAAAATCGGCATTCCTCGCAAGCACTGCTGTATAAGTACCGCGAGCTAACCAGTAGCGCCACTGGGTATACAGGACATCGCCAGATAAGAGAATAACTAATATTACTTATGCTGTTCAATTAATAATTTATACTTCACGTGTAAAATGTAGAAGCGTCATTTCCTTGAAAAGAAAATATTAAATGTAAAATGGGCAATCACACATAGTAAATACAATAAACAGCATAGATAAATCTTAAGGGAAAAATTTTTCTTCCCCAGGTGAGGATCGAACTAACAACCCCGGCATTCCTCGCAGATACTGCTGTATAAGTACCGCGCGATAACCAGTTGCGCAACTGGGGATACTAAACATCGTTTGATAGGAGAATAACTAATAATAGTTATGTTTGTTCAATTAATCATTTATACTTCACGTGTAAAATGTATAAGCGTCATATCCTTGAAAAGAAAGTATTAAAAGTAAAATGGGCAACCACACATAGTAAATACGATAACCGCATAGATAGATTTTAATGGAAAAATTATCTTCCCCAGGTGAGGATCGAACTCACAACCTAGGCATTCCTCGCAGGCACTGCTGTATAAGTACCGCGCTAATCAGTTGCGCCAATGGGAATACAGAATATTTCTTGATAGGAGATTAACTAACATTAATTATGCTGTTCAATTAATAATTTATAATCCAAGTCTAAAATGTAGTTGTGTCATTTCCTTGAAAAGAAAGTATTAAAAGTAAAATATGCAAACACACATAGTTAATACGATAAACAGCATAGATAAATCTTAATGGAAAAAATTCTCTTCCCCAGGTGAGGATCGAACTCACAACCTCGGCATTCCTCGCAGGCACTGCTGTATAAGTACCGCGCGCTAACCAGTTGCGCCACTGGGGATACAAAACATCGCTTGATGGGAGAATAACTAATAATAGTTATGTTTGTTCAATTAATCATTTATAATTCACGTCTAAAATGTAGAAACGTCATTTCCTTGAAAAGAAAGTATTAAAAGTAAAATGGGCAACCACACATAGTAAATACGATAAACAGCATAGATAAATCTTAATGGAAAAAATTCTCTACCCCAGGTGAGGATCGAACTCACAACCTCGGCATTCCTCGCAAGCACTGCTGTATAAGTACCGCGCGCTAACCAGTTGCGCCACTGGGGATACAGGACATCGCCAGATAAGAGAATAACTAATATTACTTATGCTGTTCAATTAATAATTTATAATTCAAGTCTAAAATGTAGAAGTGTAATTTCCTTGAAAAGAAAGTATTAAAAGTAAAATGGGCAACCACACATAGTAAATACGATAAACAGCATACATAAATCTTAAAGGAAAAATTTTTCTTCCAAAGGTGAGGATCGAACTAACAACCCCGGCATTCCTCGCAGATACTGCTGTATAAGTACCGCGCGATAACCAGTTGCGCAACTGGGGATACTAAACATCGTTTGATAGGAGAATAACTAATAATAGTTATGTTTGTTCAATTAATCATTTATAATTAACGTCTAAAATGTAGAAGCGTCATATCCTTGAAAAGAAAGTATTAAAAGTAAAATGGGCAACCACACATAGTAAATACGATAAACAGCATAGACAAATCTTGATGGAAATTTTCTTTTCCCTGGTGAGGATCGAACTCACAACCTCGCCATTAATCGTACTCACTGCTGTATAAGTAACACGCCCTAACCAGTTGCGCCACTGGGAATACAGAACATCGCTTGATAGGAGATTAACTAATATTAATTATGCTGTTAAATTAATAATTTATAATTCAAGTCTAAAATGTAGAAGTGTAATTTCCTTGAAAAGAAAGTATTAAAAGTAAAATAGGCAACCACACATAGTAAATACGATAAACAGCATAGATAAATTTTAATGGCAAAAATTATCTTCCCCAGGTGAGGATCGAACTCACAACCTCGGCATTCCTCGCAAGCACTGCTGTATAAGTACCGCGCGCTAACCAGTTGCGCCACTGGGGATATAGGACAGCGCTTGATAGAAGAATAACTAATAATTCTAATGTTTGTTCAATTAATAATTTATACTTCACGTGTAAAATGTAGAAGCGTCATTTCCTTGAAAAGAAAGTATTAAAAGTAAAATTAACAATCACACATTGTAAATACGATAAACAGCATAGATAAATCTTAATGGAAAAAATTCTCTTCCACAGGTGAGGATCGAACTCACAACCTCGGCATTCCTCGCAAGCACTGCTGTATAAGTACCGCGCTAACCAATTGCGCCACTGGGGATACAAAACATCGCTTGATAGGAGAATAACTAATAACAGTTATGTTTGTTCAATTAAACATTTATATTTCACGTGTAAAATGTAGAAGCGTCATTTCCTTGAAAAGAAAGTATTAACAGAAAAAGGGGAAACCACGCATAGTAAATACGATAAACAGCATAGATAAATCTTAACGGAAAAAATTCTCTTCCCCAGGTGAGGATCGTACTCACAACCTCGGCATTCCTCGCAAGCACTGCTGTATAAGTACCGCGCGCTAACCAGTTGCGCCACTGGGGATACAGGACATCGCCAGATAAGAGAATAACTAATATTATTTATGCTGTTCAATTAATAATTTATAATTCACGTCTAAAATGTAGAAGCGTCATATCCTTGAAAAGAAAGTATTAAAAGTAAAATGGGCAACCACACAGAGTAAACACAATAAACAGCATAGATAAATCTTAATGGAAAAATTTCTCTTCCCCAGGTGAGGATCGAACTCACAACCTCGGCATTCCTCGCAAGCACTGCTGTATAAGTACCGCGCGCTAACCAGTTGCGCCACTGGGGATACAGGACATCGCCAGATAAGAGAATAACTAATATTACTTATGCTGTTCAATTAATAATTTATAATTCACGTCTAAAATGTAGAAGCGTCATATCCTTGAAAAGAAAGTATTAAAAGTAAAATGGGCAACCACACATAGTAAACACAATAAACAGCATAGATAAATCTTGAGGGAAAAATTTTTCTTCCCAAGGTGAGGATCGAACTAACATCCTCGGCATTTCTCACAGGCACTGCTCTATAAGTTCCGCTTGATAACCATTTACGCCACTGGTTATAAAAAACATCGCTTGATAGGAGAATAACTAATAATAGTTATGTTTGTTCAATTAATCATTTATAATTCACGTCTAAAATGTAGAAGCGTCATTTCCTTGAAAAGAAAGTATTAAAAGTAAAATGGGCAACCACACATAGTAAATACGATAAACAGCATAGATAAATCTTAATGGAAAAAATTATCTTCCCCAGATGAGGATCGAACTCACAACATCGGAATTCCTCGCAAGCACTGCTGTATAAATAACGCGCGCTAACCGGTTGCGCTACTGGGGATACAGGACATCGCCAGATAGGAGAATAACTAATATTACTTATGCTGTTCAATTAATAATTTATAATTCACGTGTAAAATGTAGAAGCGTCATTTCCTTGAAAAGAAAGTATTAAAAGTAAAATTAACAACCACACATTGTAAATACGATAAACAGCATAGATAAATCTTAATGGAAAAAATTATCTTCCCCAGATGAGGATCGAACTCACAACCTCGGCATTCCTCGCAAGCACTGCTGTATAAATAACGCGCGCTAACCAGTTGCGCCACTGGGGATACAGGACATCGCCAGATAGGAGAATAACTAATATTACTTATGCTGTTCAATTAATAATTTATAATTCAAGTCTAAAATGTAGAAGTGTAATTTCCTTGAAAAGAAAGTATTAAAAGTAAAATAGGCAACCACACATAGTAAATACGATAAACAGCATAGATAAATTTTAAAGGCAAAAATTATCTTCCCCAGGTGAGGATCGAACTCACAACCTCGGCATTCCTCGCAAGCACTGCTGTATAAGTACCGCGCGCTAACCAGTTGCGCCACTGGGGATATAGGACATAGCTTGATAGAAGAATAACTAATAATTCTAATGTTTGTTCAATTAATAATTTATACTTCACGTGTAAAATGTAGAAGCGTCATTTCCTTGAAAAGAAAGTATTAAAAGTAAAATTAACAACCACACATTGTAAATACGATAAACAGCATAGATAAATCTTAATGGAAAAAATTCTCTTCCCCAGGTGAGGATCGTACTCACAACCTCGGCATTCCTCGCAAGCACTGCTGTATAAGTGCCGCGCGCTAACCAGTTGCGCCACTGGGGATGCAAAACATCGCTTGATGGGAGAATAACTAATAATAGTTATGTTTGTTCAATTAATCATTTATAATTCACGTCTAAAATGTAGAAGCGTCATATCCTTGAAAAGAAAGTATTAAAAGTAAAATGGGCAACCACACTTAGTAAACACAATAAACAGCATAGATAAATCTTGAGGGAAAAATTTTTCTTCCCAAGGTGAGGATCGAACTAACATCCTCGGCATTTCTCACAGGCATTGCTCTATAAGTTCCGCTTGATAACCATTTACGCCACTGGGGATAAAAAACATCGCTTGATAGGAGAATAACTAATAATAGTTATGCTTGTTCAATTAATCATTTATAATTCACGTCTAAAATGTAGAAGCGTCATTTCCTTGAAAAGAAAGTATTAAAAGTAAAATGGGCAACCACACATAGTAAATACGATAAACAGCATAGATAAATCTTAATGGAAAAAATTCTCTTCCCCAGGTGAGGATCGAACTCACAACCTCGGCATTCCTCGCAAGCACTGCTGTATAAGTACCGCGCGCTAACCAGTTGCGCCACTGGGGATACAGGACATCGCCAGATAAGAGAATAACTAATATTACTTATGCTGTTCAATTAATAATTTATAATTCACGTCTAAAATGTAGAAGCGTCATATCCTTGAAAAGAAAGTATTAAAAGTAAAATTCGCAACCACACATAGTAAACACAATAAACAGCATAGATAAATCTTGAGGGAAAAATTTTTCTTCCCAAGGTGAGGATCGAACTAACATCCTCGGCATTTCTCACAGGCACTGCTCTATAAGTTCCGCTTGATAACCATTTACGCCACTGGGGATAAAAAACATCGCTTGATAGGAGAATAACTAATAATAGTTATGTTTGTTCAATTAATCATTTATAATTCACGTCTAAAATGTAGAAGCGTCATTTCCTTGAAAAGAAAGTATTAAAAGTAAAATGGGCAACCACACATAGTAAATACGATAAACAGCATAGATAAATCTTAATGGAAAAAATTCTCTTCCCCAGGTGAGGATCGAACTCACAACCTCGGCATTCCTCGCAAGCACTGCTGTATAAGTACCGCGCACTAACCAGTTGCGCCACTGGGGATACAGGACATCGCCAGATAAGAGAATAACTAATATTACTTATGCTGTTCAATTAATAATTTATAATTCAAGTCTAAAATGTAGAAGTGTAATTTCCTTGAAAAGAAAGTATTAAAAGTAAAATGGGCAACCACACATAGTAAATACAATAAACAGCATAGATAAATCTTAATGGAAAAAATTATCTTCCCCAGATGAGGATCGAACTCACAACCTCGGCATTCCTTGCAAACACTGCTGTATAAGTACCGCGCGCTAACCAGTTGCGCCACTGGGGATACAAAACATCGCTTGATAGAAGAATAACTAATAATTCTAATGTTTGTTCAATTAATAATTTATACTTCACGTGTAAAATGTAGAAGCGTCATTTCCTTGAAAAGAAAATATTAAATGTAGAATGGGCAATCACACATAGTAAATACGATAAACAGCATAGATAAATCTTAAAGGAAAAATTTTTCTTCCTAGGTGAGGATCGAACTCACAACCTCGGCATTCCTCGCAAGCACTGCTGTATAAGTACCGCGCTAAACAATTGCGCCACTGGGGATGCAAAACATCGCTTGATAGGAGAATAACTAATAATAGTTATGTTTGTTCATATAATCATTTATAATTCACGTCTAAAATGTAGAAGCGTCATATCCTTGAAAAGAAAGTATTAAAAGTAAAATGGGCAACCACACAGAGTAAACACAATAAACAGCATAGATAAATCTTATTGGAAAAATTTCTCTTCCCCAGGTGAGGATCGAACTCACAACCTCGGCATTCCTCGCAAGCACTGCTGTATAAATACCGCGCTAACCAGTTGCGCCACTGGGGATACAAAACATCGCTTGATAGGAGAATAACTAATAATAGTTATGTTTGTTCAATTAATCATTTATACTTCACGTGTAAAATGTAGAAGCGTCATTTCCTTGAAGAGAAAGTATTAACAGTAAAATGGGCAACCACACATAGTAAATACGATAAACAGCATAGATAAATCATAACGGAAAAAATTCTCTTCCCCAGGTGAGGATCGAACTCACACTCTCGGTATTCCTCGCAGGTACTGCTGTATAAGTACCGCGCGCTAACCAGTTGCGCCACTGGGGATACAAAACATCGCTTGATAGGAGAATAACTAATAATAGTTATGTTTGTTCAATTAATCATTTATAATTCACGTCTAAAATGTAGATGCGTCATATCCTTGAAACGAATGTATTAAAAGTAAAATGGGCAACCACACATAGTAAATACGATAAACAGCATAGATAAATCTTAATGGAAAAAATTATCTTCCCCAGGTGAGGATCGAACTCACAACCTCGGCATACCTCGCAAGCACTGCTGTATAAGTACCGCGCGCTATCCAGTTGCGCCACTGGGGATACAAAACATAGCTTGATAGGAGAATAACTAATAATAGTTATGTTTGTTCAATTAATCATTTATACTTCACGTGTAAAATGTAGAAGCGTCATTTCCTTGAAAAGAATGTATTAAAAGTAAAATGGGCAACCACAAATAGTAAATACGATAAACAGCATAGATAGATCTTAATGGAAAAAATTCTATTCCCCAGGTGAGGATCGAACTCACAACCTCGGCATTCCTCGCAAGCACTGCTGTATAAATAACGCGCGCTAACCAGTTGCGCCACTGGGTATATAGGACATCGCTTGATGGAAGAATAACTAATAATTCGAATGTTTGTTCAATTAATAATTTATACTTCACGTGTAAAATGTAGAAGCGTCATTTCCTTGAAAAGTAAATATTAAATGTAAAATGGGCAATCACACATAGTAAATACGATAAACAGCATAGATAAATCTTAAGGGAAAAATTTTTCTTCCCCAGGTGAGGATCGAACTTACAACCCCGGCATTCCTAGAAGATACTGCTGTATAAGTACCGCGCGATAACCAGTTGCGCAACTAGGGATACTAAACACCGTTTGATAGGAGAATAACTAATAATAGTTATGTTTGTTCAATTAATCATTTATAATTAAAGTCTAAAATGTAGAAGCGTCATATCCTTGAAAAGAAAGTATTAAAAGTAAAATGGGCAACCACACATAGTAAATACGATAAACAGCATAGATAAATCTTAATGGAAAAAATTCTCTTCCCCAGGTGAGGATCGAACTCACAACCTCGGCATTCCTCGCAAGCACTGCTGTATAAGTACCGCGCACTAACCAGTTGCGCCACTGGGGATACAGGACATCGCCAGATAAGAGAATAACTAATATTACTTATGCTGTTCAATTAATAATTTATAATTCAAGTCTAAAATGTAGAAGTGTAATTTCCTTGAAAAGAAAGTATTAAAAGTAAAATGGGCAACCACACATAGTAAATACAATAAACAGCATAGATAAATCTTAATGGAAAAATTCTCTTCCCCAGATGAGGATCGAACTCACAACCTCGGCATTCCTTGCAAACACTGCTGTATAAGTACCGCGCGCTAACCAGTTGCGCCACTGGGGATACAAAACATCGCTTGATAGAAGAATAACTAATAATTCTAATGTTTGTTCAATTAATAATTTATACTTCACGTGTAAAATGTAGAAGCGTCATTTCCTTGAAAAGAAAATATTAAATGTAAAATGGGCAATCACACATAGTAAATACGATAAACAGCATAGATAAATCTTAAAGGAAAAATTTTTCTTCCCCAGGTGAGGATCGAACTCACAACCTCGGCATTCCTCGCAAGCACTGCTGTATAAGTACCGCGCTAAACAATTGCGCCACTGGGGATGCAAAACATCGCTTGATAGGAGAATAACTAATAATAGTTATGTTTGTTCATATAATCATTTATAATTCACGTCTAAAATGTAGAAGCGTCATATCCTTGAAAAGAAAGTATTAAAAGTAAAATGGGCAACCACACAGAGTAAACACAATAAACAGCATAGATAAATCTTATTGGAAAAATTTCTCTTCCCCAGGTGAGGATCGAACTCACAACCTCGGCATTCCTCGCAAGCACTGCTGTATAAATACCGCGCTAACCAGTTGCGCCACTGAGGATACAAAACATCGCTTGATAGGAGAATAACTAATAATAGTTATGTTTGTTCAATTAATCATTTATACTTCACGTGTAAAATGTAGAAGCGTCATTTCCTTGAAGAGAAAGTATTAACAGTGAAATGGGCAACCACACATAGTAAATACGATAAACAGCATAGATAAATCATAACGGAAAAAATTCTTTTCCCCAGGTGAGGATCGAACTCACACTCTCGGTATTCCTCGCAGGTACTGCTGTATAAGTACCGCGCGCTAACCAGTTGCGCCACTGGGGATACAAAACATCGCTTGATAGGAGAATAACTAATAATAGTTATGTTTGTTCAATTAATCATTTATAATTCACGTCTAAAATGTAGATGCGTCATATCCTTGAAAAGAAAGTATTAAAAGTAAAATGGGCAACCACACATAGTAAATACGATAAACAGCATAGATAAATCTTAAGGGAAAAATTGTTCTTCCCCAGGTGAGGATCGAACTTACAACCCCGGCATTCCTCGAAGATACTGCTGTATAAGTACCGCGCGATAACCAGTTGCGCCACTGGGGATACAAAACATCGCTTGATAGGAGAATAACTAATAATAGTTATGTTTGTGTTCAAGTAATCATTTATAATTAACGTCTAAAATGTAGAAGCGTCATATCCTTGAAAAGAAAGTATTAACAGTAAAATGGGCAACCACACATAGTAAATACGATAAATAGCATAGATAAATCTTAATGGAAAAAAATTATCTTCCACAGGTGAGGATCGAACTCACAACCTCGGCATTCCTCGCAAGCACTGCTGTATAAGTACCTCGCGCTAACCAGTTGCGCCACTGTGGATACAATACATCGCTTGATAGGAGAATAACTAATAATAGTTATAGTTGTTCAATTAATCATTTATACTTCACGTGTAAAATATAGAAGTGTCATTTCCTTGAAAAGAAAATATTAAATGTAAAATGGGCAATCACACATAGTAAATCCGATAAACAGCATAGATAAATCTTAAGGGAAAAATTTTTCTTCCCCAGGTGAGGATCGAACTAACAATCCCGGCATTCCTCGAAGATACTGCTGTATAAGTACCGAGCGATAACCAGTTGCGCAACTGCTGATACTAAACACCGTTTGATAGGAGAATAACTAATAATAGTTATGTTTGTTCAATTAATCATTTATAATTCACGTCTAAAATGTAGAAGCGTCATTTCCTTGAAAAGAAAGTATTAACAGTAAAATGGGCAACCACACATAGTAAATACGATAAACACCATAGAAAAATCTTAACGGAAAAAATTATCTTCCCCAGGTGAGGATCGAACTCACAAGCTCGGCATTCCTCGCAAGCACTGCTGTATAAGTACCGCGCGCTAACCAGTTGCGCCACTGGGGATACAAAACATCGCTTGATAGGAGAATAACTAATAATAGTCATGTTTGTTCAATTAATCATTTATACTTCACGTGTAAAATGTAGAAGCGTCATTTCCTTGAAAAGAAAGTATTAAAAGTAAAATGGGCAACCACACATAGTAAATACGATAAACAGCATAGATAAATCTTAATGGAAAAAATTCTCTTCCCCAGGTGAGGATCGAACTCACAACCTCGGCATTCCTCGCAAGCACTGCTGTATAAGTACCGCGCGCTAACCAGTTGCGCCACTGGGGATACAAACCATCGCTTGATAGGAGAATAACTAATAATAGTTATGTTTGTTCAATTAATCATTTATAATTCAAGTCTAAAATGTAGAAGTGTAATTTCCTTGAAAAGAAAGTATTAAAAGTAAAATATGCAAACACACATAGTTAATACGATAAACAGCATAGATAAATCTTAATGGAAAAAATTCTCTTCCCCAGGTGAGGATCGAACTCACAACCTCGGCATTCCTCGTAGGCACTGCTGTATAAGTACCACGCGCTAACCAGTTGCGCCACAGGGGATACAAAACATCGCTTGATAGGAGAATAACTAATAATAGTTATGTTTGTTCAATTAATCATTTAAAATTCACGTCTAAAATGTAGAAGCGTCATATCCTTGAAAAGAAAGTATTAAAAGTAAAATGGGCAACCACAAATAGTAAATACGATAAACAGCATAGATAAATCTTAACGGAAAAAATTATCTTCCCCAGGTGAGGATCGAACTCACAACCTCGGCATTCCTCGCAGGCACTGCTGTATAAGTACCGCGCGCTATCCAGTTGCGCCACTGGGAATACAAAACATCGCTTGATAGGAGAATAACTAATAATAGTCATGTTTGTTCAATTAATCATTTATACTTCACGTGTAAAATGTAGAAGCGTCATTTCCTTGAAAAGAAAGTATTAAAAGTAAAATGGGCAACCACACATAGTAAATACGATAAACAGCATAGATAAATCTTAATGGAAACAATTCTACTCCCCAGGTGAGGATCGAACTCACAACCTCGGCATTCCTCGCAAGCACTGCTGTATAAATTACGCGCGCTAACCAGTTGCGCCACTGGGTATATAGGACATCGATTGATAGAAGAATAACTAATAATTCGAATGTTTGTTCAATTAATAATTTATACTTCACGTGTAAAATGTAGAAGCGTCATTTCCTTGAAAAGAAAATATTAAATGTAAAATGGGCAATCACACATAGTAAATACGATAAACAGCATAGATAAATCTTAAGGGAAAAATTTTTCTACCCCAGGTGAGGATCGAACTAACAACCCCGGCATTCCTCGAAGATACTGCTGTATAAGTACCGCGCGATAACCAGTTGCGCAACTGGGGATACTAAACACCGTTTGATAGGAGAATAACTAATAATAGTTATGTTTGTTCAATTAATCATTTATAAATAACGTCTAAAATGTAGAAGCGTCATATCCTTGAAATGAAAGTATTAAAAGTAAAATGGGCAACCACACATAGTAAATACGATAAACAGCATAGATAAATCTTGATGGAAAACTTTTTTTTCCTCAGGTGAGGATCGAACTCACAACCTCGCCATTAATCGCAGGTACTACTGTATAAGTAACACGCGCTAACCAGTTGCGCCACTGGGGATACAAAACATTGCTTGATAGGAGAATAACTAATAATAGTTATGTTTGTTCAATTAATCATTTATACTTCACGTGTAAAATGTAGAAGCGTCATTTCCTTGAAAAGAAAGTATTAACAGTAAAATGGGCAACCACACATAGTAAATACGATAAATAGCATAGATAAATCTTAATGGAAAAAAACTATCTTCCACAGGTGAGGATCGAACTCACAACCTCGGCATTCCTCGCAAGCACTGCTGTATAAGTACCTCGCGCTAACCAGTTGCGCCACTGTGGATACAAAACATCGCTTGATAGGAGAATAACTAATAATAGTTATAGTTGTTCAATTAATCATTTATACTTCACGTGTAAAATGTAGAAGTGTCATTTCCTTGAAAAGAAAATATTAAATGTAAAATGGGCAATCACACATAGTAAATACGATAAACAGCATAGATAAATCTTAAGGGAAAAATTTTTCTTCCCCAGGTGAGGATCGAACTAACAATCCCGGCATTCCTCGAAGATACTGCTGTATAAGTACCGAGCGATAACCAGTTGCGCAACTGCTGATACTAAACACCGTTTGATAGGAGAATAACTAATAATAGTTATGTTTGTTCAATTAATCATTTATAATTCACGTCTAAAATGTAGAAGCGTCATTTCCTTGAAAAGAAAGTATTAACAGTAAAATGGGCAACCACACATAGTAAATACGATAAACACCATAGAAAAATCTTAACGGAAAAAATTATCTTCCCCAGGTGAGGATCGAACTCACAAGCTCGGCATTCCTCGCAAGCACTGCTGTATAAGTACCGCGCGCTAACCAGTTGCGCCACTGGGGATACAAAACATCGCTTGATAGGAGAATAACTAATAATAGTCATGTTTGTTCAATTAATCATTTATACTTCACGTGTAAAATGTAGAAGCGTCATTTCCTTGAAAAGAAAGTATTAAAAGTAAAATGGGCAACCACACATAGTAAATACGATAAACAGCATAGATAAATCTTAATGGAAAAAATTCTCTTCCCCAGGTGAGGATCGAACTCACAACCTCGGCATTCCTCGCAAGCACTGCTGTATAAGTACCGCGCGCTAACCAGTTGCGCCACTGGGGATACAAACCATCGCTTGATAGGAGAATAACTAATAATAGTTATGTTTGTTCAATTAATCATTTATAATTCAAGTCTAAAATGTAGAAGTGTAATTTCCTTGAAAAGAAAGTATTAAAAGTAAAATATGCAAACACACATAGTTAATACGATAAACAGCATAGATAAATCTTAATGGAAAAAATTCTCTTCCCCAGGTGAGGATCGAACTCACAACCTCGGCATTCCTCGTAGGCACTGCTGTATAAGTACCACGCGCTAACCAGTTGCGCCACAGGGGATACAAAACATCGCTTGATAGGAGAATAACTAATAATAGTTATGTTTGTTCAATTAATCATTTAAAATTCACGTCTAAAATGTAGAAGCGTCATATCCTTGAAAAGAAAGTATTAAAAGTAAAATGGGCAACCACAAATAGTAAATACGATAAACAGCATAGATAAATCTTAACGGAAAAAATTATCTTCCCCAGGTGAGGATCGAACTCACAACCTCGGCATTCCTCGCAGGCACTGCTGTATAAGTACCGCGCGCTATCCAGTTGCGCCACTGGGAATACAAAACATCGCTTGATAGGAGAATAACTAATAATAGTCATGTTTGTTCAATTAATCATTTATACTTCACGTGTAAAATGTAGAAGCGTCATTTCCTTGAAAAGAAAGTATTAAAAGTAAAATGGGCAACCACACATAGTAAATACGATAAACAGCATAGATAAATCTTAATGGAAACAATTCTACTCCCCAGGTGAGGATCGAACTCACAACCTCGGCATTCCTCGCAAGCACTGCTGTATAAATTACGCGCGCTAACCAGTTGCGCCACTGGGTATATAGGACATCGATTGATAGAAGAATAACTAATAATTCGAATGTTTGTTCAATTAATAATTTATACTTCACGTGTAAAATGTAGAAGCGTCATTTCCTTGAAAAGAAAATATTAAATGTAAAATGGGCAATCACACATAGTAAATACGATAAACAGCATAGATAAATCTTAAGGGAAAAATTTTTCTACCCCAGGTGAGGATCGAACTAACAACCCCGGCATTCCTCGAAGATACTGCTGTATAAGTACCGCGCGATAACCAGTTGCGCAACTGGGGATACTAAACACCGTTTGATAGGAGAATAACTAATAATAGTTATGTTTGTTCAATTAATCATTTATAAATAACGTCTAAAATGTAGAAGCGTCATATCCTTGAAATGAAAGTATTAAAAGTAAAATGGGCAACCACACATAGTAAATACGATAAACAGCATAGATAAATCTTGATGGAAAACTTTTTTTTCCTCAGGTGAGGATCGAACTCACAACCTCGCCATTAATCGCAGGTACTACTGTATAAGTAACACGCGCTAACCAGTTGCGCCACTGGGGATACAAAACATTGCTTGATAGGAGAATAACTAATAATAGTTATGTTTGTTCAATTAATCATTTATACTTCACGTGTAAAATGTAGAAGCGTCATTTCCTTGAAAAGAAAGTATTAACAGTAAAATGGGCAACCACACATAGTAAATACGATAAATAGCATAGATAAATCTTAATGGAAAAAAACTATCTTCCACAGGTGAGGATCGAACTCACAACCTCGGCATTCCTCGCAAGCACTGCTGTATAAGTACCTCGCGCTAACCAGTTGCGCCACTGTGGATACAAAACATCGCTTGATAGGAGAATAACTAATAATAGTTATAGTTGTTCAATTAATCATTTATACTTCACGTGTAAAATGTAGAAGTGTCATTTCCTTGAAAAGAAAATATTAAATGTAAAATGGGCAATCACACATAGTAAATACGATAAACAGCATAGATAAATCTTAAGGGAAAAATTTTTCTTCCCCAGGTGAGGATCGAACTAACAACCCCGGCATTCCTCGAAGATACTGCTGTATAAGTACCGCGCGATAACCAGTTGCGCAACTTCTGATACTAAACACCGTTTGATAGGAGAATAACTAATAATAGTTATGTTTGTTCAATTAATCATTTATAATTCACGTCTAAAATGTAGAAGCGTCATTTCCTTGAAAAGAAAGTATTAACAGTAAAATGGGCAACCACACATAGTAAATACGATAAACAGCATAGATAAATCTTGAGGGACAAAATTTTTCTTCCCAAGTTGAGGATGGAACTAACATCCTCGGCATTTCTCACAGGCACTGCTCTATAAGTTCCGCTTGATAACCATTTACGCCACTGGGGATACAAAACATCGCTTGATAGGAGAATAACTAATAATAGTTATGTTTGTTCAATTAATCATTTATACTTCACGTGTAAAATGTAGAAGCGTCATTTCCTTGAAAAGAAAGTATTAACAGTAAAATGGGCAACCACACATAGTAAATACGATAAACAGCATAGATAAATCTTAATGGAAAAAATTCTCTTCCCCAGGTGAGGATCGAACTCACAACCTCGGCATTCCTCGCAAGCACTGCTGTATAAGTACCGCGCGCTAACCAGTTGCGCCACTGGGGATACAAACCATCGCTTGATAGGAGAATAACTAATAATAGTTATGTTTGTGCAATTAATCATTTATAATTCAAGTCTAAAATGTAGAAGTGTAATTTCCTTCCAAAGAAAGTATTAAAAGTAAAATATGCAAACACACATAGTTAATACGATAAACAGCATAGATAAATCTTAATGGAAAAAATTCTCTTCCCCAGGTGAGGATCGAACTCACAACATCGGCATTCCTCGCAGGCACTGCTGTATAAGTAAAGCGCGCTAACCAGTTGCGCCACTGGGGATACAAAACATCGCTTGATAGGAGAATAACTAATAATAGTTATGTTTGTTCAATTAATCATTTAAAATTCACGTCTAAAATGTAGAAGCGTCATATCCTTGAAAAGAAAGTATTAAAAGTAAAATGGGCAACCACACATAGTAAATACGATAAACAGCATAGATAAATCTTAACGGAAAAAATTATCTTCCCCAGGTGAGGATCGAACTCACAACCTCGGCATTCCTCGCAGGCACTGCTGTATAAGTACCGCGCGCTATCCAGTTGCGCCACTGGGAATACAAAACATCGCTTGATAGGAGAATAACTAATAATAGTCATGTTTGTTCAATTAATCATTTATACTTCACGTGTAAAATGTAGAAGTGTAATTTCCTTGAAAAGAAAGTATTAAAAGTAAAATATGCAAACACACATAGTTAATACGATAAACAGCATAGATAAATCTTAATGGAAAAAATTCTCTTCCCCAGGTGAGGATCGAACTCACAACCTCGGCATTCCTCGTAGGCACTGCTGTATAAGTACCGCGCGCTAACCAGTTGCGCCACAGGGGATACAAAACATCGCTTGATAGGAGAATAACTAATAATAGTTATGTTTGTTCAATTAATCATTTAAAATTCACGTCTAAAATGTAGAAGCGTCATATCCTTGAAAAGAAAGTATTAAAAGTAAAATGGGCAACCACATATAGTAAATACGATAAACAGCATAGATAAATCTTAATGGAAAAAATTCTCTTCCCCAGGTGAGGATCGAACTCACAACCTCGGCATTCCTCGCAAGCACTGCTGTATAAGTACCGCGCACTAACCAGTTGCGCCACTGGGGATACAGGACATCGCCAGATAAGAGAATAACTAATATTACTTATGCTGTTCAATTAATAATTTATAATTCAAGTCTAAAATGTAGAAGTGTAATTTCCTTGAAAAGAAAGTATTAAAAGTAAAATGGGCAACCACACATAGTAAATACAATAAACAGCATAGATAAATCTTAATGGAAAAATTCTCTTCCCCAGATGAGGATCGAACTCACAACCTCGGCATTCCTTGCAAACACTGCTGTATAAGTACCGCGCGCTAACCAGTTGCGCCACTGGGGATACAAAACATCGCTTGATAGAAGAATAACTAATAATTCTAATGTTTGTTCAATTAATAATTTATACTTCACGTGTAAAATGTAGAAGCGTCATTTCCTTGAAAAGAAAATATTAAATGTAAAATGGGCAATCACACATAGTAAATACGATAAACAGCATAGATAAATCTTAAAGGAAAAATTTTTCTTCCCCAGGTGAGGATCGAACTCACAACCTCGGCATTCCTCGCAAGCACTGCTGTATAAGTACCGCGCTAAACAATTGCGCCACTGGGGATGCAAAACATCGCTTGATAGGAGAATAACTAATAATAGTTATGTTTGTTCATATAATCATTTATAATTCACGTCTAAAATGTAGAAGCGTCATATCCTTGAAAAGAAAGTATTAAAAGTAAAATGGGCAACCACACAGAGTAAACACAATAAACAGCATAGATAAATCTTATTGGAAAAATTTCTCTTCCCCAGGTGAGGATCGAACTCACAACCTCGGCATTCCTCGCAAGCACTGCTGTATAAATACCGCGCTAACCAGTTGCGCCACTGAGGATACAAAACATCGCTTGATAGGAGAATAACTAATAATAGTTATGTTTGTTCAATTAATCATTTATACTTCACGTGTAAAATGTAGAAGCGTCATTTCCTTGAAGAGAAAGTATTAACAGTGAAATGGGCAACCACACATAGTAAATACGATAAACAGCATAGATAAATCATAACGGAAAAAATTCTCTTCCCCAGGTGAGGATCGAACTCACACTCTCGGTATTCCTCGCAGGTACTGCTGTATAAGTACCGCGCGCTAACCAGTTGCGCCACTGGGGATACAAAACATCGCTTGATAGGAGAATAACTAATAATAGTTATGTTTGTTCAAGTAATCATTTATAATTAACGTCTAAAATGTAGAAGCGTCATATCCTTGAAAAGAAAGTATTAACAGTAAAATGGGCAACCACACATAGTAAATACGATAAATAGCATAGATAAATCTTAATGGAAAAAAATTATCTTCCACAGGTGAGGATCGAACTCACAACCTCGGCATTCCTCGCAAGCACTGCTGTATAAGTACCTCGCGCTAACCAGTTGCGCCACTGTGGATACAATACATCGCTTGATAGGAGAATAACTAATAATAGTTATAGTTGTTCAATTAATCATTTATACTTCACGTGTAAAATATAGAAGTGTCATTTCCTTGAAAAGAAAATATTAAATGTAAAATGGGCAATCACACATAGTAAATACGATAAACAGCATAGATAAATCTTAATGGAAAAAATTCTCTTCCCCAGGTGAGGATCGAACACACAACCTCGGCATTCCTCGCAAGCACTGCTGTATAAGTACCGCGCGCTAACCAGTTGCGCCACTGGGGATACAAACCATCGCTTGATAGGAGAATAACTAATAATAGTTATGTTTGTTCAATTAATCATTTATAATTCAAGTCTAAAATGTAGAAGTGTAATTTCCTTGAAAAGAAAGTATTAAAAGTAAAATATGCAAACACACATAGTTAATACGATAAACAGCATAGATAAATCTTAATGGAAAAAATTCTCTTCCCCAGGTGAGGATCGAACTCACAACCTCGGCATTCCTCGTAGGCACTGCTGTATAAGTACCACGCGCTAACCAGTTGCGCCACAGGGGATACAAAACATCGCTTGATAGGAGAATAACTAATAATAGTTATGTTTGTTCAATTAATCATTTAAAATTCACGTCTAAAATGTAGAAGCGTCATATCCTTGAAAAGAAAGTATTAAAAGTAAAATGGGCAACCACAAATAGTAAATACGATAAACAGCATAGATAAATCTTAACGGAAAAAATTATCTTCCCCAGGTGAGGATCGAACTCACAACCTCGGCATTCCTCGCAGGCACTGCTGTATAAGTACCGCGCGCTATCCAGTTGCGCCACTGGGAATACAAAACATCGCTTGATAGGAGAATAACTAATAATAGTCATGTTTGTTCAATTAATCATTTATACTTCACGTGTAAAATGTAGAAGCGTCATTTCCTTGAAAAGAAAGTATTAAAAGTAAAATGGGCAACCACACATAGTAAATACGATAAACAGCATAGATAAATCTTAATGGAAATAATTCTACTCCCCAGGTGAGGATCGAACTCACAACCTCGGCATTCCTCGCAAGCACTGCTGTATAAATTACGCGCGCTAACCAGTTGCGCCACTGGGTATATAGGACATCGATTGATAGAAGAATAACTAATAATTCGAATGTTTGTTCAATTAATAATTTATACTTCACGTGTAAAATGTAGAAGCGTCATTTCCTTGAAAAGAAAATATTAAATGTAAAATGGGCAATCACACATAGTAAATACGATAAACAGCATAGATAAATCTTAAGGGAAAAATTTTTCTACCCCAGGTGAGGATCGAACTAACAACCCCGGCATTCCTCGAAGATACTGCTGTATAAGTACCGCGCGATAACCAGTTGCGCAACTGGGGATACTAAACACCGTTTGATAGGAGAATAACTAATAATAGTTATGTTTGTTCAATTAATCATTTATAAATAACGTCTAAAATGTAGAAGCGTCATATCCTTGAAAAGAAAGTATTAAAAGTAAAATGGGCAACCACACATAGTAAATACGATAAACAGCATAGATAAATCTTGATGGAAAACTTTTTTTTCCTCAGGTGAGGATCGAACTCACAACCTCGCCATTAATCGCAGGTACTACTGTATAAGTAACACGCGCTAACCAGTTGCGCCACTGGGGATACAAAACATTGCTTGATAGGAGAATAACTAATAATAGTTATGTTTGTTCAATTAATCATTTATACTTCACGTGTAAAATGTAGAAGCGTCATTTCCTTGAAAAGAAAGTATTAACAGTAAAATGGGCAACCACACATAGTAAATACGATAAATAGCATAGATAAATCTTAATGGAAAAAAACTATCTTCCACAGGTGAGGATCGAACTCACAACCTCGGCATTCCTCGCAAGCACTGCTGTATAAGTACCTCGCGCTAACCAGTTGCGCCACTGTGGATACAAAACATCGCTTGATAGGAGAATAACTAATAATAGTTATAGTTGTTCAATTAATCATTTATACTTCACGTGTAAAATGTAGAAGTGTCATTTCCTTGAAAAGAAAATATTAAATGTAAAATGGGCAATCACACATAGTAAATACGATAAACAGCATAGATAAATCTTAAGGGAAAAATTTTTCTTCCCCAGGTGAGGATCGAACTAACAACCCCGGCATTCCTCGAAGATACTGCTGTATAAGTACCGCGCGATAACCAGTTGCGCAACTTCTGATACTAAACACCGTTTGATAGGAGAATAACTAATAATAGTTATGTTTGTTCAATTAATCATTTATAATTCACGTCTAAAATGTAGAAGCGTCATATCCTTGAAAAGAAAGTATTAAAAGTAAAATGGGCAACCACACATAGTAAACACAATAAACAGCATAGATAAATCTTGAGGGACAAAATTTTTCTTCCCAAGTTGAGGATCGAACTAACATCCTCGGCATTTCTCACAGGCACTGCTCTATAAGTTCCGCTTGATAACCATTTACGCCACTGGGGATACAAAACATCGCTTGATAGGAGAATAACTAATAATAGTTATGTTTGTTCAATTAATCATTTATACTTCACGTGTAAAATGTAGAAGCGTCATTTCCTTGAAAATAAAGTATTAACAGTAAAATGGGCAACCACACATAGTAAATACGATAAACAGCATAGATAAATCTTAATGGAAAAAATTCTCTTCCCCAGGTGAGGATCGAACTCACAACCTCGGCATTCCTCGCAAGCACTGCTGTATAAGTACCGCGCGCTAACCAGTTGCGCCACTGGGGATACAAACCATCGCTTGATAGGAGAATAACTAATAATAGTTATGTTTGTTCAATTAATCATTTATAATTCAAGTCTAAAATGTAGAAGTGTAATTTCCTTCCAAAGAAAGTATTAAAAGTAAAATATGCAAACACACATAGTTAATACGATAAACAGCATAGATAAATCTTAATGGAAAAAATTCTCTTCCCCAGGTGAGGATCGAACTCACAACATCGGCATTCCTCGCAGGCACTGCTGTATAAGTAAAGCGCGCTAACCAGTTGCGCCACTGGGGATACAAAACATCGCTTGATAGGAGAATAACTAATAATAGTTATGTTTGTTCAATTAATCATTTAAAATTCACGTCTAAAATGTAGAAGCGTCATATCCTTGAAAAGAAAGTATTAAAAGTAAAATGGGCAACCACACATAGTAAATACGATAAACAGCATAGATAAATCTTAACGGAAAAAATTATCTTCCCCAGGTGAGGATCGAACTCACAACCTCGGCATTCCTCGCAGGCACTGCTGTATAAGTACCGCGCGCTATCCAGTTGCGCCACTGGGAATACAAAACATCGCTTGATAGGAGAATAACTAATAATAGTCATGTTTGTTCAATTAATCATTTATACTTCACGTGTAAAATGTAGAAGTGTAATTTCCTTGAAAAGAAAGTATTAAAAGTAAAATATGCAAACACACATAGTTAATACGATAAACAGCATAGATAAATCTTAATGGAAAAAATTCTCTTCCCCAGGTGAGGATCGAACTCACAACCTCGGCATTCCTCGTAGGCACTGCTGTATAAGTACCGCGCGCTAACCAGTTGCGCCACAGGGGATACAAAACATCGCTTGATAGGAGAATAACTAATAATAGTTATGTTTGTTCAATTAATCATTTAAAATTCACGTCTAAAATGTAGAAGCGTCATATCCTTGAAAAGAAAGTATTAAAAGTAAAATGGGCAACCACAAATAGTAAATACGATAAACAGCATAGATAAATCTTAACGGAAAAAATTATCTTCCCCAGGTGAGGATCGAACTCACAACCTCGGCATTCCTCGCAGGCACTGCTGTATAAGTACCGCGCGCTATCCAGTTGCGCCACTGGGAATACAAAACATCGCTTGATAGGAGAATAACTAATAATAGTCATGTTTGTTCAATTAATCATTTATACTTCACGTGTAAAATGTAGAAGCGTCATTTCCTTGAAAAGAAAGTATTAAAAGTAAAATGGGAACCACACATAGTAAATACGATAAACAGCATAGATAAATCTTAATGGAAATAATTCTACTCCCCAGGTGAGGATCGAACTCACAACCTCGGCATTCCTCGCAAGCACTGCTGTATAAATTACGCGCGCTAACCAGTTGCGCCACTGGGTATATAGGACATCGATTGATAGAAGAATAACTAATAATTCGAATGTTTGTTCAATTAATAATTTATACTTCACGTGTAAAATGTAGAAGCGTCATTTCCTTGAAAAGAAAATATTAAATGTAAAATGGGCAATCACACATAGTAAATACGATAAACAGCATAGATAAATCTTAAGGGAAAAATTTTTCTACCCCAGGTGAGGATCGAACTAACAACCCCGGCATTCCTCGAAGATACTGCTGTATAAGTACCGCGCGATAACCAGTTGCGCAACTGGGGATACTAAACACCGTTTGATAGGAGAATAACTAATAATAGTTATGTTTGTTCAATTAATCATTTATAAATAACGTCTAAAATGTAGAAGCGTCATATCCTTGAAAAGAAAGTATTAAAAGTAAAATGGGCAACCACACATAGTAAATACGATAAACAGCATAGATAAATCTTGATGGAAAACTTTTTTTTCCTCAGGTGAGGATCGAACTCACAACCTCGCCATTAATCGCAGGTACTACTGTATAAGTAACACGCGCTAACCAGTTGCGCCACTGGGGATACAAAACATTGCTTGATAGGAGAATAACTAATAATAGTTATGTTTGTTCAATTAATCATTTATACTTCACGTGTAAAATGTAGAAGCGTCATTTCCTTGAAAAGAAAGTATTAACAGTAAAATGGGCAACCACACATAGTAAATACGATAAATAGCATAGATAAATCTTAATGGAAAAAAATTATCTTCCCCAGGTGAGGATCGAACTCACAACCTCGGCATTCCTCGCAGGCACTGCTGTATAAGTACCGCGCGCTATCCAGTTGCGCCACTGGGAATACAAAACATCGCTTGATAGGAGAATAACTAATAATAGTCATGTTTGTTCAATTAATCATTTATACTTCACGTGTAAAATGTAGAAGCGTCATTTCCTTGAAAAGAAAGTATTAAAAGTAAAATGGGCAACCACACATAGTAAATACGATAAACAGCATAGATAAATCTTAATGGAAATAATTCTACTCCCCAGGTGAGGATCGAACTCACAACCTCGGCATTCCTCGCAAGCACTGCTGTATAAATTACGCGCGCTAACCAGTTGCGCCACTGGGTATATAGGACATCGATTGATAGAAGAATAACTAATAATTCGAATGTTTGTTCAATTAATAATTTATACTTCACGTGTAAAATGTAGAAGCGTCATTTCCTTGAAAAGAAAATATTAAATGTAAAATGGGCAATCACACATAGTAAATACGATAAACAGCATAGATAAATCTTAAGGGAAAAATTTTTCTACCCCAGGTGAGGATCGAACTAACAACCCCGGCATTCCTCGAAGATACTGCTGTATAAGTACCGCGCGATAACCAGTTGCGCAACTTCTGATACTAAACACCGTTTGATAGGAGAATAACTAATAATAGTTATGTTTGTTCAATTAATCATTTATAATTCACGTCTAAAATGTAGAAGCGTCATATCCTTGAAAAGAAAGTATTAAAAGTAAAATGGGCAACCACACATAGTAAACACAATAAACAGCATAGATAAATCTTGAGGGACAAAATTTTTCTTCCCAAGTTGAGGATGGAACTAACATCCTCGGCATTTCTCACAGGCACTGCTCTATAAGTTCCGCTTGATAACCATTTACGCCACTGGGGATACAAAACATCGCTTGATAGGAGAATAACTAATAATAGTTATGTTTGTTCAATTAATCATTTATACTTCACGTGTAAAATGTAGAAGCGTCATTTCCTTGAAAAGAAAGTATTAACAGTAAAATGGGCAACCACACATAGTAAATACGATAAACAGCATAGATAAATCTTAATGGAAAAAATTCTCTTCCCCAGGTGAGGATCGAACTCACAACCTCGGCATTCCTCGCAAGCACTGCTGTATAAGTACCGCGCGCTAACCAGTTGCGCCACTGGGGATACAAACCATCGCTTGATAGGAGAATAACTAATAATAGTTATGTTTGTTCAATTAATCATTTATAATTCAAGTCTAAAATGTAGAAGTGTAATTTCCTTCCAAAGAAAGTATTAAAAGTAAAATATGCAAACACACATAGTTAATACGATAAACAGCATAGATAAATCTTAATGGAAAAAATTCTCTTCCCCAGGTGAGGATCGAACTCACAACATCGGCATTCCTCGCAGGCACTGCTGTATAAGTAAAGCGCGCTAACCAGTTGTGCCACTGGGGATACAAAACATCGCTTGATAGGAGAATAACTAATAATAGTTATGTTTGTTCAATTAATCATTTAAAATTCACGTCTAAAATGTAGAAGCGTCATATCCTTGAAAAGAAAGTATTAAAAGTAAAATGGGCAACCACACATAGTAAATACGATAAACAGCATAGATAAATCTTAACGGAAAAAATTATCTTCCCCAGGTGAGGATCGAACTCACAACCTCGGCATTCCTCGCAGGCACTGCTGTATAAGTACCGCGCGCTATCCAGTTGCGCCACTGGGAATACAAAACATCGCTTGATAGGAGAATAACTAATAATAGTCATGTTTGTTCAATTAATCATTTATACTTCACGTGTAAAATGTAGAAGCGCCATTTCCTTGAAAAGAAAGTATTAAAAGTAAAATGGGCAACCACACATAGTAAATACGATAAACAGCATAGATAAATCTTAATGGAAATAATTCTACTCCCCAGGTGAGGATCGAACTCACAACCTCGGCATTCCTCGCAAGCACTGCTGTATAAATTACGCGCGCTAACCAGTTGCGCCACTGGGTATATAGGAAATCGCTTGATAGAAGAATAACTAATAATTCGAATGTTTGTTCAATTAATAATTTATACTTCACGTGTAAAATGTAGAAGCGTCATTTCCTTGAAAAGAAAATATTAAATGTAAAATGGGCAATCACACATAGTAAATACGATAAACAGCATAGATAAATCTTAATTGAAAAATTTTTCTTCCCCAGGTGAGGATCGAACTAACGACCCCGGCATTCCTCGAAGATACTGCTGTATAAGTACCGCGCGATAACCAGTTGCGCAACTGGGGATACTAAACACCGTTTGATAGGAGAATAACTAATAATAGTTATGTTTGTTCAAATAATCATTTATAATTAACGTCTAAAATGTAGAAGCGTCATATCCTTGAAAAGAAAGTATTAAAAGTAAAATGGGCAACCACACATAGTAAATACGATAAACAGCATAGATAAATCTTAAGGGAAAAATTTTTCTACCCCAGGTGAGGATCGAACTAACAACCCCGGCATTCCTCGAAGATACTGCTGTATAAGTACCGCGCGATAACCAGTTGCGCAACTGGGGATACTAAACACCGTTTGATAGGAGAATAACTAATAATAGTTATGTTTGTTCAATTAATCATTTATAAATAACGTCTAAAATGTAGAAGCGTCATATCCTTGAAAAGAAAGTATTAAAAGTAAAATGGGCAACCACACATAGTAAATACGATAAACAGCATAGATAAATCTTGATGGAAAACTTTTTTTTCCTCAGGTGAGGATCGAACTCACAACCTCGCCATTAATCGCAGGTACTACTGTATAAGTAACACGCGCTAACCAGTTGCGCCACTGGGGATACAAAACATTGCTTGATAGGAGAATAACTAATAATAGTTATGTTTGTTCAATTAATCATTTATACTTCACGTGTAAAATGTAGAAGCGTCATTTCCTTGAAAAGAAAGTATTAACAGTAAAATGGGCAACCACACATAGTAAATACGATAAATAGCATAGATAAATCTTAATGGAAAAAAACTATCTTCCACAGGTGAGGATCGAACTCACAACCTCGGCATTCCTCGCAAGCACTGCTGTAGGAGAATAACTAATAATAGTCATGTTTGTTCAATTAATCATTTATACTTCACGTGTAAAATGTAGAAGCGCCATTTCCTTGAAAAGAAAGTATTAAAAGTAAAATGGGCAACCACACATAGTAAATACGATAAACAGCATAGATAAATCTTAATGGAAATAATTCTACTCCCCAGGTGAGGATCGAACTCACAACCTCGGCATTCCTCGCAAGCACTGCTGTATAAATTACGCGCGCTAACCAGTTGCGCCACTGGGTATATAGGAAATCGCTTGATAGAAGAATAACTAATAATTCGAATGTTTGTTCAATTAATAATTTATACTTCACGTGTAAAATGTAGAAGCGTCATTTCCTTGAAAAGAAAATATTAAATGTAAAATGGGCAATCACACATAGTAAATACGATAAACAGCATAGATAAATCTTAAGGGAAAAATTTTTCTTCCCCAGGTGAGGATCGAACTAACAACCCCGGCATTCCTCGAAGATACTGCTGTATAAGTACCGCGCGATAACCAGTTGCGCAACTGCTGATACTAAACACCGTTTGATAGGAGAATAACTAATAATAGTTATGTTTGTTCAATTAATCATTTATAATTCACGTCTAAAATGTAGAAGCGTCATATCCTTGAAAAGAAAGTATTAAAAGTAAAATGGGCAACCACACATAGTAAACACAATAAACAGCATAGATAAATCTTGAGGGACAAAATTTTTCTTCCCAAGTTGAGGATCGAACTAACATCCTCGGCATTTCTCACAGGCACTGCTCTATAAGTTCCGCTTGATAACCATTTACGCCACTGGGGATACAAAACATCGCTTGATAGGAGAATAACTAATAATAGTTATGTTTGTTCAATTAATCATTTATAATTCACGTGTAAAATGTAGAAGCGTCATTTCCTTGAAAAGAAAGTATTAAAAGTAAAATGGGCAACCACACATAGTAAATACGATAAACAGCATAGATAAATCTTAATGGAAAAAATTCTCTTCCCCAGGTGAGGATCGAACTCACAACCTCGGCATTCCTCGCAAGCACTGCTGTATAAATTACGCGCGCTAACCAGTTGCGCAACTGGGGATACTAAACACCGTTTGATAGCAGAATAACTAATAATAGTTATGTTTGTTCAATTAATCATTTATAATTAACGTCTAAAATGTAGAAGCGTCATATCCTTGAAAAGAAAGTATTAAAAGTAAAATGGGCAACCACACATAGTAAATACGATAAACAGCATAGATAAATCTTGATGGAAAACTTTTTTTTCCCCAGGTGAGGATCGAACTCACAACCTCGCCATTAATCGCAGGTACTTCTGTATAAGTAACACGCGCTAACCAGTTGCGCCACTGGGGATACAAAACATTGCTTGATAGGAGAATAACTAATAATAGTTATGTTTGTTCAATTAATCATTTATACTTCACGCGTAAAATGTAGAAGCGTCATTTCCTTGAAAAGAAAGTATTAACAGTAAAATGGGCAACCACACATAGTAAATACGATAAAGAGCATAGATAAATCTTAATGGAAAAAAATTATCTTCCACAGGTGAGGATCGAACTCACAACCTCGGCATTCCTCGCAAGCACTGCTGTATAAGTACCTCGCGCTAACCAGTTGCGCCACTGTGGATACGAAACATTGCTTGATAGGAGAATAACTAATAATAGTTATAGTTGTTCAATTAATCATTTATAATTCACGTCTAAAATGTAGAAGCGTCATATCCTTGAAAAGAAAGTATTAAAAGTAAAATGGGCAACCACACATAGTAAACACAATAAACAGCATAGATAAATCTTGAGGGACAAAATTTTTCTTCCCAAGTTGAGGATCGAACTAACATCCTCGGCATTTCTCACAGGCACTGCTCTATAAGTTCCGCTTGATAACCATTTACGCCACTGGGGATACAAAACATCGCTTGATAGGAGAATAACTAATAATAGTTATGTTTGTTCAATTAATCATTTATAATTCACGTGTAAAATGTAGAAGCGTCATTTCCTTGAAAAGAAAGTATTAACAGTAAAATGGGCAACCACACATAGTAAATACGATAAACAGCATAGAAAAATCTTAACGGAAAAAATTCTCTTCCCCAGGTGAGGATCGAACTCACAAGCTCGGCATTCCTCGCAAACACTGCTGTATAAGTACCGCGCGCTAACCAGTTGCGCCACTGGGGATACAAAACATCGCTTGATAGGAGAATAACTAATAATAGTTATGTCTGTTCAATTAATCATTTGTAATTCACGTCTAAAATGTAGAAGCGTCATTTCCTCGAAAAGAAAGTATTAAAAGTAAAATGGGCAACCACACATAGTAAATACGATAAACAGCATAGATAAATCTTAATGGAAAAATTCTCTTCCCCAGGTGAGGATCGAACTCACAACCTCGGCATTCCTCGCAAGCACTGCTGTATAAGTACCGCGCGCTAACCAGTTGCGCCACTGGGGATACAAACCATCGCTTGATAGGAGAATAACTAATAATAGTTATGTTTGTTCAATTAATCATTTATAATTCAAGTCTAAAATGTAGAAGTGTAATTTCCTTGAAAAGAAAGTATTAAAAGTAAAATATGCAAACACACATAGTTAATACGATAAACAGCATAGATAAATCTTAATGGAAAAAATTCTCTTCCCCAGGTGAGGATCGAACTCACAACCTCGGCATTCCTCGCAGGCACTGCTGTATAAGTACCGCGCGCTAACCAGTTGCGCCACTGGGGATACAAAACATCGCTTGATAGGAGAATAACTAATAATAGTTATGTTTGTTCAATTAATCATTTAAAATTCACGTCTAAAATGTAGAAGCGTCATATCCTTGAAAAGAAAGTATTAAAAGTAAAATGGGCAACCACACATAGTAAATACGATAAACAGCATAGATAAATCTTAACGGAAAAAATTATCTTCCCCAGGTGAGGATCGAACTCACAACCTCGGCATTCCTCGCAAGCATTGCTGTATAAGTACCGCGCGCTATCCAGTTGCGCCACTGGGAATACAAAACATCGCTTGATAGGAGAATAACTAATAATAGTCATGTTTGTTCAATTAATCATTTATAATTAACGTCTAAAATGTAGAAGCGTCATATCCTTGAAAAGAAAGTATTAAAAGTAAAATGGGCAACCACAGATAGTAAATACGATAAACAGCATAGATAAATCTTGATGGAAAACTTTCTTTTCCCCAGGTGAGGATCGAACTCACAACCTCGCCATTAATCGCAGGTACTTCTGTATAAGTAACACGCGCTAACCAGCTGCGCCACTGGGGATACAAAACATTGCTTGATAGGAGAATAACTAATAATAGTTTTGTTTGTTCAATTAATCATTTATACTTCACATGTAAAATGTAGAAGCGTCATTTCCTTGAAAAGAAAGTATTAAAAGTAAAATGGGCAACCACACATAGTAAATACGATAAACAGCATAGATAAATCTTAATGGAAATAATTCTACTCCCCAGGTGAGGATCGAACTCACAACCTCGGCATTCCTCGCAAGCACTGCTGTATAAATTACGCGCGCTAACCAGTTGCGCCACTGGGTATATAGGACATCGCTTGATAGAAGAATAACTAATAATTCGAATGTTTGTTCAATTAATAATTTATACTTCACGTGTAAAATGTAGAAGCGTCATATCCTTGAAAAGAAAGTATTAAAAGTAAAATGGGCAACCACACATAGTAAATACGATAAACAGCATAGATAAATCTTAATGGAAAAAATTCTCTTCCCCAGGTGAGGATCGAACTCACAACCTCGGCATTCCTCGCAAGCACTGCTGTATAAGTACCGCGCGCTAACCAGTTGCGCCACTGGGGATACAAACCATCGCTTGATAGGAGAATAACTAATAATAGTTATGTTTGTTCAATTAATCATTTAAAATTCACGTCTAAAATGTAGAAGCGTCATATCCTTGAAAAGAAAGTATTAAAAGTAAAATGGGCAACCACACATAGTAAATACGATAAACAGCATAGATAAATCTTAACGGAAAAAATTCTACTCCCCAGGTGAGGATCGAACTCACAACCTCGGCATTCCTCGCAAGCACTGCTGTATAAATTACGCGCGCTAACCAGTTGCGCAACTGGGGATACTAAACACCGTTTGATAGCAGAATAACTAATAATAGTTATGTTTGTTCAATTAATCATTTATAATTAACGTCTAAAATGTAGAAGCGTCATATCCTTGAAAAGAAAGTATTAAAAGTAAAATGGGCAACCACACATAGTAAATACGATAAACAGCATAGATAAATCTTGATGGAAAACTTTTTTTTCCCCAGGTGAGGATCGCGAACTCACAACCTCGCCATTAATCGCAGGTACTTCTGTATAAGTAACACGCGCTAACCAGTTGCGCCACTGGGGATACAAAACATTGCTTGATAGGAGAATAACTAATAATAGTTATGTTTGTTCAATTAATCATTTATACTTCACGCGTAAAATGTAGAAGCGTCATTTCCTTGAAAAGAAAGTATTAACAGTAAAATGGGCAACCACACATAGTAAATACGATAAATAGCATAGATAAATCTTAATGGAAAAAAATTATCTTCCACAGGTGAGGATCGAACTCACAACCCCGGCATTCCTCGAAGATACTGCTGTATAAGTACCGCGCGATAACCAGTTGCGCAACTGCTGATACTAAACACCGTTTGATAGGAGAATAACTAATAATAGTTATGTTTGTTCAATTAATCATTTATAATTCACGTCTAAAATGTAGAAGCGTCATATCCTTGAAAAGAAAGTATTAAAAGTAAAATGGGCAACCACACATAGTAAACACAATAAACAGCATAGATAAATCTTGAGGGACAAAATTTTTCTTCCCAAGTTGAGGATCGAACTAACATCCTCGGCATTTCTCACAGGCACTGCTCTATAAGTTCCGCTTGATAACCATTTACGCCACTGGGGATACAAAACATCGCTTGATAGGAGAATAACTAATAATAGTTATGTTTGTTCAATTAATCATTTATAATTCACGTGTAAAATGTAGAAGCGTCATTTCCTTGAAAAGAAAGTATTAACAGTAAAATGGGCAACCACACATAGTAAATACGATAAACAGCATAGAAAAATCTTAACGGAAAAAATTCTCTTCCCCAGGTGAGGATCGAACTCACAAGCTCGGCATTCCTCGCAAGCACTGCTGTATAAGTACCGCGCGCTAACCAGTTGCGCCACTGGGGATACAAAACATCGCTTGATAGGAGAATAACTAATAATAGTTATGTCTGTTCAATTAATCATTTATAATTCACGTCTAAAATGTAGAAGCGTCATTTCCTCGAAAAGAAAGTATTAAAAGTAAAATGGGCAACCACACATAGTAAATACGATAAACAGCATAGATAAATCTTAATGGAAAAAATTCTCTTCCCCAGGTGAGGATCGAACTCACAACCTCGGCATTCCTCGCAAGCACTGCTGTATAAGTACCGCGCGCTAACCAGTTGCGCCACTGGGGATACAAACCATCGCTTGATAGGAGAATAACTAATAATAGTTATGTTTGTTCAATTAATCATTTATAATTCAAGTCTAAAATGTAGAAGTGTAATTTCCTTGAAAAGAAAGTATTAAAAGTAAAATATGCAAACACACATAGTTAATACGATAAACAGCATAGATAAATCTTAATGGAAAAAATTCTCTTCCCCAGGTGAGGATCGAACTCACAACCTCGGCATTCCTCGCAGGCACTGCTGTATAAGTACCGCGCGCTAACCAGTTGCGCCACTGGGGATACAAAACATCGCTTGATAGGAGAATAACTAATAATAGTTATGTTTGTTCAATTAATCATTTAAAATTCACGTCTAAAATGTAGAAGCGTCATATCCTTGAAAAGAAAGTATTAAAAGTAAAATGGGCAACCACACATAGTAAATACGATAAACAGCATAGATAAATCTTAACGGAAAAAATTATCTTCCCCAGGTGAGGATCGAACTCACAACCTCGGCATTCCTCGCAGGCATTGCTGTATAAGTACCGCGCGCTATCCAGTTGCGCCACTGGGAATACAAAACATCGCTTGATAGGAGAATAACTAATAATAGTCATGTTTGTTCAATTAATCATTTATAATTAACGTCTAAAATGTAGAAGCGTCATATCCTTGAAAAGAAAGTATTAAAAGTAAAATGGGCAACCACAGATAGTAAATACGATAAACAGCATAGATAAATCTTGATTTAAAACTTTCTTTTCCCCAGGTGAGGATCGAACTCACAACCTCGCCATTAATCGCAGGTACTTCTGTATAAGTAACACGCGCTAACCAGCTGCGCCACTGGGGATACAAAACATTGCTTGATAGGAGAATAACTAATAATAGTTTTGTTTGTTCAATTAATCATTTATACTTCACGTGTAAAATGTAGAAGCGTCATTTCCTTGAAAAGAAAGTATTAAAAGTAAAATGGGCAACCACACATAGTAAATACGATAAACAGCATAGATAAATCTTAATGGAAATAATTCTACTCCCCAGGTGAGGATCGAACTCACAACCTCGCCATTAATCGCAGGTACTTCTGTATAAGTAACACGCGCTAACCAGTTGCGCCACTGGGGATACAAAACATTGCTTGATAGGAGAATAACTAATAATAGTTATGTTTGTTCAATTAATCATTTATACTTCACGTGTAAAATGTAGAAGCGTCATTTCCTTGAAAATAAAGTATTAACAGTAAAATGGGCAACCATACATAGTAAATACGATAAACAGCATAGATAAATCTTAACGGAAAAAATTATCTTCCCCAGGTGAGGATCGAACTCACAACCTCGGCATTCCTCGCAAGCACTGCTGTATAAGTACCGCGCGTAACCAATTGCGCCACTGGGGATACGAAACATCGCTTGATAGGAGAATAACTAATAATAGTTATGTTTGTTCAATTAATCATTTATAATTCACGTCTAAAATGTATAAGCGTCATATCCTTGAAAAGAAAGTATTAAAAGTAAAATGGGCAACCACACAGAGTAAACACAATAAACAGCATAGATAAATCTTGAGGGAAAAATTTTTCTTCCCAAGGTGAGGATCGAACTAACATCCTGGGCATTTCTCACAGGCACTGCTCTATAAGTTCCGCTTGATAACCATTTACGCCACTGGATATAAAAAACATCGCTTGATAGGAGAATAACTAATAATAGTTATGTTTGTTCAATTAATCATTTATAATTCACGTCTAAAATGTAGAAGCGTCATATCCTTGAAAAGAAAGTATTAAAAGTAAAATGGGCAACCACACATAGTAAATACGATAAACAGCATAGATAAATCTTAATGGAAAAAATTCTCTTCCCCAGGTGAGGATCGAACTCACAACCTCGGCATTCCTCGCAAGCACTGCTGTATAAGTACCGCGCGCTAACCAATTGCGCCACTGGGGATACAAAACATCGCTTGATAGGAGAATAACTAATAATAGTTATGTTTGTTGAATTAATAATTTATAATTCACGTCTAAAATGTAGAAGCGTCATTTCCTTGAAAAGAAAGTTTCAAAAGTAAAATGGGCAACCACACATAGTAAATACGATAAACAGCATAGATAAATCTTAATGGAAAAAATTCTCTTCTCCAGGTGAGGATCGAACTCACAACCTCGGCATTCCTCGCAGGCACTGCTGTATAAGTACCGCGCGCTAACCAGTTGCGCCACTGGGGATACAAACCATCGCTTGATAGGAGAATAACTAATAATAGTTATGTTTGTTCAATTAATCATTTATAATTCAAGTCTAAAATGTAGAAGCGTCATATCCTTGAAAAGAAAGTATTAAAAGTAAAATGGGCAACCACACATAGTAAATACGATAAACAGCATAGATAAATCATAATGGAAATAATTCTACTCCCCAGGTGAGGATCGAACTCACAACCTCGGCATTCCTCGCAAGCACTGCTGTATAAATTACGCGCGCTAACCAGTTGCGCCACTGGGTATATAGGACATCGCTTGATAGAAGAATAACTAATAATTCGAATGTTTGTTCAATTAATAATTTATACTTCACGTGTAAAATGTAGAAGCGTCATTTCCTTGAAAAGACAGTATTAAAAGTAAAATGGGCAACCACACATAGTAAATTCGATAAATAGCATAGACAAATCTTGATGGAAAACTTTTTTTTCCCAGGTGAGGATCGAACTCACAACCTCGCCATTAATCGCAGGCACTTCTGTATAAGTAACACGGGCTAACCAGTTGCGCCACTGGGGATACAAAACATTGCTTGATAGTAGAATAACTAATAATAGTTTTGTTTGTTCAATTAATCATTTATAATTCACGTCTAAAATGTAGAAGCGTCATTTCCTTGAAAAGAAAGTATTAAAAGTAAAATGGGCAACCACACATAGTAAACACAATAAACAGCATAGATAAATCTTGAGGGACAAAATTTTTCTTCCCAAGTTGAGGATCGAACTAACATCCTCGGCATTTCTCACAGGCACTGCTCTATAAGTTCCGCTTGATAACCATTTACGCCACTGGGGATACAAAACATCGCTTGATAGGAGAATAACTAATAATAGTTATGTTTGTTCAATTAATCATTTATAATTCAAGTCTAAAATGTAGAAGTGTAATTTCCTTGAAAAGAAAGTATTAAAAGTAAAATATGCAAACACACATAGTTAATACGATAAACAGCATAGATAAATCTTAATGGAAAAAATTCTCTTCCCCAGGTGAGGATCGAACTCACAACCTCGGCATTCCTCGCAGGCACTGCTGTATAAGTACCGCGCGCTAACCAGTTGCGCCACTGGGGATAAAAAACATCGCTTGATAGGAGAATAACTAATAATAGTTATGTTTGTTCAATTAATCATTTAAAATTCACGTCTAAAATGTAGAAGCGTCATATCCTTGAAAAGAAAGTATTAAAAGTAAAATGGGCAACCACACATAGTAAATACGATAAACAGCATAGATAAATCTTAACGGAAAAAATTATCTTGCCCAGGTGAGGATCGAACTCACAACCTCGGCATTCCTCGCAGGCACTGCTGTATAAGTACCGCGCGCTATCCAGTTGAGCCACTGGGAATACAAAACATCGCTTGATAGGAGAATAACTAATAATAGTCATGTTTGTTCAATTAATCATTTATACTTCACGTGTAAAATGTAGAAGCGTCATTTCCTTGAAAAGAAAGTATTAAAAGTAAAATGGGCAACAACACATAGTAAATACGATAAACAGCATAGATAAATCTTAATGGAAATAATTCCACTCCCCAGGTGAGGATCGAACTCACAACCTCGGCATTCCTCGCAAGCACTGCTGTATAAGTACCGCGCGCTATCCAGTTGCGCCACTGGGAATACAAAACATCGCTTGATAGGAGAATAACTAATAATAGTCATGTTTGTTCAATTAATCATTTATACTTCACGTGTAAAATGTAGAAGCGTCATTTCCTTGAAAAGAAAGTATTAAAGTAAAATGGGCAACCACACATAGTAAATACGATAAACAGCATAGATAAATCATAATGGAAATAATTCTACTCCCCAGGTGAGGATCGAACTCACAACCTCGGCATTCCTCGCAAGCACTGCTGTATAAATTACGCGCGCTAACCAGTTGCGCCACTGGGTATATAGGACATCGCTTGATAGAAGAATAACTAATAATTCGAATGTTTGTTCAATTAATAATTTATACTTCACGTGTAAAATGTAGAAGCGTCATTTCCTTGAAAAGACAGTATTAAAAGTAAAATGGGCAACCACACATAGTAAATTCGATAAATAGCATAGACAAATCTTGATGGAAAACTTTTTTTTCCCCAGGTGAGGATCGAACTCACAACCTCGCCATTAATCGCAGGCACTTCGGTATAAGTAACACGGGCTAACCAGTTGCGCCACTGGGGATACAAAACATTGCTTGATAGTAGAATAACTAATAATAGTTTTGTTTGTTCAATTAATCATTTATAATTCACGTCTAAAATGTAGAAGCGTCATTTCCTTGAAAAGAAAGTATTAAAAGTAAAATGGGCAACCACACATAGTAAACACAATAAACAGCATAGATAAATCTTGAGGGACAAAATTTTTCTTCCCAAGTTGAGGATCGAACTAACATCCTCGGCATTTCTCACAGGCACTGCTCTATAAGTTCCGCTTGATAACCATTTACGCCACTGGGGATACAAAACATCGCTTGATAGGAGAATAACTAATAATAGTTATGTTTGTTCAATTAATCATTTATAATTCAAGTCTAAAATGTAGAAGTGTAATTTCCTTGAAAAGAAAGTATTAAAAGTAAAATATGCAAACACACATAGTTAATACGATAAACAGCATAGATAAATCTTAATGGAAAAAATTCTCTTCCCCAGGTGAGGATCGAACTCACAACCTCGGCATTCCTCGCAGGCACTGCTGTATAAGTACCGCGCGCTAACCAGTTGCGCCACTGGGGATAAAAAACATCGCTTGATAGGAGAATAACTAATAATAGTTATGTTTGTTCAATTAATCATTTAAAATTCACGTCTAAAATGTAGAAGCGTCATATCCTTGAAAAGAAAGTATTAAAAGTAAAATGGGCAACCACACATAGTAAATACGATAAACAGCATAGATAAATCTTAACGGAAAAAATTATCTTGCCCAGGTGAGGATCGAACTCACAACCTCGGCATTCCTCGCAGGCACTGCTGTATAAGTACCGCGCGCTATCCAGTTGAGCCACTGGGAATACAAAACATCGCTTGATAGGAGAATAACTAATAATAGTCATGTTTGTTCAATTAATCATTTATACTTCACGTGTAAAATGTAGAAGCGTCATTTCCTTGAAAAGAAAGTATTAAAAGTAAAATGGGCAACAACACATAGTAAATACGATAAACAGCATAGATAAATCTTAATGGAAATAATTCTACTCCCCAGGTGAGGATCGAACTCACAACCTCGGCATTCCTCGCAAGCACTGCTGTATAAGTACCGCGCGCTATCCAGTTGCGCCACTGGGAATACAAAACATCGCTTGATAGGAGAATAACTAATAATAGTCATGTTTGTTCAATTAATCATTTATACTTCACGTGTAAAATGTAGAAGCGTCATTTCCTTGAAAAGAAAGTATTAAAGTAAAATGGGCAACCACACATAGTAAATACGATAAACAGCATAGATAAATCATAATGGAAATAATTCTACTCCCCAGGTGAGGATCGAACTCACAACCTCGGCATTCCTCGCAAGCACTGCTGTATAAATTACGCGCGCTAACCAGTTGCGCCACTGGGTATATAGGACATCGCTTGATAGAAGAATAACTAATAATTCGAATGTTTGTTCAATTAATAATTTATACTTCACGTGTAAAATGTAGAAGCGTCATTTCCTTGAAAAGACAGTATTAAAAGTAAAATGGGCAACCACACATAGTAAATTCGATAAATAGCATAGACAAATCTTGATGGAAAACTTTTTTTTCCCCAGGTGAGGATCGAACTCACAGCCTCGCCATTAATCGCAGGCACTTCTGTATAAGTAACACGGGCTAACCAGTTTCGCCACTGGGGATACAAAACATTGCTTGATAGTAGAATAACTAATAATAGTTTTGTTTGTTCAATTAATCATTTATAATTCACGTCTAAAATGTAGAAGCGTCATTTCCTTGAAAAGAAAGTATTAAAAGTAAAATGGGCAACCACACATAGTAAACACAATAAACAGCATAGATAAATCTTGAGGGACAAAATTTTTCTTCCCAAGTTGAGGATCGAACTAACATCCTCGGCATTTCTCACAGGCACTGCTCTATAAGTTCCGCTTGATAACCATTTACGCCACTGGGGATACAAAACATCGCTTGATAGGAGAATAACTAATAATAGTTATGTTTGTTCAATTAATCATTTATAATTCAAGTCTAAAATGTAGAAGTGTAATTTCCTTGAAAAAAAAGTATTAAAAGTAAAATATGCAAACACACATAGTTAATACGATAAACAGCATAGATAAATCTTAATGGAAAAAATTCTCTTCCCCAGGTGAGGATCGAACTCACAACCTCGGCATTCCTCGCAGGCACTGCTGTATAAGTACCGCGCGCTAACCAGTTGCGCCACTGGGGATAAAAAACATCGCTTGATAGGAGAATAACTAATAATAGTTATGTTTGTTCAATTAATCATTTAAAATTCACGTCTAAAATGTAGAAGCGTCATATCCTTGAAAAGAAAGTATTAAAAGTAAAATGGGCAACCACACATAGTAAATACGATAAACAGCATAGATAAATCTTAACGGAAAAAATTATCTTGCCCAGGTGAGGATCGAACTCACAACCTCGGCATTCCTCGCAGGCACTGCTGTATAAGTACCGCGCGCTATCCAGTTGCGCCACTGGGAATACAAAACATCGCTTGATAGGAGAATAACTAATAATAGTCATGTTTGTTCAATTAATCATTTATACTTCACGTGTAAAATGTAGAAGCGTCATTTCCTTGAAAAGAAAGTATTAAAAGTAAAATGGGCAACAACACATAGTAAATACGATAAACAGCATAGATAAATCTTAATGGAAATAATTCTACTCCCCAGGTGAGGATCGAACTCACAACCTCGGCATTCCTCGCAAGCACTGCTGTATAAGTACCGCGCGCTATCCAGTTGCGCCACTGGGAATACAAAACATCGCTTGATAGGAGAATAACTAATAATAGTCATGTTTGTTCAATTAATCATTTATACTTCACGTGTAAAATGTAGAAGCGTCATTTCCTTGAAAAGAAAGTATTAAAGTAAAATGGGCAACCACACATAGTAAATACGATAAACAGCATAGATAAATCATAATGGAAATAATTCTACTCCCCAGGTGAGGATCGAACTCACAACCTCGGCATTCCTCGCAAGCACTGCTGTATAAATTACGCGCGCTAACCAGTTGCGCCACTGGGTATATAGGACATCGCTTGATAGAAGAATAACTAATAATTCGAATGTTTGTTCAATTAATAATTTATACTTCACGTGTAAAATGTAGAAGCGTCATTTCCTTGAAAAGACAGTATTAAAAGTAAAATGGGCAACCACACATAGTAAATTCGATAAATAGCATAGACAAATCTTGATGGAAAACTTTTTTTTCCCCAGGTGAGGATCGAACTCACAGCCTCGCCATTAATCGCAGGCACTTCTGTATAAGTAACACGGGCTAACCAGTTTCGCCACTGGGGATACAAAACATTGCTTGATAGTAGAATAACTAATAATAGTTTTGTTTGTTCAATTAATCATTTATAATTCACGTCTAAAATGTAGAAGCGTCATTTCCTTGAAAAGAAAGTATTAAAAGTAAAATGGGCAACCACACATAGTAAACACAATAAACAGCATAGATAAATCTTGAGGGACAAAATTTTTCTTCCCAAGTTGAGGATCGAACTAACATCCTCGGCATTTCTCACAGGCACTGCTCTATAAGTTCCGCTTGATAACCATTTACGCCACTGGGGATACAAAACATCGCTTGATAGGAGAATAACTAATAATAGTTATGTTTGTTCAATTAATCATTTATAATTCAAGTCTAAAATGTAGAAGTGTAATTTCCTTGAAAAAAAAGTATTAAAAGTAAAATATGCAAACACACATAGTTAATACGATAAACAGCATAGATAAATCTTAATGGAAAAAATTCTCTTCCCCAGGTGAGGATCGAACTCACAACCTCGGCATTCCTCGCAGGCACTGCTGTATAAGTACCGCGCGCTAACCAGTTGCGCCACTGGGGATACAAAACATCGCTTGATAGGATAATAACTAATAATAGTTATGTTTGTTCAATTTATCATTTAAAATTCACGTCTAAAATGTAGAAGCGTCATATCCTTGAAAAGAAAGTATTAAAAGTAAAATGGGCAACCACACATAGTAAATACGATAAACAGCATAGATAAATCTTAATGGAAAAAATTCTCTTCCCCAGGTGAGGATCGAACTCACAACCTCGGCATTCCTCGCAGGCACTGCTGTATAAGTACCGCGCGCTAACCAGTTGCGCCACTGGGGATACAAAACATCGCTTGATAGGATAATAACTAATAATAGTTATGTTTGTTCAATTTATCATTTAAAATTCACGTCTAAAATGTAGAAGCGTCATATCCTTGAAAAGAACGTATTAAAAGTAAAATGGGCAACCACACATAGTAAATACGATAAACAGCATAGATAAATCTTAATGGAAATAATTCTACTCCCCAGGTGAGGATCGAACTCACAACCTCGGCATTCCTCGCAAGCACTGCTGTATAAATTACGCGCGCTAACCAGTTGCGCCACTGGGTATATAGGACATCGCTTGATAGAAGAATAACTAATAATTCGAATGTTTGTTCAATTAATAATTTATACTTCACGTGTAAAATGTAGAAGCGTCATTTCCTTGAAAAGAAAATATTAAATGTAAAATGGGCAACCACACATAGTAAATTCGATAAATAGCATAGACAAATCTTGATGGAAAACTTTTTTTTCCCCAGGTGAGGATCGAACTCACAGCCTCGCCATTAATCGCAGGCACTTCTGTATAAGTAACACGGGCTAACCAGTTTCGCCACTGGGGATACTAAACACCGTTTGATAGGAGAATAACTAATAATAGTTATGTTTGTTCAATTAATCATTTATAATTAACGTCTAAAATGTAGAAGCGTCATATCCTTGAAAAGAAAGTATTAAAAGTAAAATGGGCAACCACACATAGTAAATACGATAAACAGCATAGATAAATCTTGATGGAAAACTTTTTTTTCCCCCAGGTGAGGATCGAACTCACAACCTCGGCATTAATCGCAGGTACTTCTGTATAAGTAACACGCGCTAACCAGTTGCGCCACTGGGGATACAAAACATTGCTTGATAGGAGAATAACTAATAATAGTTTTGTTTGTTCAATTAATCATTTACACTTCACGTGTAAAATGTAGAAGCGTCATTTCCTTGAAAATAAAGTATTAACAGTAAAATGGGCAACCATACATAGTAAATACGATAAACAGCATAGATAAATCTTAACGGAAAAAATTATCTTCCCCAGGTGAGGATCGAACTCACAACCTCGGCATTCCTCGCAAGCACTGCTGTATAAGTACCGCGCGCTAACCAGTTGCGCCACTGGGGATACAAAACATCGCTTGATAGGATAATAACTAATAATAGTTATGTTTGTTCAATTAATCATTTATAATTCACGTCTAAAATGTATAAGCGTCATATCCTTGAAAAGAAAGTATTAAAAGTAAAATGGGCAACCACACAGAGTAAACTTAATAAAGAGCATAGATAAATCTTGAGGGAAAAATTTTTCTTCCCAATGTGAGGATCAAACTAACATCCTGGACATTTCTCACAGGCACTGCTCTATAAGTTCCGCTTGATAACCATTTACTCCACTGGGGATAAAAAACATCGCTTGATAGGAGAATAACTAATAATAGTTATGTTTGTTCAATTAATCATTTATAATTCACGTCTAAAATGTAGAAGCGTCATATCCTTGAAAAGAAAGTATTAAAAGTAAAATGGGCAACCACACATAGTAAATACGATAAACAGCATAGATAAATCTTAATGGAAAAAATTCTCTTCCCCAGGTGAGGATCGAACTCACAACCTCGGCATTCCTCGTAAGCACTGCTGTATAAGTACCGCGCGCTAACCAATTGCGCCACTGGGGATACAAAACATCGCATGATATTAGAATAACTAATAATAGTTATGTTTGTTCAATTAATCATTTATAATTCACGTCTAAAATGTAGAAGCGTCATATCCTTGAAAAGAAAGTATTAAAAGTAAAATGGGCAACCACACATTGTAAATACGATAAACAGCATAGATAAATCTTAATGGAAAAAAGTCTCTTCCCCAGGTGAGGATCGAACTCACAACCTCGGCATTCCTCGAAAGCACTGCTGTATAAGTACCGCGCGCTAACCAGTTGCGCCACTGGGGAAACAAACCATCGCTTGATAGGATAATAACTAATAATAGTTATGTTTGTTCAATTAATCATTTATAATTCAAGTCTAAAATGTAGAAGTGTAATTTCCTTGAAAAGAATGTATTAAAAGTAAAATATGCAAACACACATAGTTAATACGATAAACAGCATAGATAAATCTTAATGGAAAAAATACTCTTCCCCAGGTGAGGATCGAACTCACAACCTCGGCATTCCTCGCAGGCACTGCTGTATAAGTACCGCGCGCTAACCAGTTGCGCCACTGGGGATACAAAACATCGCTTGATAGGAGAATAACTAATAATAGTTATGTTTGTTCAATTAATAATTTAAAATTCACGTCTAAAATGTAGAAGCGTCATTTCCTTGAAAAGAAAGTTTCAAAAGTAAAATGGGCAACCACACATAGTAAATACGATAAACAGCATAGATAAATCTTAATGGAAAAAATTCTCTTCCCCAGGTGAGGATCGAACTCACAACCTCGGCATTCCTCGCAGGCACTGCTGTATAAGTATCGCGCGCTAACCAGTTGCGCCACTGGGGATACAAAACATCGCATGATATTAGAATAACTAATAATAGTTATGTTTGTTCAATTAATCATTTATAATTCACGTCTAAAATGTAGAAGCGTCATATCCTTGAAAAGAAAGTATTAAAAGTAAAATGGGCAACCACACATTGTAAATACGATAAACAGCATAGATAAATCTTAATGGAAAAAAGTCTCTTCCCCAGGTGAGGATCGAACTCACAACCTCGGCATTCCTCGAAAGCACTGCTGTATAAGTACCGCGCGCTAACCAGTTGCGCCACTGGGGAAACAAACCATCGCTTGATAGGAGAATAACTAATAATAGTTATGTTTGTTCAATTAATCATTTATAATTCAAGTCTAAAATGTAGAAGTGTAATTTCCTTGAAAAGAATGTATTAAAAGTAAAATATGCAAACACACATAGTTAATACGATAAACAGCATAGATAAATCTTAATGGAAAAAATTCTCTTCCCCAGGTGAGGATCGAACTCACAACCTCGGCATTCCTCGCAGGCACTGCTGTATAAGTACCGTGCGCTAACCAGTTGCGCCACTGGGGATACAAAACATCGCTTGATAGGAGAATAACTAATAACAGTTATGTTTGTTCAATTAATCATTTAAAATTCACGTCTAAAATGTAGAAGCGTCATATCCTTGAAAAGAAAGTATTAAAAGTAAAATGGGCAACCACACATAGTAAATACGATAAACAGCATAGATAAATCTTAATGGAAAAAATCATCTTCCCCAGGTGAGGATCGAACTCACAACCTCGCCATTAATCGCAGGCACTTCTGTATAAGTAACACGGGCTAACCAGTTGCGCCACTGGGGATACAAAACATCGTTTGATAGTAGAATAACTAATAATAGTTTTGTTAGTTCAATTAATCATTTATAATTCACGTGTAAAATGTAGAAGCGTCATTTCCTTGAAAATAAAGTATTAACAGTAAAATGGGCAACCATACATAGTAAATACGATAAACAGCATAGATAAATCTTAACGGAAAAAATTATCTTCCCCAGGTGAGGATCGAACACACAACCTCGGCATTCCTCGCAAGCACTGCTGTATAAGTACCGCGCGCTAACTAGTTGCGCTACTGTGGATACAAAACATCGCTTGATAGGAGAATAACTAATAATAGTTATGTTTGTTCAATTAATCATTTATAATTCACGTCTAAAATGTAGAAGCGTCATATCCTTGAAAAGAAAGTATTAAAAGTAAAATGGGCAACCACACATAGTAAATACGATAAACAGCATAGATAAATCTTAATGGAAAAAATTCTCTTCCCCAGGTGAGGATCGAACTCACAACCTCGGCATTCCTCGCAAGCACTACTGTATAAGTACCACGCGCTAACCAATTGCGCCACTGGGGATACAAAACATTGCTTGATAGGAGAATAACTAATAATAGTTATGTTTGTTCAATTAATAATTTATAATTCACGTCTAAAATGTAGAAGCGTCATTTCCTTGAAAAGAAAGTTTCAAAAGTAAAATGGGCAACCACACATAGTAAATACGATAAACAGCATAGATAAATCTTAATGGAAAAAATTCTCTTCCCCAGGTGAGGATCGAACTCACAACCTCGGCATTCCTCGCAGGCACTGCTGTATAAGTACCGCGCGCTAACCAGTTGCGCCACTGGGGATACAAAACATCGCATCATAGTAGAATAACTAATAATAGTTATGTTTGTTCAATTAATCATTTATAATTCACGTCTAAAATGTAGAAGCGTCATATCCTTGAAAAGAAAGTATTAAAAGTAAAATGGGCAACCACACATAGTAAATACGATAAACAGCATAGATAAATCTTAATGGAAAAAATTCTCTTCCCCAGGTGAGGATCGAACTCACAACCTCGGCATTCCTCGCAGGCACTGCTGTATAAGTACCGCGCGCTAACCAGTTGCGCCACTGGGGATACAAAACATCGCATCATAGTAGAATAACTAATAATAGTTATGTTTGTTCAATTAATCATTTATAATTCACGTCTAAAATGTAGAAGCGTCATATCCTTGAAAAGAAAGTATTAAAAGTAAAATGGGCAACCACACATAGTAAATACGATAAACAGCATAGATAAATCTTAATGGAAAAAATTCTCTTCCCCAGGTGAGGATCGAACTCACAACCTCGGCATTCCTAGCAAGCACTGCTGTATAAGTACCGCGCGCTAACCAGTTGCGCCACTGGGGATACAAAACATCGCTTGATAGGAGAATAACTAATAATAGTTATGTCTGTTCAATTAATCATTTATAATTCACGTCTAAAATGTAGAAGCGTCATTTCCTTGAAAAGAAAGTATTAAAAGTAAAATGGGCAACCACACATAGTAAATACGATAAACAGCATAGATAAATCTTAATGGAAAAAATTCTCTTCCCCAGGTGAGGATCGAACTCACAACCTCGGCATTCCTCGCAAGCACTGCTGTATAAATACCGCGCGCTAACCAGTTGCGCCACTGGGGATACCAACCATCGCTTGATAGGAGAATAACTAATAATAGTTATGTTTGTTCAATTAATCATTTATAATTCACGTGTAAAATGTAGAAGCGTCATTTCCTTGAAAATAAAGTATTAACAGTAAAATGGGCAACCATACATAGTAAATACGATAAACAGCATAGATAAATCTTAACGGAAAAAATTATCTTCCCCAGGTGAGGATCGAACTCACAACCTCGGCATTCCTCGCAAGCACTGCTGTATAAGTACCGCGCGCTAACTAGTTGCGCCACTGTGGATACAAAACATCGCTTGATAGGAGAATAACTAATAATAGTTATGTTTGTTCAATTAATCATTTATAATTCACGTCTAAAATGTAGAAGCGTCATATCCTTGAAAAGAAAGTATTAAAAGTAAAATGGGCAACCACACATAGTAAATACGATAAACAGCATAGATAAATCTTAATGGAAAAAATCATCTTCCCCAGGTGAGGATCGAACTCACAACCTCGCCATTAATCGCAGGCACTTCTGTATAAGTAACACGGGCTAACCAGTTGCGCCACTGGGGATACAAAACATCGTTTGATAGTAGAATAACTAATAATAGTTTTGTTAGTTCAATTAATCATTTATAATTCACGTGTAAAATGTAGAAGCGTCATTTCCTTGAAAATAAAGTATTAACAGTAAAATGGGCAACCATACATAGTAAATACGATAAACAGCATAGATAAATCTTAACGGAAAAAATTATCTTCCCCAGGTGAGGATCGAACTCACAACCTCGGCATTCCTCGCAAGCACTGCTGTATAAGTACCGCGCGCTAACTAGTTGCGCTACTGTGGATACAAAACATCGCTTGATAGGAGAATAACTAATAATAGTTATGTTTGTTCAATTAATCATTTATAATTCACGTCTAAAATGTAGAAGCGTCATATCCTTGAAAAGAAAGTATTAAAAGTAAAATGGGCAACCACACATAGTAAATACGATAAACAGCATAGATAAATCTTAATGGAAAAAATTCTCTTCCCCAGGTGAGGATCGAACTCACAACCTCGGCATTCCTCGCAAGCACTACTGTATAAGTACCGCGCGCTAACCAATTGCGCCACTGGGGATACAAAACATTGCTTGATAGGAGAATAACTAATAATAGTTATGTTTGTTCAATTAATAATTTATAATTCACGTCTAAAATGTAGAAGCGTCATTTCCTTGAAAAGAAAGTTTCAAAAGTAAAATGGGCAACCACACATAGTAAATACGATAAACAGCATAGATAAATCTTAATGGAAAAAATTCTCTTCCCCAGGTGAGGATCGAACTCACAACCTCGGCATTCCTCGCAGGCACTGCTGTATAAGTACCGCGCGCTAACCAGTTGCGCCACTGGGGATACAAAACATCGCATCATAGTAGAATAACTAATAATAGTTATGTTTGTTCAATTAATCATTTATAATTCACGTCTAAAATGTAGAAGCGTCATATCCTTGAAAAGAAAGTATTAAAAGTAAAATGGGCAACCACACATAGTAAATACGATAAACAGCATAGATAAATCTTAATGGAAAAAATTCTCTTCCCCAGGTGAGGATCGAACTCACAACCTCGGCATTCCTCGCAGGCACTGCTGTATAAGTACCGCGCGCTAACCAGTTGCGCCACTGGGGATACAAAACATCGCATCATAGTAGAATAACTAATAATAGTTATGTTTGTTCAATTAATCATTTATAATTCACGTCTAAAATGTAGAAGCGTCATATCCTTGAAAAGAAAGTATTAAAAGTAAAATGGGCAACCACACATAGTAAATACGATAAACAGCATAGATAAATCTTAATGGAAAAAATTCTCTTCCCCAGGTGAGGATCGAACTCACAACCTCGGCATTCCTAGCAAGCACTGCTGTATAAGTACCGCGCGCTAACCAGATGCGCCACTGGGGATACAAAACATCGCTTGATAGGAGAATAACTAATAATAGTTATGTCTGTTCAATTAATCATTTATAATTCACGTCTAAAATGTAGAAGCGTCATTTCCTTGAAAAGAAAGTATTAAAAGTAAAATGGGCAACCACACATAGTAAATACGATAAACAGCATAGATAAATCTTAATGGAAAAAATTCTCTTCCCCAGGTGAGGATCGAACTCACAACCTCGGCATTCCTCGCAAGCACTGCTGTATAAATACCGCGCGCTAACCAGTTGCGCCACTGGGGATACCAACCATCGCTTGATAGGAGAATAACTAATAATAGTTATGTTTGTTCAATTAATCATTTATAATTCACGTCTAAAATGTAGAAGCGTCATATCCTTGAAAAGAAAGTATTAAAAGTAAAATGGGCAACCACACATAGTAAATACGATAAACAGCATAGATAAATCTTAATGGAAAAAATTCTCTTCCCCAGGTGAGGATCGAACTCACAACCTCGGCATTCCTAGCAAGCACTGCTGTATAAGTACCGCGCGCTAACCAGTTGCGCCACTGGGGATACAAAACATCGCTTGATAGGAGAATAACTAATAATAGTTATGTCTGTTCAATTAATCATTTATAATTCACGTCTAAAATGTAGAAGCGTCATTTCCTTGAAAAGAAAGTATTAAAAGTAAAATGGGCAACCACACATAGTAAATACGATAAACAGCATAGATAAATCTTAATGGAAAAAATTCTCTTCCCCAGGTGAGGATCGAACTCACAACCTCGGCATTCCTCGCAAGCACTGCTGTATAAATACCACGCGCTAACCAGTTGCGCCACTGGGGATACCAACCATCGCTTGATAGGAGAATAACTAATAATAGTTATGTTTGTTCAATTAATCATTTATAATTCACGTGTAAAATGTAGAAGCGTCATTTCCTTGAAAATAAAGTATTAACAGTAAAATGGGCAACCATACATAGTAAATACGATAAACAGCATAGATAAATCTTAACGGAAAAAATTATCTTCCCCAGGTGAGGATCGAACTCACAACCTCGGCATTCCTCGCAAGCACTGCTGTATAAGTACCGCGCGCTAACTAGTTGCGCCACTGTGGATACAAAACATCGCTTGATAGGAGAATAACTAATAATAGTTATGTTTGTTCAATTAATCATTTATAATTCACGTCTAAAATGTAGAAGCGTCATATCCTTGAAAAGAAAGTATTAAAAGTAAAATGGGCAACCACACATAGTAAATACGATAAACAGCATAGATAAATCTTAATGGAAAAAATTCTCTTCCCCAGGTGAGGATCGAACTCACAACCTCGGCATTCCTCGCAAGCACTACTGTATAAGTACCGCGCGCTAACCAATTGCGCCACTGGGGATACAAAACATTGCTTGATAGGAGAATAACTAATAATAGTTATGTTTGTTCAATTAATAATTTATAATTCACGTCTAAAATGTAGAAGCGTCATTTCCTTGAAAAGAAAGTTTCAAAAGTAAAATGGGCAACCACACATAGTAAATACGATAAACAGCATAGATAAATCTTAATGGAAAAAATTCTCTTCCCCAGGTGAGGATCGAACTCACAACCTCGGCATTCCTCGCAGGCACTGCTGTATAAGTACCGCGCGCTAACCAGTTGCGCCACTGGGGATACAAAACATCGCATCATAGTAGAATAACTAATAATAGTTATGTTTGTTCAATTAATCATTTATAATTCACGTCTAAAATGTAGAAGCGTCATATCCTTGAAAAGAAAGTATTAAAAGTAAAATGGGCAACCACACATAGTAAATACGATAAACAGCATAGATAAATCTTGATGGAAAACTTTTTTTTCCCCCAGGTGAGGATCGAACTCACAACCTCGGCATTAATCGCAATTACTTCTGTATAAGTAACTGCGCTAACCAGTTGCGCCACTGGGGATACAAAACATTGCTTGATAGGAGAATAACTAATAATAGTTTTGTTTGTTCAATTAATCATTTACACTTCACGTGTAAAATGTAGAAGCGTCATTTCCTTGAAAATAAAGTATTAACAGTAAAATGGGCAACCATACATAGTAAATACGATAAACAGCATAGATAAATCTTAACGGAAAAAATTATCTTCCCCAGGTGAGGATCGAACTCACAACCTCGGCATTCCTCGCAAGCACTGCTGTATAAGTACCGCGCGCTAACCAGTTGCGCCACTGGGGATACAAAACATCGCTTGATAGGATAATAACTAATAATAGTTATGTTTGTTCAATTAATCATTTATAATTCACGTCTAAAATGTATAAGCGTCATATCCTTGAAAAGAAAGTATTAAAAGTAAAATGGGCAACCACACAGAGTAAACTTAATAAAGAGCATAGATAAATCTTGAGGGAAAAATTTTTCTTCCCAAGGTGAGGATCAAACTAACATCCTGGACATTTCTCACAGGCACTGCTCTATAAGTTCCGCTTGATAACCATTTACTCCACTGGGGATAAAAAACATCGCTTGATAGGAGAATAACTAATAATAGTTATGTTTGTTCAATTAATCATTTATAATTCACGTCTAAAATGTAGAAGCGTCATATCCTTGAAAAGAAAGTATTAAAAGTAAAATGGGCAACCACACATAGTAAATACGATAAACAGCATAGATAAATCTTAATGGAAAAAATTCTCTTCCCCAGGTGAGGATCGAACTCACAACCTCGGCATTCCTCGTAAGCACTGCTGTATAAGTACCGCGCGCTAACCAATTGCGCCACTGGGGATACAAAACATCGCATGATATTAGAATAACTAATAATAGTTATGTTTGTTCAATTAATCATTTATAATTCACGTCTAAAATGTAGAAGCGTCATATCCTTGAAAAGAAAGTATTAAAAGTAAAATGGGCAACCACACATAGTAAATACGATAAACAGCATAGATAAATCTTAATGGAAAAAATTCTCTTCCCCAGGTGAGGATCGAACTCACAACCTCGGCATTCCTCGAAAGCACTGCTGTATAAGTACCGCGCGCTAACCAGTTGCGCCACTGGGGAAACAAACCATCGCTTGATAGGATAATAACTAATAATAGTTATGTTTGTTCAATTAATCATTTATAATTCAAGTCTAAAATGTAGAAGTGTAATTTCCTTGAAAAGAATGTATTAAAAGTAAAATATGCAAACACACATAGTTAATACGATAAACAGCATAGATAAATCTTAATGGAAAAAATACTCTTCCCCAGGTGAGGATCGAACTCACAACCTCGGCATTCCTCGCAGGCACTGCTTTATAAGTACCGCGCGCTAACCAGTTGCGCCACTGGGGATACAAAACATCGCTTGATAGGAGAATAACTAATAATAGTTATGTTTGTTCAATTAATAATTTAAAATTCACGTCTAAAATGTAGAAGCGTCATTTCCTTGAAAAGAAAGTTTCAAAAGTAAAATGGGCAACCACACATAGTAAATACGATAAACAGCATAGATAAATCTTAATGGAAAAAATTCTCTTCCCCAGGTGAGGATCGAACTCACAACCTCGGCATTCCTCGCAGGCACTGCTGTATAAGTATCGCGCGCTAACCAGTTGCGCCACTGGGGATACAAAACATCGCATGATATTAGAATAACTAATAATAGTTATGTTTGTTCAATTAATCATTTATAATTCACGTCTAAAATGTAGAAGCGTCATATCCTTGAAAAGAAAGTATTAAAAGTAAAATGGGCAACCACACATTGTAAATACGATAAACAGCATAGATAAATCTTAATGGAAAAAAGTCTCTTCCCCAGGTGAGGATCGAACTCACAACCTCGGCATTCCTCGAAAGCACTGCTGTATAAGTACCGCGCGCTAACCAGTTGCGCCACTGGGGAAACAAACCATCGCTTGATAGGAGAATAACTAATAATAGTTATGTTTGTTCAATTAATCATTTATAATTCAAGTCTAAAATGTAGAAGTGTAATTTCCTTGAAAAGAATGTATTAAAAGTAAAATATGCAAACACACATAGTTAATACGATAAACAGCATAGATAAATCTTAATGGAAAAAATTCTCTTCCCCAGGTGAGGATCGAACTCACAACCTCGGCATTCCTCGCAGGCACTGCTGTATAAGTACCGTGCGCTAACCAGTTGCGCCACTGGGGATACAAAACATCGCTTGATAGGAGAATAACTAATAACAGTTATGTTTGTTCAATTAATCATTTAAAATTCACGTCTAAAATGTAGAAGCGTCATATCCTTGAAAAGAAAGTATTAAAAGTAAAATGGGCAACCACACATAGTAAATACGATAAACAGCATAGATAAATCTTAATGGAAAAAATCATCTTCCCCAGGTGAGGATCGAACTCACAACCTCGCCATTAATCGCAGGCACTTCTGAATAAGTAACACGGGCTAACCAGTTGCGCCACTGGGGATACAAAACATCGTTTGATAGTAGAATAACTAATAATAGTTTTGTTAGTTCAATTAATCATTTATAATTCACGTGTAAAATGTAGAAGCGTCATTTCCTTGAAAATAAAGTATTAACAGTAAAATGGGCAACCATACATAGTAAATACGATAAACAGCATAGATAAATCTTAACGGAAAAAATTATCTTCCCCAGGTGAGGATCGAACTCACAACCTCGGCATTCCTCGCAAGCACTGCTGTATAAGTACCGCGCGCTAACTAGTTGCGCTACTGTGGATACAAAACATCGCTTGATAGGAGAATAACTAATAATAGTTATGTTTGTTCAATTAATCATTTATAATTCACGTCTAAAATGTAGAAGCGTCATATCCTTGAAAAGAAAGTATTAAAAGTAAAATGGGCAACCACACATAGTAAATACGATAAACAGCATAGATAAATCTTAATGGAAAAAATTCTCTTCCCCAGGTGAGGATCGAACTCACAACCTCGGCATTCCTCGCAAGCACTACTGTATAAGTACCGCGCGCTAACCAATTGCGCCACTGGGGATACAAAACATTGCTTGATAGGAGAATAACTAATAATAGTTATGTTTGTTCAATTAATAATTTATAATTCACGTCTAAAATGTAGAAGCGTCATTTCCTTGAAAAGAAAGTTTCAAAAGTAAAATGGGCAACCACACATAGTAAATACGATAAACAGCATAGATAAATCTTAATGGAAAAAATTCTCTTCCCCAGGTGAGGATCGAACTCACAACCTCGGCATTCCTCGCAGGCACTGCTGTATAAGTACCGCGCGCTAACCAGTTGCGCCACTGGGGATACAAAACATCGCATCATAGTAGAATAACTAATAATAGTTATGTTTGTTCAATTAATCATTTATAATTCACGTCTAAAATGTAGAAGCGTCATATCCTTGAAAAGAAAGTATTAAAAGTAAAATGGGCAACCACACATAGTAAATACGATAAACAGCATAGATAAATCTTAATGGAAAAAATTCTCTTCCCCAGGTGAGGATCGAACTCACAACCTCGGCATTCCTCGCAGGCACTGCTGTATAAGTACCGCGCGCTAACCAGTTGCGCCACTGGGGATACAAAACATCGCATCATAGTAGAATAACTAATAATAGTTATGTTTGTTCAATTAATCATTTATAATTCACGTCTAAAATGTAGAAGCGTCATATCCTTGAAAAGAAAGTATTAAAAGTAAAATGGGCAACCACACATAGTAAATACGATAAACAGCATAGATAAATCTTAATGGAAAAAATTCTCTTCCCCAGGTGAGGATCGAACTCACAACCTCGGCATTCCTAGCAAGCACTGCTGTATAAGTACCGCGCGCTAACCAGTTGCGCCACTGGGGATACAAAACATCGCTTGATAGGAGAATAACTAATAATAGTTATGTCTGTTCAATTAATCATTTATAATTCACGTCTAAAATGTAGAAGCGTCATTTCCTTGAAAAGAAAGTATTAAAAGTAAAATGGGCAACCACACATAGTAAATACGATAAACAGCATAGATAAATCTTAATGGAAAAAATTCTCTTCCCCAGGTGAGGATCGAACTCACAACCTCGGCATTCCTCGCAAGCACTGCTGTATAAATACCGCGCGCTAACCAGTTGCGCCACTGGGGATACCAACCATCGCTTGATAGGAGAATAACTAATAATAGTTATGTTTGTTCAATTAATCATTTATAATTCACGTGTAAAATGTAGAAGCGTCATTTCCTTGAAAATAAAGTATTAACAGTAAAATGGGCAACCATACATAGTAAATACGATAAACAGCATAGATAAATCTTAACGGAAAAAATTATCTTCCCCAGGTGAGGATCGAACTCACAACCTCGGCATTCCTCGCAAGCACTGCTGTATAAGTACCGCGCGCTAACTAGTTGCGCCACTGTGGATACAAAACATCGCTTGATAGGAGAATAACTAATAATAGTTATGTTTGTTCAATTAATCATTTATAATTCACGTCTAAAATGTAGAAGCGTCATATCCTTGAAAAGAAAGTATTAAAAGTAAAATGGGCAACCACACATAGTAAATACGATAAACAGCATAGATAAATCTTAATGGAAAAAATTCTCTTCCCCAGGTGAGGATCGAACTCACAACCTCGGCATTCCTCGCAAGCACTACTGTATAAGTACCGCGCGCTAACCAATTGCGCCACTGGGGATACAAAACATTGCTTGATAGGAGAATAACTAATAATAGTTATGTTTGTTCAATTAATAATTTATAATTCACGTCTAAAATGTAGAAGCGTCATTTCCTTGAAAAGAAAGTTTCAAAAGTAAAATGGGCAACCACACATAGTAAATACGATAAACAGCATAGATAAATCTTAATGGAAAAAATTCTCTTCCCCAGGTGAGGATCGAACTCACAACCTCGGCATTCCTCGCAGGCACTGCTGTATAAGTACCGCGCGCTAACCAGTTGCGCCACTGTGGATACAAAACATCGCATCATAGTAGAATAACTAATAATAGTTATGTTTGTTCAATTAATCATTTATAATTCACGTCTAAAATGTAGAAGCGTCATATCCTTGAAAAGAAAGTATTAAAAGTAAAATGGGCAACCACACATAGTAAATACGATAAACAGCATAGATAAATCTTAATGGAAAAAATTCTCTTCCCCAGGTGAGGATCGAACTCACAACCTCGGCATTCCTAGCAAGCACTGCTGTATAAGTACCGCGCGCTAACCAGTTGCGCCACTGGGGATACAAACCATCGCTTGATAGGAGAATAACTAATAATAGTTATGTTTGTTCAATTAATCATTTATAATTCAAGTCTAAAATGTAGAAGTGTAATTTCCTTGAAAAGAATGTATTAAAAGTAAAATATGCAAACACACATAGTTAATACGATAAACAGCATAGATAAATCTTAATGGAAAAAATTCTCTTCCCCAGGTGAGGATCGAACTCACAACCTCGGCATTCCTCGCAGGCACTGCTGTATAAGTACCGCGCGCTAACCAGTTGCGCCACTGGGGATACAAAACATCGCTTGATAGGACAATAACTAATAATAGTTATGTTTGTTCAATTAATCATTTAAAATTCACGTCTAAAATGTAGAAGCGTCATATCCTTGAAAAGAAAGTATTAAAAGTAAAATGGGCAACCACACATAGTAAATACGATAAACAGCATAGATAAATCTTAATGGAAAAAATTCTCTTCCCCAGGTGAGGATCGAACTCACAACCTCGGCATTCCTCGCAGGCACTGCTGTATAAGTACCGCGCGCTATCCAGTTGCGCCACTGGGAATACAAAACATCACTTGATAGGAGAATAACTAATAATAGTCATGTTTGTTCGATTAATCATTTATACTTCACGTGTAAAATGTAGAAGCGTCATTTCCTTGAAAAGAAAGTATTAAAAGTAAAATGGGCAACCACACATAGTAAATACGATAAACAGCATAGATAAATCATAATGGAAATAACTCTACTCCCCAGGTGAGGATCGAACTCACAACCTCGGCATTCCTCGCAAGCACTGCTGTATAAATTACGCGCGCTAACCAGTTGCGCCACTGGGTATATAGGACATCGCTTGATAGAAGAATAACTAATAATTCGAATGTTTGTTCAATTAATAATTTATACTTCACGTGTAAAATGTAGAAGCGTCATTTCCTTGAAAAGAAAGTATTAAAAGTAAAATGGGCAACCACACATAGTAAATACGATAAACAGCATAGACAAATCTTGATGGAAAACTTTTTTTTCCCCCAGGTGAGGATCGAACTCACAACCTCGCCATTAATCGCAGGCACTTCTGTATAAGTAACACGCGCTAACCAGTTGCGCCACTGGGGATACAAAACATCGCATGATAGGAGAATAACTAATAATAGTTATGTTTGTTCAATTAATCATTTATAATTCACGTCTAAAATGTAGAAGCGTCATTTCCTTGAAAAGAAAGTATTAAAAGTAAAATGGGCAACCACACATAGTAAATACGATAAACAGCATAGATAAATCTTAATGGAAAAAATTCTCTTCCCCAGGTGAGGATCGAACTCACAACCTCGGCATTCCTAGCAAGCACTGCTGTATAAGTACCGCGCGCTAACCAGTTGCGCCACTGGGGATACAAACCATCGCTTGATAGGAGAATAACTAATAATAGTTATGTTTGTTCAATTAATCATTTATAATTCAAGTCTAAAATGTAGAAGTGTAATTTCCTTGAAAAGAATGTATTAAAAGTAAAATATGCAAACACACATAGTTAATACGATAAACAGCATAGATAAATCTTAATGGAAAAAATTCTCTTCCCCAGGTGAGGATCGAACTCACAACCTCGGCATTCCTCGCAGGCACTGCTGTATAAGTACCGCGCGCTAACCAGTTGCGCCACTGGGGATACAAAACATCGCTTGATAGGAGAATAACTAATAATAGTTATGTTTGTTCAATTAATCATTTAAAATTCACGTCTAAAATGTAGAAGCGTCATATCCTTGAAAAGAAAGTATTAAAAGTAAAATGGGCAACCACACATAGTAAATACGATAAACAGCATAGATAAATCTTAATGGAAAAAATTCTCTTCCCCAGGTGAGGATCGAACTCACAACCTCGGCATTCCTCGCAGGCACTGCTGTATAAGTACCGCGCGCTATCCAGTTGCGCCACTGGGAATACAAAACATCACTTGATAGGAGAATAACTAATAATAGTCATGTTTGTTCGATTAATCATTTATACTTCACGTGTAAAATGTAGAAGCGTCATTTCCTTGAAAAGAAAGTATTAAAAGTAAAATGGGCAACCACACATAGTAAATACGATAAACAGCATAGATAAATCATAATGGAAATAACTCTACTCCCCAGGTGAGGATCGAACTCACAACCTCGGCATTCCTCGCAAGCACTGCTGTATAAATTACGCGCGCTAACCAGTTGCGCCACTGGGTATATAGGACATCGCTTGATAGAAGAATAACTAATAATTCGAATGTTTGTTCAATTAATAATTTATACTTCACGTGTAAAATGTAGAAGCGTCATTTCCTTGAAAAGAAAGTATTAAAAGTAAAATGGGCAACCACACATAGTAAATACGATAAACAGCATAGACAAATCTTGATGGAAAACTTTTTTTTCCCCCAGGTGAGGATCGAACTCACAACCTCGCCATTAATCGCAGGCACTTCTGTATAAGTAACACGCGCTAACCAGTTGCGCCACTGGGGATACAAAACATCGCATGATAGGAGAATAACTAATAATAGTTATGTTTGTTCAATTAATCATTTATAATTCACGTCTAAAATGTAGAAGCGTCATTTCCTTGAAAAGAAAGTATTAAAAGTAAAATGGGCAACCACACATAGTAAATACGATAAACAGCATAGATAAATCTTAATGGAAAAAATTCTCTTCCCCAGGTGAGGATCGAACTCACAACCTCGGCATTCCTAGCAAGCACTGCTGTATAAGTACCGCGCGCTAACCAGTTGCGCCACTGGGGATACAAACCATCGCTTGATAGGAGAATAACTAATAATAGTTATGTTTGTTCAATTAATCATTTATAATTCAAGTCTAAAATGTAGAAGTGTAATTTCCTTGAAAAGAATGTATTAAAAGTAAAATATGCAAACACACATAGTTAATACGATAAACAGCATATATAAATCTTAATGGAAAAAATTCTCTTCCCCAGGTGAGGATCGAACTCACAACCTCGGCATTCCTCGCAGGCACTGCTGTATAAGTACCGCGCGCTAACCAGTTGCGCCACTGGGGATACAAAACATCGCTTGATAGGAGAATAACTAATAATAGTTATGTTTGTTCAATTAATCATTTAAAATTCACGTCTAAAATGTAGAAGCGTCATATCCTTGAAAAGAAAGTATTAAAAGTAAAATGGGCAACCACACATAGTAAATACGATAAACAGCATAGATAAATCTTAATGGAAAAAATTCTCTTCCCCAGGTGAGGATCGAACTCACAACCTCGGCATTCCTCGCAGGCACTGCTGTATAAGTACCGCGCGCTATCCAGTTGCGCCACTGGGAATACAAAACATCGCTTGATAGGAGAATAACTAATAATAGTCATGTTTGTTCGATTAATCATTTATACTTCACGTGTAAAATGTAGAAGCGTCATTTCCTTGAAAAGAAAGTATTAAAAGTAAAATGGGCAACCACACATAGTAAATACGATAAACAGCATAGATAAATCATAATGGAAATAACTCTACTCCCCAGGTGAGGATCGAACTCACAACCTCGGCATTCCTCGCAAGCACTGCTGTATAAATTACGCGCGCTAACCAGTTGCGCCACTGGGTATATAGGACATCGCTTGATAGAAGAATAACTAATAATTCGAATGTTTGTTCAATTAATAATTTATACTTCACGTGTAAAATGTAGAAGCGTCATTTCCTTGAAAAGAAAGTATTAAAAGTAAAATGGGCAACCACACATAGTAAATACGATAAACAGCATAGACAAATCTTGATGGAAAACTTTTTTTTCCCCCAGGTGAGGATCGAACTCACAACCTCGCCATTAATCGCAGGCACTTCTGTATAAGTAACACGCGCTAACCAGTTGCGCCACTGGGGATACAAAACATCGCATGATAGGAGAATAACTAATAATAGTTATGTTTGTTCAATTAATCATTTATAATTCACGTCTAAAATGTAGAAGCGTCATTTCCTTGAAAAGAAAGTATTAAAAGTAAAATGGGCAACCACACATAGTAAATACGATAAAGAGCATAGACAAATCTTGATGGAAAACTTTTTTTTCCCCCAGGTGAGGATCGAACTCACAACCTCGCCATTAATCGCAGGCACTTCTGTATAAGTAACACGCGCTAACCAGTTGCGCCACTGGGGATACAAAACATCGCATGATAGGAGAATAACTAATAATAGTTATGTTTGTTCAATTAATCATTTATAATTCACGTCTAAAATGTAGAAGCGTCATTTCCTTGAAACGAAAGTGTTAAAAGTAAAATGGGCAACCACACATAGTAAATACGATAAACAGCATAGATAAATCTTAATGGAAAAAATTCTCTTCCCCAGGTGAGGATCGAACTCACAACCTCGGCATTCCTAGCAGGCACTGCTGTATAAGTACCGCGCGCTAACCAGTTGCGCCACTGGGGATACAAAACATCGCATGATAGGAGAATAACTAATAATAGTTATGTTTGTTCAATTAATCATTTATACTTCACGTGTAAAATGTAGAAGCGTCATTTCCTTGAAAAGAAAGTATTAAAAGTAAAATGGGCAACCACACATAGTAAATACGATAAACAGCATAGATAAATCATAATGGAAATAATTCTATTCCCCAGGTGAGGATCGAACTCACAACCTCGGCTTTCCTCGGAGGCACTGCTGTATAAGTATCGCGCGCTAACCAGTTGCGCCACTGGGGATACAAAACATCGCATGATATTAGAATAACTAATAATAGTTATGTTTGTTCAATTAATCATTTATAATTCACGTCTAAAATGTAGAAGCGTCATATCCTTGAAAAGAAAGTATTAAAAGTAAAATGGGCAACCACACATTGTAAATACGATAAACAGCATAGATAAATCTTAATGGAAAAAAGTCTCTTCCCCAGGTGAGGATCGAACTCACAACCTCGGCATTCCTCGAAAGCACTGCTGTATAAGTACCGCGCGCTAACCAGTTGCGCCACTGGGGAAACAAACCATCGCTTGATAGGAGAATAACTAATAATAGTTATGTTTGTTCAATTAATCATTTATAATTCAAGTCTAAAATGTAGAAGTGTAATTTCCTTGAAAAGAATGTATTAAAAGTAAAATATGCAAACACACATAGTTAATACGATAAACAGCATAGATAAATCTTAATGGAAAAAATTCTCTTCCCCAGGTGAGGATCGAACTCACAACCTCGGCATTCCTCGCAGGCACTGCTGTATAAGTACCGCGCTAACCAGTTGCGCCACTGGGGATACAAAACATCGCTTGATAGGAGAATAACTAATAACAGTTATGTTTGTTCAATTAATCATTTAAAATTCACGTCTAAAATGTAGAAGCGTCATATCCTTGAAAAGAAAGTATTAAAAGTAAAATGGGCAACCACACATAGTAAATACGATAAACAGCATATATAAATCTTAATGGAAAAAATCATCTTCCCCAGGTGAGGATCGAACTCACAACCTCGCCATTAATCGCAGGCACTTCTACATAAGTAACACGGGCTAACCAGTTGCGCCACTGGGGATACAAAACATCGTTTGATAGTAGAATAACTAATAATAGTTTTGTTAGTTCAATTAATCATTTATAATTCACGTCTAAAATGTAGAAGCGTCATTTCCTTGAAAAGAAAGTATTAAAAGTAAAATGGGCAACCACACATAGTAAACACAATAAACAGCATAGATAAATCTTGAGGGACAAAATCTTTCTTCCCAAGTTGAGGATCGAACTAACATCCTCGGCATTTCTCACAGGCACTGCTCTATAAGTTCCGCTTGATAACCATTTACGCCACTGAGGATACAAAACATCGCTTGATAGGAGAATAACTAATAATAGTTATGTTTGTTCAATTAATCATTTATACTTCACGTGTAAAATTCAGAAGCGTCATTTCCTTGAAAAGAAAGTATTAACAGTAAAATGGGAAACCACACATAGTAAATACGATAAACAGCATAGATAAATCTTAATGGAAAAAATTCTCTTCCCCAGGTGAGGATCGAACTCACAACCTCGGCATTCCTCGCAAGCACTGCTGTATAAGTACCGCGCGCTAACCAGTTGCGCCACTGGGGATACCAACCATCGCTTGATAAGAGAATAACTAATAATAGTTATGTTTGTTCAATTAATCATTTATAATTCAAGTCTAAAATGTAGAAGTGTAATTTCCTTGAAAAGAAAGTATTAAAAGTAAAATATGCAAACACACATAGTTAATACGATAAACAGCATAGATAAATCTTAATGGAAAAAATTCTCTTCCACAGGTGAGGATCGAACTCACAACCTCGGCATTCCTCGCAGGCACTGCTGTATAAGTACCGCGTGCTAACCAGTTGCGCCACTGGGGATACAAAACATCGCTTGATAGGAGAATAACTAATAATAGTTTTGTTTGTTCAATTAATCATTTATACTTCACGTGTAAAATGTAGAAGCGTCATTTCCTTGAAAATAAAGTATTAATAGTAAAATGGGCAACCATACATAGTAAATACGATAAACAGCATAGATAAATCTTAACGGAAAAAATTATCTTCCCCAGGTGAGGATCGAACTCACAACCTCGGCATTCCTCGCAAGCACTGCTGTATAAGTACCGCGCGCTAACTAGTTGCGCCACTGGGGATACAAAACATCGCTTGATAGGAGAATAACTAATAATAGTTATGTTTGTTCAATTAATCATTTATAATTCACGTCTAAAATGTATAAGCGTCATATCCTTGAAAAGAAAGTATTAAAAGTAAAATGGGCAACCACACAGAGTAAACACAATAAACAGCATAGATAAATCTTGAGGGAAAAATTTTTCTTCCCAAGGTGAGGATCAAACTAACATCCTGGGCATTTCTCACAGGCACTGCTCTATAAGTTCCGCTTGATAACCATTTACGCCACTGGGGATAAAAAACATCGCTTGATAGGAGAATAACTAATAATAGTTATGTTTGTTCAATTAATCATTTATAATTCACGTCTAAAATGTAGAAGCGTCATATCCTTGAAAAGAAAGTATTAAAAGTAAAATGGGCAACCACACATAGTAAATACGATAAACAGCATAGATAGATATTAATGGAAAAAATTCTCTTCCCCAGGTGAGGATCGAACTCACAACCTCGGCATTCCTCGCAGGCACTGCTGTATAAGTACCGCGCGCTAACCAGTTGCGCCACTGGGGATACAAAACATCGCATCATAGTAGAATAACTAATAATAGTTATGTTTGTTCAATTAATCATTTATAATTCACGTCTAAAATGTAGAAACGTCATATCCTTGAAAAGAAAGTATTAAAAGTAAAATGGGCAACCACACATAGTAAACACGATAAACAGCATAGATAAATCTTAATGGAAAAAATTCTCTTCCCCAGGTGAGGATCGTACTCACAACCTCGGCATTCCTAGCAAGCACTGCTGTATAAGTACCGCGCGCTTACCAGTTGCGCCACTGGGGATACAAACCATCGCTTGATAGGAGAATAACTAATAATAGTCTTGTTTGTTCGATTAATCATTTATACTCCACGTGTAAAATGTAGAAGCGTCATTTCCTTGAAAAGAAAGTATTAAAAGTAAAATGGGCAACCACACATAGTAAATACGATAAACAGCATAGATAAATCATAATGGAAATAATTCTACTCCCCAGGTGAGGATCGAACTCACAACCTCGGCATTCCTCGCAAGCACTGCTGTATAAGTACCGCGCGCTAACTAGTTGCGCCACTGTGGATACAAAACATCGCTTGATAGGAGAATAACTAATAATAGTTATGTTTGTTCAATTAATCATTTATAATTCACGTCTAAAATGTAGAAGCGTCATATCCTTGAAAAGAAAGTATTAAAAGTAAAATGGGCAACCACACATAGTAAATACGATAAACAGCATAGATAAATCTTAATGGAAAAAATTCTCTTCCCCAGTTGAGGATCGAACTCACAACCTCGGCATTCCTCGCAAGCACTACTGTATAAGTACCGCGCGCTAACCAATTGCGCCACTGGGGATACAAAACATTGCTTGATAGGAGAATAACTAATAATAGTTATGTTTGTTCAATTAATAATTTATAATTCACGTCTAAAATGTAGAAGCGTCATTTCCTTGAAAAGAAAGTTTCAAAAGTAAAATGGGCAACCACACATAGTAAATACGATAAACAGCATAGATAAATCTTAATGGAAAAAATTCTCTTCCCCAGGTGAGGATCGAACTCACAACCTCGGCATTCCTCGCAGGCACTGCTGTATAAGTACCGCGCGCTAACCAGTTGCGCCACTGGGGATACAAAACATCGCATCATAGTAGAATAACTAATAATAGTTATGTTTGTTCAATTAATCATTTATAATTCACGTCTAAAATGTAGAAGCGTCATATCCTTGAAAAGAAAGTATTAAAAGTAAAATGGACAACCACACATAGTAAATACGATAAACAGCATAGATAAATCATAATGGAAATAATTCTACTCCCCAGGTGAGGATCGAACTCACAACCTCGGCATTCCTCGCAAGCACTGCTGTATAAATTACGCGCGCTAACCAGTTGCGCCACTGGGTATATAGGACATCGCTTGATAGAAGAATAACTAATAATTCGAATGTTTGTTCAATTAATAATTTATACTTCACGTGTAAAATGTAGAAGCGTCATTTCCTTGAAATGAAAGTATTAAAAGTAAAATGGGCAACCACACATAGTAAATACGATAAACAGCATAGACAAATCTTGATGGAAAACTTTTTTTTCCCCAGGTGAGGATCGAACTCTCAACCTCGCCATTAATCGCAGGCACTTCTGTATAAGTAACACGCGCTAACCAGTTGCGCCACTGGGGATACAAAACATCGCATGATAGGAGAATAACTAATAATAGTTATGTTTGTTCAATTAATCATTTATAATTCACGTCTAAAATGTAGAAGCGTCATTTCCTTGAAAAGAAAGTATTAAAAGTAAAATGGGCAACCACACATAGTAAATACGATAAACAGCATAGATAAATCTTAATGGAAAAAATTCTCTTCCCCAGGTGAGGATCGAACTCACAACCTCGGCATTCCTAGCAGGCACTGCTCTATAAGTTCCGCTTGATAACCATTTACGCCACTGGGGATACAAAACATCGCTTGATAGGAGAATAACTAATAATAGTTATGTTTGTTCAATTAATCATTTATACTTCACGTGTAAAATGTAGAAGCGTCATTTCCTTGAAAAGAAAGTATTAACAGTAAAATGGGAAACCACACATAGTAAATACGATAAACAGCATAGAAAAATCTTAACGGAAAAAATTCTCTTCCCCAGGTGAGGATCGAACTCACAAGCTCGGCATTCCTCGCAAGCACTGTTGTATAAGTACCGCGCGCTAACCAGTTGCGCCACTGGGGATACAAAACATCGCTTGATAGGAGAATAACTAATAATAGTTATGTCTGTTCAATTAATCATTTATAATTCACGTCTAAAATGTAGAAGCGTCATTTCCTTGAAAAGAAAGTATTAAAAGTAAAATGGGCAACCACACAGTAAATACGATAAACAGCATAGATAAATCTTAATGGAAAAAATTCTCTTCCCCAGGTGAGGATCGAACTCACAACCTCGGCATTCCTCGCAAGCACTGCTGTATAAGTACCGCGCGCTAACCAGTTGCGCCACTGGGGATACCAACCATCGCTTGATAGGAGAATAACTAATAATAGTTATGTTTGTTCAATTAATCATTTATAATTCACGTGTAAAATGTAGAAGCGTCATTTCCTTGAAAATAAAGTATTAACAGTAAAATGGGCAACCATACATAGTAAATACGATAAACAGCATAGATAAATCTTAACGGAAAAAATTATCTTCCCCAGGTGAGGATCGAACTCACAACCTCGGCATTCCTCGCAAGCACTGCTGTATAAGTACCGCGCGCTAACTAGTTGCGCCACTGTGGATACAAAACATCGCTTGATAGGAGAATAACTAATAATAGTTATGTTTGTTCAATTAATCATTTATAATTCACGTCTAAAATGTAGAAGCATCATATCCTTGAAAAGAAAGTATTAAAAGTAAAATGGGCAACCACACATAGTAAATACGATAAACAGCATAGATAAATCTTAATGGAAAAAATTCTCTTCCCCAGTTGAGGATCGAACTCACAACCTCGGCATTCCTCGCAAGCACTACTGTATAAGTACCGCGCGCTAACCAATTGCGCCACTGGGGATACAAAACATTGCTTGATAGGAGAATAACTAATAATAGTTATGTTTGTTCAATTAATAATTTATAATTCACGTCTAAAATGTAGAAGCGTCATTTCCTTGAAAAGAAAGTTTCAAAAGTAAAATGGGCAACCACACATAGTAAATACGATAAACAGCATAGATAAATCTTAATGGAAAAAATTCTCTTCCCCAGGTGAGGATCGAACTCACAACCTCGGCATTCCTCGCAGGCACTGCTGTATAAGTACCGCGCGCTAACCAGTTGCGCCACTGGGGATACAAAACATCGCATCATAGTAGAATAACTAATAATAGTTATGTTTGTTCAATTAATCATTTATAATTCACGTCTAAAATGTAGAAGCGTCATATCCTTGAAAAGAAAGTGTTAAAAGTAAAATGGGCAACCACACATAGTAAATACGATAAACAGCATAGATAAATCTTAATGGAAAAAATTCTCTTCCCCAGGTGAGGATCGAACTCACAACCTCGGCATTCCTAGCAAGCACTGCTGTATAAGTACCGCGCGCTAACCAGTTGCGCCACTGGGGATACAAACCATCGCTTGATAGGAGAATAAATAATAATAGTTATGTTTGTTCAATTAATCATTTATAATTCAAGTCTAAAATGTAGAAGTGTAATTTCCTTGAAAAGAATGTATTAAAAGTAAAATATGCAAACACATAGTTAATACGATAAACAGCATAGATAAATCTTAATGGAAAAAATTCTCTTCCCCAGGTGAGGATCGAACTCACAACCTCGGCATTCCTCGCAGGCACTGCTGTATAAGTACCGCGCGCTAACCAGTTGCGCCACTGGGGATACACAACATCGCTTGATAGGAGAATAACTAATAATAGTTATGTTTGTTCAATTAATCATTTAAAATTCACGTCTAAAATGTAGAAGCGTCATATCCTTGAAAAGAAAGTATTAAAAGTAAAATGGGCAACCACACATAGTAAATACGATAAACAGCATAGATAAATCTTAATGGAAAAAATTCTCTTCCCCAGGTGAGGATCGAACTCACAACCTCGGCATTCCTCGCAGGCACTGCTGTATAAGTACCGCGCGCTATCCAGTTGCGCCACTGGGAATACAAAACATCGCTTGATAGGAGAATAACTAATAATAGTCATGTTTGTTCGATTAATCATTTATACTTCACGTGTAAAATGTAGAAGCGTCATTTCCTTGAAAAGAAAGTATTAAAAGTAAAATGGGCAACCACACATAGTAAATACGATAAACAGCATAGATAAATCATAATGGAAATAACTCTACTCCCCAGGTGAGGATCGAACTCACAACCTCGGCATTCCTCGCAAGCACTGCTGTATAAATTACGCGCGCTAACCAGTTGCGCCACTGGGTATATAGGACATCGCTTGATAGAAGAATAACTAATAATTCGAATGTTTGTTCAATCAATAATTTATACTTCACGTGTAAAATGTAGAAGCGTCATTTCCTTGAAAAGAAAGTATTAAAAGTAAAATGGGCAACCACACATAGTAAATACGATAAACAGCATAGACAAATCTTGATGGAAAACTTTTTTTTCCCCCAGGTGAGGATCGAACTCACAACCTCGCCATTAATCGCAGGCACTTCTGTATAAGTAACACGCGCTAACCAGTTGCGCCACTGGGGATACAAAACATCGCATGATAGGAGAATAACTAATAATAGTTATGTTTGTTCAATTAATCATTTATAATTCACGTCTAAAATGTAGAAGCGTCATTTCCTTGAAAAGAAAGTATTAAAAGTAAAATGGGCAACCACACATAGTAAATACGATAAACAGCATAGATAAATCTTAATGGAAAAAATTCTCTTCCCCAGGTGAGGATCGAACTCACAACCTCGGCATTCCTAGCAGGCACTGCTGTATAAGTACCGCGCGCTAACCAGTTGCGCCACTGGGGATACAAAACATCGCATGATAGGAGAATAACTAATAATAGTTATGTTTGTTCAATTAATCATTTATACTTCACGTGTAAAATGTAGAAGCGTCATTTCCTTGAAAAGAAAGTATTAAAAGTAAAATGGGCAACCACACATAGTAAATACGATAAACAGCATAGATAAATCATAATGGAAATAATTCTACTCCCCAGGTGAGGATCGAACTCACAACCTCGGCTTTCCTCGGAGGCACTGCTGTATAAGTACCGCGCGCTAACCAGTTGCGCCACTGGGGATACAAAACATCGCATGATAGGAGAATAACTAATAATAGTTATGTTTGTTCAATTAATCATTTAAAATTCACGTCTAAAATGTAGAAGCGTCATATCCTTGAAAAGAAAGTATTAAAAGTAAAATGGGCAACCACACATAGTAAATACGATAAACAGCATAGATAAATCTTAATGGAAAAAATTCTCTTCCCCAGGTGAGGATTGAACTCACAACCTCGGCTTTCTTTGGAGGCACTGCTGTATAAGTACCGCGCGCTATCCAGTTGCGCCACTGGGAATACAAAACATCGCTTGATAGGAGAATAACTAATAATAGTCATGTTTGTTCGATTAATCATTTATACTTCACGTGTAAAATGTAGAAGCGTCATTTCCTTGAAAAGAAAGTATTAAAAGTAAAATGGGCAACCACACATAGTAAATACGATAAACAGCATAGATAAATCATAATGGAAATAATTCTACTCCCCAGGTGAGGATCGAACTCACAACCTCGGCATTCCTCGCAAACTGCTGTATAAATTACGCGCGCTAACCAGTTGCGCCACTGGGTATATAGGACATCGATTGATAGAAGAATAACTAATAATTCGAATGTTTGTTCAATTAATAATTTATACTTCACGTGTAAAATGTAGAAGCGTCATTTCCTTGAAAAGAAAGTATTAAAAGTAAAATGGGCAACCACACATAGTAAATACGATAAACAGCATAGACAAATCTTGATGGAAAACTTTTTTTTCCCCCAGGTGAGGATCGAACTCACAACCTCGCCATTAATCGCAGGCACTTCTGTATAAGTAACACGCGCTAACCAGTTGCGCCACTGGGGATACAAAACATCGCATGATACGAGAATAACTAATAATAGTTATGTTTGTTCAATTAATCATTTATAATTCACGTCTAAAATGTAGAAGCGTCATTTCCTTGAAAAGAAAGTGTTAAAAGTAAAATGGGCAACCACACATAGTAAATACGATAAACAGCATAGATAAATCTTAATGGAAAAAATTCTCTTCCCCAGGTGAGGATCGAACTCACAACCTCGGCATTCCTAGCAGGCACTGCTGTATAAGTACCGCGCGCTAACCAGTTGCGCCACTGGGGATACAAAACATCGCATGATAGGAGAATAACTAATAATAGTTATGTTTGTTCAATTAATCATTTATACTTCACGTGTAAAATGTAGAAGCGTCATTTCCTTGAAAAGAAAGTATTAAAAGTAAAATGGGCAACCACACATAGTAAATACGATAAACAGCATAGATAAATCATAATGGAAATAATTCTATTCCCCAGGTGAGGATCGAACTCACAACCTCGGCTTTCCTCGGAGGCACTGCTGTATAAGTACCGCGCGCTAACCAGTTGCGCCACTGGGGATACAAAACATCGCATGATAGGAGAATAACTAATAATAGTTATGTTTGTTCAATTAATCATTTAAAATTCACGTCTAAAATGTAGAAGCGTCATATCCTTGAAAAGAAAGTATTAAAAGTAAAATGGGCAACCACACATAGTAAATACGATAAACAGCATAGATAAATCTTAATGGAAAAAATTCTCTTCCCCAGGTGAGGATTGAACTCACAACCTCGGCTTTCCTCAGAGGCACTGCTGTATAAGTACCGCGCGCTAACCAGTTGCGCCACTGGGGATACAAAACATCGCATGATAGGAGAATAACTAATAATAGTTATGTTTGTTCAATTAATCATTTATACTTCACGTGTAAAATGTAGAAGCGTCATTTCCTTGAAAATAAAGTATTAACAGTAAAATGGGCAACCACACATAGTAAATACGATAAACAGCATAGATAAATCATAACGGAAATAATTCTACTCCCCAGGTGAGGTACGAACTCACAACCTCGGCATTCCTCGCAAGCACTGCTGTATAAGTACCGCGCGCTAACCAATTGCGCCACTGGGGATACAAAACATCGATTGATAGGAAAATAACTAATAATAGTTATGTTTGTTCAATTAATCATTTAAAATTCACGTCTAAAATGTAGAAGCGTCATATCCTTGAAAAGAAAGTATTAAAAGTAAAATGGGCAACCACACATAGTAAATACGATAAACAGCATAGATAAATCTTAATGGAAAAAATTCTCTTCTCCAGGTGAGGATCGAACTCACAACCTCGGCTTTCCTCGGAGGCACTGCTGTATAAGTACCGCGCGCTAACCAGTTGCGCCACTGGGGATACAAAACATCGCATGATAGGAGAATAACTAATAATAGTTATGTTTGTTCAATTAATCATTTATACTTCACGTGTAAAATGTAGAAGCGTCATTTCCTTGAAAATAAAGTATTAACAGTAAAATGGGCAACCACACATAGTAAATACGATAAACAGCATAGATAAATCATAATGGAAATAATTCTACTCCCCAGGTGAGGATCGAACTCACAACCTCGGCATTCCTCGCAAGCACTGCTGTATAAATTACGCGCGCTAACCAGTTGCGCCACTGGGTATATAGGACATCGCTTGATAGAAGAATAACTAATAATTCGAATGTTTGTTCAATTAATAATTTATACTTCACGTGTAAAATGTAGAAGCGTCATTTCCTTGAAAAGAAAGTATTAAAAGTAAAATGGGCAACCACACATAGTAAATACGATAAACAGCATAGACAAATCTTGATGGAAAACTTTTTTTTTCCCCCCAGGTGAGGATCGAACTCACAACCTCGCCATTAATCGCAGGCACTTCTGTATAAGTAACACGCGCTAACCAGTTGCGCCACTGGGGATACAAAACATCGCATGATAGGAGAATAACTAATAATAGTTATGTTTGTTCAATTAATCATTTATAATTCACGTCTAAAATGTAGAAGCGTCATTTCCTTGAAAAGAAAATATTAAAAGTAAAATGGGCAACCACACATAGTAAATACGATAAACAGCATAGATAAATCTTAATGGAAAAAATTCTCTTCCCCAGGTGAGGATCGAACTCACAACCTCGGCATTCCTAGCAGGCATTGCTGTATAAGTACCGCGCGCTAACCAGTTGCGCCACTGGGGATACAAAACATCGCATGATAGGAGAATAACTAATAATAGTTATGTTTGTTCAATTAATCATTTAAAATTCACGTCTAAAATGTAGAAGCGTCATATCCTTGAAAAGAAAATATTAAAAGTAAAATGGGCAACCACACATAGTAAATACGATAAACAGCATAGATAAATCTTAATGGAAAAAATTCTCTTCCCCAGGTGAGGATCGAACTCACAACCTCGGCTTTCCTCGGAGGCACTGCTGTATAAGTACCGCGCTCTAACCAGTTGCGCCACTGGGGATACAAAACATCGCATGATAGGAGAATAACTAATAATAGTTATGTTTGTTCAATTAATCATTTAAAATTCACGTCTAAAATGTAGAAGCGTCATATCCTTGAAAAGAAAATATTAAAAGTAAAATGGGCAACCACACATAGTAAATACGATAAACAGCATAGATAAATCTTAATGGAAAAAATTCTCTTCCCCAGGTGAGGATCGAACTCACAACCTCGGCTTTCCTCGGAGGCACTGCTGTATAAGTACCGCGCTCTAACCAGTTGCGCCACTGGGGATACAAAACATCGCATGATAGGAGAATAACTAATAATAGTTATGTTTGTTCAATTAATCATTTATACTTCACGTGTAAAATGTAGAAGCGTCATTTCCTTGAAAATAAAGTATTAACAGTAAAATGGGCAACCACACATAGTAAATACGATAAACAGCATAGATAAATCATAATGGAAATAATTCTACTCCCCAGGTGAGGATCGAACTCACAACCTCGGCATTCCTCGCAAGCACTGCTGTATAAATTACGCGCGCTAACCAGTTGCGCCACTGGGTATATAGGACATCGCTTGATAGAAGAATAACTAATAATTCGAATGTTTGTTCAATTAATAATTTATACTTCACGTGTAAAATGTAGAAGCGTCATTTCCTTGAAAAGAAAGTATTAAAAGTAAAATGGGCAACCACACATAGTAAATACGATAAACAGCATAGACAAATCTTGATGGAAAACTTTTTTTTCCCCAGGTGAGGATCGAACTCACAACCTCGCCATTAATCGCAGGCACTTCTGTATAAGTAACACGCGCTAACCAGTTGCGCCACTGGGGATACAAAACATCGCATGATAGGAGAATAACTAATAATAGTTATGTTTGTTCAATTAATCATTTATAATTCACGTCTAAAATGTAGAAGCGTCATTTCCTTGAAAAGAAAATATTAAAAGTAAAATGGGCAACCACACATAGTAAATACGATAAACAGCATAGATAAATCTTAATCGAAAAAATTCTCTTCCCCAGGTGAGGATCGAACTCACAACCTCGGCATTCCTCGCAAGCACTGCTGTATAAGTACGGCGCGCTAAGCAATTGCGCCACTGGGGATACAAAACATCGATTGATAGGAGAATAACTAATAATAGTTATGTTTGTTCAATTAATCATTTATAATTCACGTCTAAAATGTAGAAGCGTCATTTCCTTGAAAAGAAAGTATTAAAAGTAAAATGGACAACCACACATAGTAAATACGATAAACAGCATAGATAAATCTTAATCGAAAAAATTCTCTTCCCCAGGTGAGGATCGAACTCACAACCTCGGCTTTCCTCGGAGGCACTGCTGTATAAGTACCGCGCGCTAACCAGTTGCGCCACTGGGGATACAAAACATCGCATGATAGGAGAATAACTAATAATAGTTATGTTTGTTCAATTAATCATTTATACTTCACGTGTAAAATGTAGAAGCGTCATTTCCTTGAAAATAAAGTATTAACAGTAAAATGGGCAACCACACATAGTAAATACGATAAACAGCATAGATAAATCTTAATGGAAAAAATTCTCTTCCCCAGGTGAGGATCGAACTCACAACCTCGGCATTCCTCGCAGGCACTGCTGTATAAGTACCGCGCGCTAACCTGTTGCGCCACTGGGGATACAAAACATCGCTTGATAGGAGAATAACTAATAATAGTTATGTTTGTTCAATTAATCATTTAAAATTCACGTCTAAATTGTAGAAGCGTCATATCCTTGAAAAGAAAGTATTTAAAGTAAAATGGGCAACCACACATAGTAAATACGATAAACAGCATAGATAAATCTTAATGGAAAAAATTATCTTCCCCAGGTGAGGATCGAACTCACAACCTCGGCATTCCTCGCAGGCACTGCTGTATAAGTACCGCGCGATATCCAGTTGCGCCACTGGGAATACAAAACATCGCTTGATAGGAGAATAACTAATAATAGTCATGTTTGTTCCATTAATCATTTATACTTCACGTGTAAAATGTAGAAGCGTCATTTCCTTGAAAAGAAAGTATTAAAAGTAAAATGGGCAAACACACATAGTAAATACGATAAACAGCATAGATAAATCCTAATGGAAATAATTCTACTCCCCAGGTGAGGATCGAACTCACAACCTCGGCATTCCTCGCAAGCACTGCTGTATAAGTACCACGCGCTAACCAATTGCGCCACTGGTGATACAAAACATCGCTTGATAGGAGAATAACTAATAATAGTTATGTTTGTTCAATTAATAATTTATAATTCACGTCTAAAATGTAGAAGCGTCATTTCCTTGAAAAGAAAGTTTTAAAAGTTAAATGGGCAACCACACATAGTAAATACGATAAACAGCATAGATAAATCTTAATGGAAAAAATCATCTTCCCCAGGTGAGGATCGAACTCACAACCTCGGCATTCCTCGCAGGCACTGCTGTATAAGTACCGCGCGCTATCCAGTTGCGCCACTGGGAATACAAAACATCGCTTGATAGGAGAATAACTAATAATAGTCATGTTTGTTCAATTAATCATTTATACTTCACGTGTAAAATGTAGAAGCGTCATTTCCTTGAAAAAAAAGTATTAAAAATAAAATGGGCAACCACACATAGTAAATACGATAAACAGCATAGATAAATCATAATGGAAATAATTCTACTCCCCAGGTGAGGATCGAACTCACAACCTCGGCATTAATCGCAAGCACTGCTGTATAAATTACTTGCGCTAACCAGTTGCGCCACTGGGTATATAGAACATGGCTTGATAGAAGAATAACTAATAATTCGAATGTTTGTTCAATTAATAATTTATACTTCACGTGTAAAATGTAGAAGCGTCATTTCCTTGAAAAGAAAGTATTAAAAGTAAAATGGGCAACCACACATAGTAAATACGATAAACAGCATAGATAAATCTTAATGGAAAAAATTCTCTTCCCCAGGTGAGGATCGAACTCACAACCTCGGCATTCCTAGCAGGCACTGCTGTATAAGTACCGCGCGCTAACCAGTTGCGCCACTGGGGATACAAAACATCGCATGATAGGAGAATAACTAATAATAGTTATGTTTGTTCAATTAATCATTTATACTTCACGTGTAAAATGTAGAAGCGTCATTTCCTTGAAAAGAAAGTATTAAAAGTAAAATGGGCAACCACACATAGTAAATAAGATAAACAGCATAGATAAATCATAATGGAAATAATTCTACTCCCCAGGTGAGGATCGAACTCACAACCTCGGCATTCCTCGCAAGTACTGCTGTATAAGTACCGCGCGCTAACCAATTACGCCACTGGGGATACAAAACATCGCTTGATAGGAGAATAACTAATAATAGTTATGTTTGTTCAATTAATCATTTAAAATTCACGTCTAAAATGTAGAAGCGTCATATCCTTGAAAAGAAAGTATTAAAAGAAAATGGGCAACCACACATAGTAAATACGATAAACAGCATAGATAAATCTTAATGGAAAAATTCTCTTCCCCAGGTGAGGATCGAACTCACAACCTCGGCTTTCCTCGGAGGCACTGCTGTATAAGTACCGCGCGCTAACCAGTTGCGCCACTGGGGATACAAAACATCGCATGATAGGAGAATAACTAATAATAGTTATGTTTGTTCAATTAATCATTTATACTTCACGTGTAAAATGTAGAAGCGTCATTTCCTTGAAAAGAAAGTATTAAAAGTAAAATGGGCAACCACACATAGTAAATACGATAAACAGCATAGATAAATCTTAATGGAAATAATTCTACTCCCCAGGTGAGGATCGAACTCACAACCTCGGCATTCCTCGCAAGCACTGCTGTATAAGTACCACGCGCTAACCAATTGCGCCACTGGTGATACTAAACATCGCTTGATGGGAGAATAACTAATAATAGTTATGTTTGTTCAATTAATAATTTATAATTCACGTCTAAAATGTAGAAGCGTCATTTCCTTGAAAAGAAAGTTTTAAAAGTTAAATGGGCAACCACACATAGTAAATACGATAAACAGCATAGATAAATCTTAATGGAAAAAATCATCTTCCCCAGGTGAGGATCGAACTCACAACCTCGGCATTCCTCGCAGGCACTGCTGTATAAGTACCGCGCGCTATCCAGTTGCGCCACTGGGAATACAAAACATCGCTTGATAGGAGAATAACTAATAATAGTCATGTTTGTTCAATTAATCATTTATACTTCACGTGTAAAATGTAGAAGTGTCATTTCCTTGAAAAGAAAGTATTAAAAATAAAATGGGCAACCACACATAGTAAATACGATAAACAGTATAGATAAATCATAATGGAAATAATTCTACTCCCCAGGTGAGGATCGAACTCACAACCTCGGCATTCCTCGCAAGCACTGCTGTATAAATTACTTGCGCTAACCAGTTGCGCCACTGGGTATATAGAACATGGCTTGATAGAAGAATAACTAATAATTCGAATGTTTGTTCAATTAATAATTTATACTTCACGTGTAAAATGTAGAAGCGTCATTTCCTTGAAAAGAAAGTATTAAAAGTAAAATGGGCAACCACACATAGTAAATACGATAAACAGCATAGATAAATCTTAATGGAAAAAATTCTCTTCCCCAGGTGAGGATCGAACTCACAACCTCGGCATTCCTAGCAGGCACTGCTGTATAAGTACCGCGCGCTAACCAGTTGCGCCACTGGGGATACAAAACATCGCATGATAGGAGAATAACTAATAATAGTTATGTTTGTTCAATTAATCATTTATACTTCACGTGTAAAATGTAGAAGCGTCATTTCCTTGAAAAGAAAGTATTAAAAGTAAAATGGGCGACCACACATAGTAAATACGATAAACAGCATAGATAAATCATAATGGAAATAATTCTACTCCCCAGGTGAGGATCGAACTCACAACCTCGGCATTCCTCGCAAGTACTGCTGTATAAGTACCGCGCGCTAACCAATTACGCCGCTGGGGATACAAAACATCTCTTGATAGGAGAATAACTAATAATAGTTATGTTTGTTCAATTAATCATTTATACTTCACGTGTAAAATGTAGAAGCGTCATTTCCTTGAAAAGAAAGTATTAAAAGTAAAATGGGCAACCACACATAGTAAATACGATAAACAGCATAGATAAATCTTAATGGAAATAATTCTACTCCCCAGGTGAGGATCGAACTCACAACCTCGACATTCCTCGCAAGCACTGCTGTATAAGTACCACGCGCTAACCAATTGCGCCACTGGTGATACTAAACATCGCTTGATGGGAGAATAACTAATAATAGTTATGTTTGTTCAATTAATAATTTATAATTCACGTCTAAAATGTAGAAGCGTCATTTCCTTGAAAAGAAAGTTTTAAAAGTTAAATGGGCAACCACACATAGTAAATACGATAAACAGCATAGATAAATCTTAATGGAAAAAATCATCTTCCCCAGGTGAGGATCGAACTCACAACCTCGGCATTCCTCGCAGGCACTGCTGTATAAGTACCGCGCGCTATCCAGTTGCGCCACTGGGAATACAAAACATCGCTTGATAGGAGAATAACTAATAATAGTCATGTTTGTTCAATTAATCATTTATACTTCACGTGTAAAATGTAGAAGTGTCATTTCCTTGAAAAGAAAGTATTAAAAATAAAATGGGCAACCACACATAGTAAATACGATAAACAGTATAGATAAATCATAATGGAAATAATTCTACTCCCCAGGTGAGGATCGAACTCACAACCTCGGCATTCCTCGCAAGCACTGCTGTATAAATTACTTGCGCTAACCAGTTGCGCCACTGGGTATATAGAACATGGCTTGATAGAAGAATAACTAATAATTCGAATGTTTGTTCAATTAATAATTTATACTTCACGTGTAAAATGTAGAAGCGTCATTTCCTTGAAAAGAAAGTATTAAAAGTAAAATGGGCAACCACACATAGTAAATACGATAAACAGCATAGATAAATCTTAATGGAAAAAATTCTCTTCCCCAGGTGAGGATCGAACTCACAACCTCGGCATTCCTAGCAGGCACTGCTGTATAAGTACCGCGCGCTAACCAGTTGCGCCACTGGGGATACAAAACATCGCATGATAGGAGAATAACTAATAATAGTTATGTTTGTTCAATTAATCATTTATACTTCACGTGTAAAATGTAGAAGCGTCATTTCCTTGAAAAGAAAGTATTAAAAGTAAAATGGGCGACCACACATAGTAAATACGATAAACAGCATAGATAAATCATAATGGAAATAATTCTACTCCCCAGGTGAGGATCGAACTCACAACCTCGGCATTCCTCGCAAGTACTGCTGTATAAGTACCGCGCGCTAACCAATTACGCCGCTGGGGATACAAAACATCTCTTGATAGGAGAATAACTAATAATAGTTATGTTTGTTCAATTAATCATTTATAATTCACGTGTAAAATGTAGAAGCGTCATTTCCTTGAAAAGAAAGTATTAAAAGTAAAATTTGCAACCACACATAGTAAATACGATAAACAGCATAGATAAATCTTAATGGAAATAATTCTACTCCCCAGGTGAGGATCGAACTCACAACCTCGGCATTCCTCGCAAGCACTGCTGTATAAGTACGGCGCGCTAACCAATTGCGCCACTGGGGATACAAAACATCGATTGATAGGAGAATAACTAATAATAGTTATGTTTGTTCAATTAATCATTTATAATTCACGTCTAAAATGTAGAAGCGTCATTTCCTTGAAAAGAAAGTATTAAAAGTAAAATGGACAACCACACATAGTAAATACGATAAACAGCATAGATAAATCTTAATCGAAAAAATTCTCTTCCCCAGGTGAGGATCGAACTCACAACCTCGGCTTTCCTCGGAGGCACTGCTGTATAAGTACCGCGCGCTAACCAGTTGCGCCACTGGGGATACAAAACATTGCATGATAGGAGAATAACTAATAATAGTTATGTTTGTTCAATTAATCATTTATACTTCACGTGTAAAATGTAGAAGCGTCATTTCCTTGAAAATAAAGTATTAACAGTAAAATGGGCAACCACACATAGTAAATACGATAAACAGCATAGATAAATCTTAATGGAAAAAATTCTCTTCCCCAGGTGAGGATCGAACTCACAACCTCGGCATTCCTCGCAGGCACTGCTGTATAAGTACCGCGCGCTAACCTGTTGCGCCACTGGGGATACAAAACATCGCTTGATAGGAGAATAACTAATAATAGTTATGTTTGTTCAATTAATCATTTAAAATTCACGTCTAAATTGTAGAAGCGTCATATCCTTGAAAAGAAAGTATTAAAAGTAAAATGGGCAACCACACATAGTAAATACGATAAACAGCATAGATAAATCTTAATGGAAAAAATTATCTTCCCCAGGTGAGGATCGAACTCACAACCTCGGCATTCCTCGCAGGCACTGCTGTATAAGTACCGCGCGATATCCAGTTGCGCCACTGTGAATACAAAACATCGCTTGATAGGAGAATAACTAATAATAGTCATGTTTGTTCCATTAATCATTTATTCTTCACGTGTAAAATGTAGAAGCGTCATTTCCTTGAAAAGAAAGTATTAAAAGTAAAATGGGCAAACACACATAGTAAATACGATAAACAGCATAGATAAATCTTAATGGAAATAATTCTACTCCCCAGGTGAGGATCGAACTCACAACCTCGGCATTCCTCGCAAGCACTGCTGTATAAGTACCACGCGCTAACCAATTGCGCCACTGGTGATACAAAACATCGCTTGATAGGAGAATAACTAATAATAGTTATGTTTGTTCAATTAATAATTTATAATTCACGTCTAAAATGTAGAAGCGTCATTTCCTTGAAAAGAAAGTTTTAAAAGTTAAATGGGCAACCACACATAGTAAATACGATAAACAGCATAGATAAATCTTAATGGAAAAAATCATCTTCCCCAGGTGAGGATCGAACTCACAACCTCGGCATTCCTCGCAGGCACTGCTGTATAAGTACCGCGCGCTATCCAGTTGCGCCACTGGGAATACAAAACATCGCTTGATAGGAGAATAACTAATAATAGTCATGTTTGTTCAATTAATCATTTATACTTCACGTGTAAAATGTAGAAGCGTCATTTCCTTGAAAAGAAAGTATTAAAAATAAAATGGGCAACCACACATAGTAAATACGATAAACAGCATAGATAAATCATAATGGAAATAATTCTACTCCCCAGGTGAGGATCGAACTCACAACCTCGGCATTCGTCGCAAGCACTGCTGTATAAATTACTTGCGCTAACCAGTTGCGCCACTGGGTATATAGAACATGGCTTGATAGAAGAATAACTAATAATTCGAATGTTTGTTCAATTAATAATTTATACTTCACGTGTAAAATGTAGAAGCGTCATTTCCTTGAAAAGAAAGTATTAAAAGTAAAATGGGCAACCACACATAGTAAATACGATAAACAGCATAGATAAATCTTAATGGAAAAAATTCTCTTCCCCAGGTGAGGATCGAACTCACAACCTCGGCATTCCTAGCAGGCACTGCTGTATAAGTACCGCGCGCTAACCAGTTGCACCACTGGGGATACAAAACATCGCATGATAGGAGAATAACTAATAATAGTTATGTTTGTTCAATTAATCATTTATACTTCACGTGTAAAATGTAGAAGCGTCATTTCCTTGAAAAGAAAGTATTAAAAGTAAAATGGGCAACCACACATAGTAAATACGATAAACAGCATAGATAAATCATAACGGAAATAATTCTACTCCCCAGGTGAGGATCGAACTCACAACCTCGGCATTCCTCGCAAGTACTGCTGTATAAGTACCGCGCGCTAACCAATTACGCCACTGGGGATACAAAACATCGCTTGATAGGAGAATAACTAATAATAGTTATGTTTGTTCAATTAATCATTTATAATTCACGTCTAAAATGTAGAAGCGTCATTTCCTTGAAAAGAAAGTATTAAAAGTAAAATGGGCAACCACACATAGTAAATACGATAAACAGCATAGATAAATCTTAATGGAAAAAATCATCTTCCCCGGGTGAGGATCGAACTCACAACCTCGGTATTCCTCGCAGGCACTGCTGTATAAGTACCGCGCGCTAACCAGTTGCGCCACTGGGGATACAAAACATCGCATGATAGGAGAATAACTAATAATAGTTATGTTTGTTCAATTAATCATTTATACTTCACGTGTAAAATGTAGAAGCGTCATTTCCTTGAAAAGAAAGTATTAAAAGAAAATGGGCAACCACACATAGTAAATACGATAAACAGCATAGATAAATCTTAATGGAAAAATTCTCTTCCCCAGGTGAGGATCGAACTCACAACCTCGGCTTTCCTCGGAGGCACTGCTGTATAAGTACCGCGCGCTAACCAGTTGCGCCACTGGGGATACAAAACATCGCATGATAGGACAATAACTAATAATAGTTATGTTTGTTCAATTAATCATTTATACTTCACGTGTAAAATGTAGAAGCGTCATTTCCTTGAAAATAAAGTATTAAAAGTAAAATGGGCAACCACACATAGTAAATACGATAAACAGCATAGACAAATCTTGATGGAAAACTTTTTTTTCCCCCAGGTGAGGATCGAACTCACAACCTCGCCATTTATCGCAGGCACTTCTGTATAAGTAACACGCGCTAACCAGTTGCGCCACTGGGGATACAAAACATCGCATGATAGGAGAATAACTAATAATAGTTATGTTTGTTCAATTAATCATTTATAATTCACGTCTAAAATGTAGAAGCGTCATTTCCTTGAAAAGAAAATATTAAAAAAAAAATGGGCAACCACACATAGTAAATACGATAAACAGCATAGATAAATCTTAATGGAAAAAATTCTCTTCCCCAGGTGAGGATCGAACTCACAACCTCGGCATTCCTAGCAGGCACTGCTGTATAAGTACCGCGCGCTAACCAGTTGCGCCACTGGGGATACAAAACATCGCATGATAGGAGAATAACTAATAATAGTTATGTTTGTTCAATTAATCATTTAAAATTCACGTCTAAAATGTAGAAGCGTCATTTCCTTGAAAAGAAAATATTAAAAGTAAAATGGGCAACCACACATAGTAAATACGATAAACAGCATAGATAAATCTTAATGGAAAAAATTCTCTTCCCCAGGTGAGGATCGAACTCACAACCTCGGCATTCCTAGCAGGCACTGCTGTATAAGTACCGCGCGCTAACCTGTTGCGCCACTGGGGATACAGAACATCGCATGATAGGAGAATAACTAATAATAGTTATGTTTGTTCAATTAATCATTTATACTTCACGTGTAAAATGTAGAAGCGTCATTTCCTTGAAAAGAAAGTATTAAAAGTAAAATGGGCAACCACACATAGTAAATACGATAAACAGCATAGACAAATCTTGATGGAAAACTTTTTTTTCCCCAGGTGAGGATCGAACTCACAACCTCGCCATTAATCGCAGGCACTTCTGTATAAGTAACACGCGCTAACCAGTTGCGCCACTGGGGATACAAAACATCGCATGATAGGAGAATAACTAATAATAGTTATGTTTGTTCAATTAATCATTTATAATTCACGTCTAAAATGTAGAAGCGTCATTTCCTTGAAAAGAAAATATTAAAAGTAAAATGGGCAACCACACATAGTAAATACGATAAACAGCATAGATAAATCTTAATGGAAAAAATTCTCTTCCCCAGGTGAGGATCGAACTCACAACCTCGGCATTCCTAGCAGGCACTGCTGTATAAGTACCGCGCGCTAACCAGTTGCGCCACTGGGGATACAAAACATCGCATGATAGGAGAATAACTAATAATAGTTATGTTTGTTCAATTAATCATTTATACTTCACGTGTAAAATGTAGAAGCGTCATTTCCTTGAAAAGAAAGTATTAAAAGTAAAATGGGCAACCACACATAGTAAATACGATAAACAGCATAGACAAATCTTGATGGAAAACTTTTTTTTCCCCAGGTGAGGATCGAACTCACAACCTCGCCATTAATCGCAGGCACTTCTGTATAAGTAACACGCGCTAACCAGTTGCGCCACTGGGGATACAAAACATCGCATGATAGGAGAATAACTAATAATAGTTATGTTTGTTCAATTAATCATTTAAAATTCACGTCTAAAATGTAGAAGCGTCATTTCCTTGAAAAGAAAATATTAAAAGTAAAATGGGCAACCACACATAGTAAATACGATAAACAGCATAGATAAATCTTAATGGAAAAAATTCTCTTCCCCAGGTGAGGATCGAACTCACAACCTCGGCATTCCTAGCAGGCACTGCTGTATAAGTACCGCGCGCTAACCAGTTGCGCCACTGGGGATACAAAACATCGCATGATAGGAGAATAACTAATAATAGTTATGTTTGTGTTCAATTAATCATTTATACTTCACGTGTAAAATGTAGAAGCGTCATTTCCTTGAAAAGAAAGTATTAAAAGTAAAATGGGCAACCACACATAGTAAATACGATAAACAGCATAGACAAATCTTGATGGAAAACTTTTTTTTCCCCAGGTGAGGATCGAACTCACAACCTCGCCATTAATCGCAGGCACTTCTGTATAAGTAACACGCGCTAACCAGTTGCGCCACTGGGGATACAAAACATCGCATGATAGGAGAATAACTAATAATAGTTATGTTTGTTCAATTAATCATTTATAATTCACGTCTAAAATGTAGAAGCGTCATTTCCTTGAAAAGAAAATATTAAAAGTAAAATGGGCAACCACACATAGTAAATACGATAAACAGCATAGATAAATCTTAATGGAAAAAATTCTCTTCCCCAGGTGAGGATCGAACTCACAACCTCGGCATTCCTAGCAGGCACTGCTGTATAAGTACCGCGCGCTAACCAGTTGCGCCACTGGGGATACAAAACATCGCATGATAGGAGAATAACTAATAATAGTTATGTTTGTTCAATTAATCATTTATACTTCACGTGTAAAATGTAGAAGCGTCATTTCCTTGAAAAGAAAGTATTAAAAGTAAAATGGGCAACCACACATAGTAAATACGATAAACAGCATAGACAAATCTTGATGGAAAACTTTTTTTTCCCCAGGTGAGGATCGAACTCACAACCTCGCCATTAATCGCAGGCACTGCTGTATAAGTACCGCGCGATATCCAGTTGCGCCACTGGGAATACAAAACATCGCTTGATAGGAGAATAACTAATAATAGTCATGTTTGTTCCATTAATCATTTATACTTCACGTGTAAAATGTAGAAGCGTCATTTCCTTGAAAAGAAAGTATTAAAAGTAAAATGGGCAAACACACATAGTAAATACGATAAACAGCATAGATAAATCTTAATGGAAATAATTCTACTCCCCAGGTGAGGATCGAACTCACAACCTCGGCATTCCTCGCAGGCACTGCTGTATAAGTACCGCGCGCTATCCAGTTGCGCCACTGGGAATACAAAACATCGCTTGATAGGAGAATAACTAATAATAGTCATGTTTGTTCAATTAATCATTTATACTTCACGTGTAAAATGTAGAAGCGTCATTTCCTTGAAAAGAAAGTATTAAAAATAAAATGGGCAACCACACATAGTAAATACGATAAACAGCATAGATAAATCATAATGGAAATAATTCTACTCCCCAGGTGAGGATCGAACTCACAACCTCGGCATTCCTCGCAAGCACTGCTGTATAAATTACTTGCGCTAACCAGTTGCGCCACTGGGTATATAGAACATGGCTTGATAGAAGAATAACTAATAATTCGAATGTTTGTTCAATTAATAATTTATACTTCACGTGTAAAATGTAGAAGCGTCATTTCCTTGAAAAGAAAGTATTAAAAGTAAAATGGGCAACCACACATAGTAAATACGATAAACAGCATAGATAAATCTTAATGGAAAAAATTCTCTTCCCCAGGTGAGGATCGAACTCACAACCTCGGCATTCCTAGCAGGCACTGCTCTATAAGTACCGCGCGCTAACCAGTTGCGCCACTGGGGATACAAAACATCGCATGATAGGAGAATAACTAATAATAGTTATGTTTGTTCAATTAATCATTTATACTTCACGTGTAAAATGTAGAAGCGTCATTTCCTTGAAAAGAAAGTATTAAAAGTAAAATGGGCAACCACACATAGTAAATACGATAAACAGCATAGATAAATCATAATGGAAATAATTCTACTCCCCAGGTGAGGATCGAACTCACAACCTCGGCATTCCTCGCAAGTACTGCTGTATAAGTACCGCGCGCTAACCAATTACGCCACTGGGGATACAAAACATCGCTTGATAGGAGAATAACTAATAATAGTTATGTTTGTTCAATTAATCATTTATAATTCACGTCTAAAATGTAGAAGCGTCATTTCCTTGAAAAGAAAGTATTAAAAGTAAAATGGGCAACCACACATAGTAAATACGATAAACAGCATAGATAAATCTTAATGGAAAAAATCATCTTCCCCGGGTGAGGATCGAACTCACAACCTCGGTATTCCTCGCAGGCACTGCTGTATAAGTACCGCGCGCTAACCAGTTGCGCCACTGGGGATACAAAACATCGCATGATAGGAGAATAACTAATAATAGTTATGTTTGTTCAATTAATCATTTATACTTCACGTGTAAAATGTAGAAGCGTCATTTCCTTGAAAAGAAAGTATTAAAAGTAAAATGGGCAACCACACATAGTAAATACGATAAACAGCATAGATAAATCATAATGGAAATAATTCTACTCCCCAGGTGAGGATCGAACTCACAAACTCGGCATTCCTCGCAAGCACTGCTGTATAACTACCGCGCGCTAACCAATTGCGCCACTGGGGATACAAAACATCGATTGATAGGAGAATAACTAATAATAGTTATGTTTGTTCAATTAATCATTTAAAATTCACGTCTAAAATGTAGAAGCGTCATATCCTTGAAAAGAAAGTATTAAAAGTAAAATGGGCAACCACACATAGTAAATACGATAAACAGCATAGATAAATCTTAATGGAAATAATTCTACTCCCCAGGTGAGGATCGAACTCACAACCTCGGCATTCCTCGCAGGCACTGCTGTATAAGTACCGCGCGCTATCCAGTTGCGCCACTGGGAATACTGTTGGATCAGTGGCTATTTGTCCCAATGTGCATCGGCAAATGTGCCGTATGGGGTCTGTTATTCTAAGTTTGTATTTCTAATTCAGACAGTTTGCTATATAACTGATATGTTCTTCTGGTGAAAACCCAGTCGGGTTGTGCTTTCGTGTAAATAAAATGATAGGTTTTATTTTTAAAGGAGTGTTTTTCTTACGCATAAAACCTACACCAAAAAGGGTTATGGGCCCAGCCCAACCCGATTCCTTTTTAACTAAAATGTTAAAACTAAATTAAGTTTACTTCGAAATTGTATTAAGTTGGCTGCTCTAGTTGCATGATGGCAGAATCGTTTAGTTTTCCAAAACTAAGCGAGTTTAACTACACCACATGGAAGACTGACGTTAAAGTCTTACTGATGGATCGTGGGTGCTGGGAATTTATAGTTGGAAATCCTGTTCCTTGCCCAGAAAGTGCACCAGAAAAGGAAAAGCGTACGTTTCTATGGAGAAAGCAACGAGCTTATACGACCATCTATCAAAGTTTAGAAAGAAGATTTCACACCCTGATCGCAGATACTGAGGACGGGAAGACTGCATGGGAGACGTTGAAACTTCACTTTGAACCTACTTCAAGAGCAAGATTGGCCGGCTTAGTAAATGAATTTTTCGACATGCGGTTCGACTCTGAGGAAGAAACAATTGGAATATTCAGTAAGAAAATTGCTGAAAAACAACTACAGATCAAAGATTCCGGGTTCGAAATTCCAGAGCTTCTTGTATGCTTTCAACTTATACGAAGATTACCTCCAGATTATGATAACCTAGTACAACACATGTACAGATTCGAGGATGCAGAGTTTACAGTAAACAACGTTACAAAACAATTACTTGCCGAAGCTGGAAGAATTGATTTAAAAAGAAAAGATGAAGGAAAAATCCATACAGTGATTGGAAACGCCTATGCTTCAAAGAATAGAGCAATACATGCTGCACAGAAGAAATCGACCAATAAATCTGAACGCAGTGGAGGTGTGCTGGACCCTGACAAAAAGTCACACAGAAATGACGAAGCTTATCGTATGGGGCCGTGTGGTTATTGTCACAAACCAGGACATGCTGAAAGTCGATGTTTCAAGAAGAATAGACTAGTCAAGAAGTCGGTCAGAGATGAAAACGGTGCATGTTTTGCTGACATTGCACTTGCAACCACTTCACCTAGTAAAAATATTGAGGAGTTCCTCGTCGATTCGGCTGCTACTTCGCATTGCTGTAATCAAAGGGACTGGTTTTATAACTTCAAGCTGACCAAACATGCGTCTATTCTCGTTGGAGACCAAGATTGTACATCGAAAGTCCTTGGAGTAGGAGATATAGACTTTGTAGTAAAAGACATTTCAGGTAATGTAAAAATTATACTGAAGAATGTATTGTATACTCCTAATATGCGTAGAAACTTAATAGGTGGTTCGAATATAGATATTGCAGGTATGAAAGTTATTTGGGGTGACAAAAAGATGATTGTATATACTAAAAATGATAATTATTTCTTTACTGTACCCTTAATTGATAAATTGTATATAGTAAGAGGATATCCTAAAATATATAAAGAATCTGTTAATGTATCTTTAAATATTAATACTGTGCACCGGAGATTTGGTCACGTAAATGTTCCTCTGATAGAGCAAATGAGTAGAAATAATTCCATAAAAGGAATTGAAAATTTATGTTCTAAAACAAAGGACAAAAATTGTGATGTTTGCAAAATTGCTAAATCCACTAGAGTGTCCTTAAAAACAAACGAGTACAAACGACTTACTACTAATATCCTACAAAGAGTTTATATGGATTTGTGGGGTCCTTCTCCAGTGAATTCTTTGGGTGGGGGAAAGTATTTTCTATCTATCATAGATGACTATTCGCGTAAAGTTGAGGTTTACGTAATAAAAAGTAAAACTGAAGTTTTTAGCTGTTTTAAAACTTATTTGGCTAAAGTAGAAAGGGAAACAAATTGCAAATTGAAGTGTGTGAGAACTGATAATGCTCTTGATTTCGTGCACAAAGAGTTTGAGAAATTCCTCGGTGACTTAGGAATTAAACATGAGCGTACATCTACGTACACAAGTGAACAAAATGGGGTCGCTGAAAAGTTTAATAGGACCGCCATGGACGGAGTACGTGCCATGATCCAAGACAGTGGATTGCAACCACGTTTTTGGGCGGAAGCCCTTATGGCATTTGTGCACATCAGAAACCGGTGTGTACACAAAGTAACAAATGGTTTGACTCCTATAGAAATATGGAGTGATCACAAACCCTCTGTGAAACATTTCAAAATATTCGGATCTCTTGCTTTCGTACATGTTCCTAAAATTCACAGGAATAAACTTCAACCGCGAGCAAAGCCTGGAATTTTGGTGGGCTATGCGACAAAAACAAAAGGTTATAGGATTTTTATCCCTAAGGAACGTAAAGTTATTGAAACGGTTCATGTCAAAATTGATGAAACTAAGAAAGGGGTTAATTGTTTGTTTGGGAAAGATAAATGTTCCGATTATGCTAGATTTGACTTAAATGCGGATTTTTATGAAACAACTTCCGATGACGACTCAAATCAGATCGAAAAAGATCAAGCTTCTGATACTCGTATTTTAAGTGCTTTAAATATTAGCGAGTGGGAAAGAGTAGAAAAACCTCGCACAATGAGCAATAGAATTGATGTATATTACTATCCACCAAATTCTAGCGTTAGATTAAGATCTGTAAATGATGCTAGAAAATATTGTAATGAAAATAGAATAGATTTTAATCCTGATAAATTTTGCTTTAAACCTGATTGTGTTGTAAATACTAAAAATGTAGATTCTACTAACATGTCTTATTTTCAAGGTAAAAAGGATTATTTAAATGATCAATTAGAGGATATATTTCACGAATGTTATAGCACTGAAGTGCCAAAAACATTTTATGAAACGCAGCAAAGTCAGAATAAGGCTAAGTGGGATGCTGCAATGGCCGATGAACTTCGAATTATGAAGGATCGAAAGGTTTGGGATCTGGTTGATCCACCTTCTAATGTTCCAATAATTGGAAGTAAGTGGGTTTATACAGTAAAATTGGATGATAAAAATAATCCGAAAAAATATAAAGCCAGGTTAGTGGCACAAGGGTTTAAGCAAAGACCAGGCGTTGATTTTAATGAAATCTTTTCACCTGTTGTAAATTTTAACATTATCAAGTTACTGTTTATACTATTAGTGTCTATATTACATTGGCATAATGTTCAGTTGGATATAAAATCTGCCTATCTCTATGGTAAATTAAAAGAACCAATATATATGAGGCAACCACCTGGCCATGAAGTAAAAGGGTTCGAAAATAAATTGTGTTTTTTAAACAGAGCAATTTATGGTTTGCACCAAAGTTCGCGGGAGTGGAACTTTGAACTCGATAATATTTTGAAAAAGTTAGGATTTGTTAAACTAAATTGGACTAATTGTGTATATAAATTTAAAAGTAATGTTATATTAACCGTCTATGTTGACGATATAATCTTGTATGGTAAAACAAATTATTTAATTCAAGAAGCTGTTGAATTAATTAAAAGTAAATTTGATGTTACTGAACTTGGACAGACTAAATACCTTTTGGGCGTGAATTTTGAATACGTTAATGATTGTTTATATATGCATCAACTAACGTATATTGAAAGGTTAATTACTAAGTTTTCTGAACTACCAAAGTCATTGGTAAAGCTTCCTTTCAAAGTAGGCTATATGCTGCCTGACAAAATTCCTGAAAGTGATACTGTTGAAAATGATTTGATGAAAAAATATCCTTATAGAACACTTATTGGTTGTCTATCATTTTTAGCTGATCGTAGCAGACCTGATATTTCATATTCTGTAAATTTAATGTCTCAATTCTGTAACGGATATACTTTTCAACACTGAAAAATTGTTGCTGATATTGTAAACTATGTTTTTATGACCAAAAGTTACAGAATTAATCTTTCTAATATTTCAGGATCTGAATTGGACTGTTACTCTGATGCTAATTGGGGATCAGATTTAACCTACCGTCACTCGACGAGCGGTTATATTTTCTATTTTGGTAACGTAGCGTTTGCATGGAGATCAAGCAAACAGAAGTGTATTGCTCTATCATCCATGGAATCTGAATTTGTGGCTCTGTGTGAGAGCGTTAAAGAATCAATCTGGTTTTCCAGAGTTATAAAAGAACTAAATCTTATTCCCAATTCCATCGTACCAAATCATTTTTGTGATAATCAAGCAGCCATATGTTTTGCTAAAAACCCAATGGAAAATTTTAAAACTAAGCATATTGATATTCGCTTTAAATTTATTCGGAATTTAGTAGATGAAAATTCTGTTAAAATAATTCATATTGGAACTAACAACAATCGAGCTGATTGTTTAACTAAACCTTTATTAATAAATAAATTTCAAGATGCTTTAAATAAAATTTTCCATAAATGATTATTTTTATTTTGATAGCAACTGATGGGGCCGATTGTTGGATCAGTGGCTATTTGTCCCAATGTGCATCGGCAAATGTGCCGTATGGGGTCTGTTATTCTAAGTTTGTATTTCTAATTCAGACAGTTTGCTATATAACTGATATGTTCTTCTGGTGAAAACCCAGTCGGGTTGTGCTTTCGTGTAAATAAAATGATAGGTTTTATTTTTAAAGGAGTGTTTTTCTTACGCATAAAACCTACACCAAACAAATACAAAACATCGCTTGATAGGAGAATAACTAATAATAGTCATGTTTGTTCAATTAATCATTTATACTTCACGTGTAAAATGTAGAAGCGTCATTTCCTTGAAAAGAAAGTATTAAAAATAAAATGGGCAACCACACATAGTAAATACGATAAACAGCATAGATAAATCATAATGGAAATAATTCTACTCCCCGGGTGAGGATCGAACTCACAACCTCGGCATTCCTCGCAAGCACTGCTGTATAAATTACTTGCGCTAACCAGTTGCGCCACTGGGTATATAGAACATGGCTTGATAGAAGAATAACTAATAATTCGAATGTTTGTTCAATTAATAATTTATACTTCACGTGTAAAATGTAGAAGCGTCATTTCCTTGAAAAGAAACTATTAAAAGTAAAATGGGCAACCACACATAGTAAATACGATAAACAGCATAGATAAATCTTAATGGAAAAAATTCTCTTCCCCAGGTGAGGATCGAACTCACAACCTCGGCATTCCTAGCAGGCACTGCTGTATAAGTACCGCGCGCTAACCAGTTGCGCCACTGGGGATACAAAACATCGCATGATAGGAGAATAACTAATAATAGTTATGTTTGTTCAATTAATCATTTATACTTCACGTGTAAAATGTAGAAGCGTCATTTCCTTGAAAAGAAAGTATTAAAAGTAAAATGGGCAACCACACATAGTAAATACGATAAACAGCATAGATAAATCATAATGGAAATAATTCTACTCCCCAGGTGAGGATCGAACTCACAACCTTGGCATTCCTCGCAAGTACTGCTGTATAAGTACCGCGCGCTAACCAATTACGCCACTGGGGATACAAAACATCGCTTGATAGGAGAATAACTAATAATAGTTATGTTTGTTCAATTAATCATTTATAATTCACGTCTAAAATGTAGAAGCGTCATTTCCTTGAAAAGAAAGTATTAAAAGTAAAATGGGCAACCACACATAGTAAATACGATAAACAGCATAGATAAATCTTAATGGAAAAAATCATCTTCCCCGGGTGAGGATCGAACTCACAACCTCGGTATTCCTCGCAGGCACTGCTGTATAAGTACCGCGCGCTAACCAGTTGCGCCACTGGGGATACAAAACATCGCATGATAGGAGAATAACTAATAATAGTTATGTTTGTTCAATTAACCATTTATACTTCACGTGTAAAATGTAGAAGCGTCATTTCCTTGAAAAGAAAGTATTAAAAGAAAATGGGCAACCACACATAGTAAATACGATAAACAGCATAGATAAATCTTAATGGAAAAATTCTCTTCCCCAGGTGAGGATCGAACTCACAACCTCGGCTTTCCTCGGAGGCACTGCTGTATAAGTACCGCGCGCTAACCAGTTGCGCCACTGGGGATACAAAACATCGCATGATAGGACAATAACTAATAATAGTTATGTTTGTTCAATTAATCATTTATACTTCACGTGTAAAATGTAGAAGCGTCATTTCCTTGAAAATAAAGTATTAAAAGTAAAATGGGCAACCACACATAGTAAATACGATAAACAGCATAGACAAATCTTGATGGAAAACTTTTTTTTCCCCCAGGTGAGGATCGAACTCACAACCTCGCCATTTATCGCAGGCACTTCTGTATAAGTAACACGCGCTAACCAGTTGCGCCACTGGGGATACAAAACATCGCATGATAGGAGAATAACTAATAATAGTTATGTTTGTTCAATTAATCATTTATAATTCACGTCTAAAATGTAGAAGCGTCATTTCCTTGAAAAGAAAATATTAAAAGTAAAATGGGCAACCACACATAGTAAATACGATAAACAGCATAGATAAATCTTAATGGAAAAAATTCTCTTCCCCAGGTGAGGATCGAACTCACAACCTCGGCATTCCTAGCAGGCACTGCTGTATAAGTACCGCGCGCTAACCAGTTGCGCCACTGGGGATACAAAACATCGCATGATAGGAGAATAACTAATAATAGTTATGTTTGTTCAATTAATCATTTAAAATTCACGTCTAAAATGTAGAAGCGTCATTTCCTTGAAAAGAAAATATTAAAAGTAAAATGGGCAACCACACATAGTAAATACGATAAACAGCATAGATAAATCTTAATGGAAAAAATTCTCTTCCCCAGGTGATGATCGAACTCACAACCTCGGCATTCCTAGCAGGCACTGCTGTATAAGTACCGCGCGCTAACCAGTTGCGCCACTGGGGATACAAAACATCGCATGATAGGAGAATAACTAATAATAGTTATGTTTGTGTTCAATTAATCATTTATACTTCACGTGTAAAATGTAGAAGCGTCATTTCCTTGAAAAGAAAGTATTAAAAGTAAAATGGGCAACCACACATAGTAAATACGATAAACAGCATAGACAAATCTTGATGGAAAACTTTTTTTTCCCCAGGTGAGGATCGAACTCACAACCTCGCCATTAATCGCAGGCACTTCTGTATAAGTAACACGCGCTAACCAGTTGCGCCACTGGGGATACAAAACATCGCATGATAGGAGAATAACTAATAATAGTTATGTTTGTTCAATTAATCATTTATAATTCACGTCTAAAATGTAGAAGCGTCATTTCCTTGAAAAGAAAATATTAAAAGTAAAATGGGCAACCACACATAGTAAATACGATAAACAGCATAGATAAATCTTAATGGAAAAAATTCTCTTCCCCAGGTGAGGATCGAACTCACAACCTCGGCATTCCTAGCAGGCACTGCTGTATAAGTACCGCGCGCTAACCAGTTGCGCCACTGGGGATACAAAACATCGCATGATAGGAGAATAACTAATAATAGTTATGTTTGTTCAATTAATCATTTATACTTCACGTGTAAAATGTAGAAGCGTCATTTCCTTGAAAAGAAAGTATTAAAAGTAAAATGGGCAACCACACATAGTAAATACGATAAACAGCATAGACAAATCTTGATGGAAAACTTTTTTTTCCCCAGGTGAGGATCGAACTCACAACCTCGCCATTAATCGCAGGCACTTCTGTATAAGTAACACGCGCTAACCAGTTGCGCCACTGGGGATACAAAACATCGCATGATAGGAGAATAACTAATAATAGTTATGTTTGTTCAATTAATCATTTAAAATTCACGTCTAAAATGTAGAAGCGTCATTTCCTTGAAAAGAAAATATTAAAAGTAAAATGGGCAACCACACATAGTAAATACGATAAACAGCATAGATAAATCTTAATGGAAAAAATTCTCTTCCCCAGGTGAGGATCGAACTCACAACCTCGGCATTCCTAGCAGGCACTGCTGTATAAGTACCGCGCGCTAACCAGTTGCGCCACTGGGGATACAAAACATCGCATGATAGGAGAATAACTAATAATAGTTATGTTTGTTCAATTAATCATTTATACTTCACGTGTAAAATGTAGAAGCGTCATTTCCTTGAAAAGAAAGTATTAAAAGTAAAATGGGCAACCACACATAGTAAATACGATAAACAGCATAGACAAATCTTGATGGAAAACTTTTTTTTCCCCAGGTGAGGATCGAACTCACAACCTCGCCATTAATCGCAGGCACTTCTGTATAAGTAACACGCGATAACCAGTTGCGCCACTGGGGATACAAAACATCGCATGATAGGAGAATAACTAATAATAGTTATGTTTGTTCAATTAATCATTTATAATTCACGTCTAAAATGTAGAAGCGTCATTTCCTTGAAAAGAAAATATTAAAAGTAAAATGGGCAACCACACATAGTAAATACGATAAACAGCATAGATAAATCTTAATGGAAAAAATTCTCTTCCCCAGGTGAGGATCGAACTCACAACCTCGGCATTCCTAGCAGGCACTGCTGTATAAGTACCGCGCGCTAACCAGTTGCGCCACTGGGGATACAAAACATCGCATGATAGGAGAATAACTAATAATAGTTATGTTTGTTCAATTAATCATTTATACTTCACGTGTAAAATGTAGAAGCGTCATTTCCTTGAAAAGAAAGTATTAAAAGTAAAATGGGCAACCACACATAGTAAATACGATAAACAGCATAGACAAATCTTGATGGAAAACTTTTTTTTCCCCAGGTGAGGATCGAACTCACAACCTCGCCATTAATCGCAGGCACTTCTGTATAAGTAACACGCGCTAACCAGTTGCGCCACTGGGGATACAAAACATCGCATGATAGGAGAATAACTAATAATAGTTATGTTTGTTCAATTAATCATTTAAAATTCACGTCTAAAATGTAGAAGCGTCATTTCCTTGAAAAGAAAATATTAAAAGTAAAATGGGCAACCACACATAGTAAATACGATAAACAGCATAGATAAATCTTAATGGAAAAAATTCTCTTCCCCAGGTGAGGATCGAACTCACAACCTCGGCATTCCTAGCAGGCACTGCTGTATAAGTACCGCGCGCTAACCAGTTGCGCCACTGGGGATACAAAACATCGCATGATAGGAGAATAACTAATAATAGTTATGTTTGTTCAATTAATCATTTATACTTCACGTGTAAAATGTAGAAGCGTCATTTCCTTGAAAAGAAAGTATTAAAAGTAAAATGGGCAACCACACATAGTAAATACGATAAACAGCATAGACAAATCTTGATGGAAAACTTTTTTTCCCCAGGTGAGGATCGAACTCACAACCTCGCCATTAATCGCAGGCACTTCTGTATAAGTAACACGCGCTAACCAGTTGCGCCACTGGGGATACAAAACATCGCATGATAGGAGAATAACTAATAATAGTTATGTTTGTTCAATTAATCATTTATAATTCACGTCTAAAATGTAGAAGCGTCATTTCCTTGAAAAGAAAATATTAAAAGTAAAATGGGCAACCACACATAGTAAATACGATAAACAGCATAGATAAATCTTAATGGAAAAAATTCTCTTCCCCAGGTGAGGATCGAACTCACAACCTCGGCATTCCTAGCAGGCACTGCTGTATAAGTACCGCGCGCTAACCAGTTGCGCCACTGGGGATACAAAACATCGCATGATAGGAGAATAACTAATAATAGTTATGTTTGTTCAATTAATCATTTATACTTCACGTGTAAAATGTAGAAGCGTCATTTCCTTGAAAAGAAAGTATTAAAAGTAAAATGGGCAACCACACATAGTAAATACGATAAACAGCATAGATAAATCTTAATGGAAATAATTCTACTCCCCAGGTGAGGATCGAACTCACAACCTCGGCATTCCTCGCAAGCACTGCTGTATTAGTACCGCGCGCTAACCAATTGCGCCACTGGAGATACAAAACATCGATTGATAGGAGAATAACTAATAATAGTTATGTTTGTTCAATTAATCATTTAAAATTCACGTCTAAAATGTAGAAGCGTCATATCCTTGAAAAGAAAGTATTAAAAGTAAAATGGGCAACCACACATAGTAAATACGATAAACAGCATAGATAAATCGTAATGGAAAAAATTCTCTTCCCCAGGTGAGGATCGAACTCACAACCTCGGCTTTCCTCGGAGGCACTGCTGTATAAGTACCGCGCGCTAACCAGTTGCGCCACTGGGGATACAAAACATCGCATGATAGGAGAATAACTAATAATAGTTATGTTTGTTCAATTCATCATTTATACTTCACGTGTAAAATGTAGAAGCGTCATTTCCTTGAAAATAAAGTACTAACAGTAAAATGGGCAACCACACATAGTAAATACGATAAACAGCATAGATAAATCATAATGGAAATAATTCTACTCCCCAGGTGAGGATCGAACTCACAACCTCGGCATTCCTCGCAAGCACTGCTGTATAAATTACGCGCGCTAACCAGTTGCGCCACTGGGTATATAGGACATCGCTTGATAGAAGAATAACTAATAATTCGAATGTTTGTTCAATTAATAATTTATACTTCACGTGTAAAATGTAGAAGCGTCATTTCCTTGAAAAGAAAGTATTAAAAGTAAAATGGGCAACCACACATAGTAAATACGATAAACAGCAGAGACAAATCTTGATGGAAAACTTTCTTTTCCCCCAGGTGAGGATCGAACTCACAACCTCGCCATTAATCGCAGGCACTTCTGTATAAGTAACACGCGCTAACCAGTTGCGCCACTGGGGATACAAAACATCGCATGATAGGAGAATAACTAATAATAGTTATGTTTGTTCAATTAATCATTTATAATTCACGTCTAAAATGTAGAAGCGTCATTTCCTTGAAAAGAAAATATTAAAAGTAAAATGGGCAACCACACATAGTAAATACGATAAACAGCATAGATAAATCTTAATGGAAAAAATTCTCTTCCCCAGGTGAGGATCGAACTCACAACCTCGGCTTTCCTCGGAGGCACTGCTGTATAAGTACCGCGCGCTAACCAGATGCACCACTGGGATACAAAACATCGCATGATAGGAGAATAACTAATAATAGTTATGTTTGTTCAATTAATCATTTATACTTCACGTGTAAAATGTAGAAGCGTCATTTCCTTGAAAATAAAGTATTAACAGTAAAATGGGCAACCACACATAGTAAATACGATAAACAGCATAGATAAATCTTAATGGAAATAATTCTACTCCCCAGCTGAGGATCGAACTCACAACCTCGGCATTCCTCGCAAGCACAGCTGTATAAGTACCGCGCGCTAACCAATTGCGCCACTGGGGATACAAAACATCGCTTGATAGGAGAATAACTAATAATAGTTATGTTTGTTCAATTAATAATTTATAATTCACGTCTAAAATGTAGAAGCGTCATTTCCTTGAAAAGAAAGTTTTAAAAGTTAAATGGGCAACCACACATAGTAAATACGATAAACAGCATAGATAAATCTTAATGGAAAAAATCATCTTCCCCAGGTGAGGATCGAACTCACAACCTCGGCATTCCTCGCAGGCACTGCTGTATAAGTACCGCGCGCTATCCAGTTGCGCCACTGGGAATACAAAACATCGCTTGATAGGAGAATAACTAATAATAGTCATGTTTGTTCAATAATCATTTATACTAAACGTGTAAATGTAGAAGCGTCATTTCCTTGAAAAGAAAGTATTAAAAATAAAATGGGCAACCACACATAGTAAATACGATAAACAGCATAGATAAATCATAATGGAAATAATTCTACTCCCCAGGTGAGGATCGAACTCACAACCTCGGCATTCCTCGCAAGCACTGCTGTATAAATTACTTGCGCTAACCAGTTGCGCCACTGGGTATATAGAACATGGCTTGATAGAAGAATAACTAATAATTCGAATGTTTGTTCAATTAATAATTTATACTTCACGTGTAAAATGTAGAAGCGTCATTTCCTTGAAAAGAAAGTATTAAAAGTAAAATGGGCAACCACACATAGTAAATACGATAAACAGCATAGATAAATCTTAATGGAAAAAATTCTCTTCCCCAGGTGAGGATCGAACTCACAACCTCTGCATTCCTAGCAGGCACTGCTGTATAAGTACCGCGCGCTAACCAGTTGCGCCACTGGGGATACAAAACATCGCATGATAGGAGAATAACTAATAATAGTTATGTTTGTTCAATTAATCATTTATACTTCACGTGTAAAATGTAGAAGCGTCATTTCCTTGAAAAGAAAGTATTAAAAGTAAAATGGGCAACCACACATAGTAAATACGATAAACAGCATAGATAAATCATAATGGAAATAATTCTACTCCCCAGGTGAGGATCGAACTCACAACCTCGGCATTCCTCGCAAGTACTGCTGTATAAGTACCGCGCGCTAACCAATTACGCCACTTGGGATACAAAACATCGCATGATAGGAGAATAACTAATAATAGTTATGTTTGTTCAATTAATCATTTAAAATTCACGTCTTAAATGTAGAAGCGTCATATCCTTGAAAAGAAAGTATTAAAAGTAAAATGGGCAACCACACATAGTAAATACGATAAACAGCATAGATAAATCTTAATGGAAAAAATTCTCTTCTCCAGGTGAGAATCGAACTCACAACCTCGGCTTTCCTCGGAGGCACTGCTGTATAAGTACCGCGCGCTAACCAGTTGCGCCACTGGGGATACAAAACATCGCATGATAGGAGAATAACTAATAATAGTTATGTTTGTTCAATTAATCATTTATACTTCACGTGTAAAATGTAGAAGCGTCATTTCCTTGAAAATAAAGTATTAACAGTAAAATGGGCAACCACACATAGTAAATACGATAAACAGCATAGATAAATCATAATGGAAATAATTCTACTCCCCAGGTGAGGATCGAACTCACAACCTCGGCATTCCTCACAAGCACTGCTGTATAAATTACGCGCGCTAACCAGTTGCGCCACTGGGTATATAGGACATCGCTTGATAGAAGAATAACTAATAATTCGAATGTTCAATTAATAATTTATACTTCACGTGTAAAATGTAGAAGCGTCATTTCCTTGAAAAGAAAGTATTAAAAGTAAAATGGGCAACCACACATAGTAAATACGATAAACAGCATAGACAAATCTTGATGGAAAACTTTTTTTTCCCCAGGTGAGGATCGAACTCACAACCTCGACATTAATCGCAGGCACTTCTGTATAAGTAACACGCGCTAACCAGTTGCGCCACTGGGGATACAAAACATCGCATGATAGGAGAATAACTAATAATAGTTATGTTTGTTCAATTAATCATTTATAATTCACGTCTAAAATGTAGAAGCGTCATTTCCTTGAAAAGAAAACATTAAAAGTAAAATGGGCAACCACACATAGTAAATACGATAAACAGCATAGATAAATCTTAATGGAAATAATTCTACTCCCCAGGTGAGGATCGAACTCACAACCTCGGCATTCCTCGCAAGCACTGCTGTATAAGTACCGCGCGCTAACCAATTGCGCCACTGGGGATACAAAACATCGATTAATAGGAGAATAACTAATAATAGTTATGTTTGTTCAATTAATCATTTATAATTCACGTCTAAAATGTAGAAGCGTCATTTCCTTGAAAAGAAAGTATTAAAAGTAAAATGGGCAACCACACATAGTAAATACGATAAACAGCATAGATAAATCTTAATGGAAAAAATTCTCTTCCCCAGGTGAGGATCGAACTCACAACCTCGGCTTTCCTCGGAGGCACTGCTGTATAAGTACCGCGCGCTAACCTGTTGCGCCACTGGGGATACAAAACATCGCATGATAGGAGAATAACTAATAATAGTTATGTTTGTTCAATTAATCATTTATACTTCACGTGTAAAATGTAGAAGCGTCATTTCCTTGAAAATAAAGTATTAACAGTAAAATGGGCAACCACACATAGTAAATACGATAAACAGCATAGATAAATCATAATGGAAATAATTCTACTCCCCAGGTGAGGATCGAACTCACAACCTCGGCATTCCTCACAAGCACTGCTGTATAAATTACGCGCGCTAACCAGTTGCGCCACTGGGTATATAGGACATCGCTTGATAGAAGAATAACTAATAATTCGAATGTTCAATTAATAATTTATACTTCACGTGTAAAATGTAGAAGCGTCATTTCCTTGAAAAGAAAGTATTAAAAGTAAAATGGGCAACCACACATAGTAAATACGATAAACAGCATAGACAAATCTTGATGGAAAACTTTTTTTTCCCCAGGTGAGGATCGAACTCACAACCTCGACATTAATCGCAGGCACTTCTGTATAAGTAACACGCGCTAACCAGTTGCGCCACTGGGGATACAAAACATCGCATGATAGGAGAATAACTAATAATAGTTATGTTTGTTCAATTAATCATTTATAATTCACGTCTAAAATGTAGAAGCGTCATTTCCTTGAAAAGAAAACATTAAAAGTAAAATGGGCAACCACACATAGTAAATACGATAAACAGCATAGATAAATCTTAATGGAAATAATTCTACTCCCCAGGTGAGGATCGAACTCACAACCTCGGCATTCCTCGCAAGCACTGCTGTATAAGTACCGCGCGCTAACCAATTGCGCCACTGGGGATACAAAACATCGATTAATAGGAGAATAACTAATAATAGTTATGTTTGTTCAATTAATCATTTATAATTCACGTCTAAAATGTAGAAGCGTCATTTCCTTGAAAAGAAAGTATTAAAAGTAAAATGGGCAACCACACATAGTAAATACGATAAACAGCATAGATAAATCTTAATGGAAAAAATTCTCTTCCCCAGGTGAGGATCGAACTCACAACCTCGGCTTTCCTCGGAGGCACTGCTGTATAAGTACCGCGCGCTAACCTGTTGCGCCACTGGGGATACAAAACATCGCATGATAGGAGAATAACTAATAATAGTTATGTTTGTTCAATTAATCATTTATACTTCACGTGTAAAATGTAGAAGCGTCATTTCCTTGAAAATAAAGTATTAACAGTAAAATGGGCAACCACACATAGTAAATACGATAAACAGCATAGATAAATCTTAATGGAAAAAATTCTCTTCCCCAGGTGAGGATCGAACTCACAACCTCGGCATTCCTCGCAGGCACTGCTGTATAAGTACCGCGCGCTAACCTGTTGCGCCACTGGGGATACAAAACATCGCTTGATAGGAGAATAACTAATAATAGTTATGTTTGTTCAATTAATCATTTAAAATTCACGTCTAAATTGTAGAAGCGTCATATCCTTGAAAAGAAAGTATTAAAAGTAAAATGGGCAACCACACATAGTAAATACGATAAACAGCATAGATAAATCTTAATGGAAAAAATTATCTTCCCCAGGTGAGGATCGAACTCACAACCTCGGCATTCCTCGCAGGCACTGCTGTATAAGTACCGCGCGCTATCCAGTTGCGCCACTGGGAATACAAAACATCGCTTGATAGGAGAATAACTAATAATAGTCATGTTTGTTCAATTAATCATTTATACTTCACGTGTAAAATGTAGAAGCGTCATTTCCTTGAAAAGAAAGTATTAAAAATAAAATGGGCAACCACACATAGTAAATACGATAAACAGCATAGATAAATCATAATGGAAATAATTCTACTCCCCAGGTGAGGATCGAACTCACAACCTCGGCATTCCTCGCAAGCACTGCTGTATAAATTACTTGCGCTAACCAGTTGCGCCACTGGGTATATAGAACATGGCTTTATAGAAGAATAACTAATAATTCGAATGTTTGTTCAATTAATAATTTATACTTCACGTGTAAAATGTAGAAGCGTCATTTCCTTGAAAAGAAAGTATTAAAAGTAAAATGGGCAACCACACATAGTAAATACGATAAACAGCATAGATAAATCTTAGTGGAAAAAATCATCTTCCCCGGGTGAGGATCGAACTCACAACCTCGGCATTCCTCGCAGGCACTGCTGTATAAGTACCGCGCGCTAACCAGTTGCGCCACTGGGGATACAAAACATCGCATGATAGGAGAATAACTAATAATAGTTATGTTTGTTCAATTAATCATTTATACTTCACGTGTAAAATGTAGAAGCGTCATTTCCTTGAAAAGAAAGTATTAAAAGTAAAATGGGCAACCACACATAGTACATACGATAAACAGCATAGATAAATAATAATGGAAATAATTCTACTCCCCAGGTGAGGATCGAACTCACAACCTCGGCATTCCTCGCAAGCACTGCTGTATAACTACCGCGCGCTAACCAATTGCGCCACTGGTGATACAAAACATCGATTGATAGGAGAATAACTAATAATAGTTATGTTTGTTCAATTAATCATTTAAAATTCACGTCTAAAATGTAGAAGCGTCATATCCTTGAAAAGAAAGTATTAAAAGAAAATGGGCAACCACACATAGTAAATACGATAAACAGCATAGATAAATCTTAATGGAAAAATTCTCTTCCCCAGGTGAGGATCGAACTCACAACCTCGGCTTTCCTCGGAGGCACTGCTGTATAAGTACCGCGCGCTAACCAGTTGCGCCACTGGGGATACAAAACATCGCATGATAGGAGAATAACTAATAATAGTTATGTTTGTTCAATTAAACATTTATACTTCACGTGTAAAATGTAGAAGCGTCATTTCCTTGAAAATAAAGTATTAAAAGTAAAATGTGCAACCACACATAGTAAATACGATAAACAGCATAGACAAATCTTGATGGAAAACTTTTTTTTCCCCCAGGTGAGGATCGAACTCACAACCTCGCCATTAATCGCAGGCACTTCTGTATAAGTAACACGCGCTAACCAGTTGCGCCACTGGGGATACAAAACATCGATTGATAGGAGAATAACTAATAATAGTTATGTTTGTTCAATTAATCATTTAAAATTCACGTCTAAAATGTAGAAGCGTCATATCCTTGAAAAGAAAGTATTAAAAGTAAAATGGGCAACCACACATAGTAAATACGATAAACAGCATAGATAAATCTTAATGGAAAAAATTCTCTTCCCCAGGTGAGGATCGAACTCACAACCTCGGCTTTCCTCGGAGGCACTGCTGTATAGGTACCGCGCGCTAACCAGTTGCGCCACTGGGGATACAAAACATCGCATGATAGGAGAATAACTAATAATAGTTATGTTTGTTCAATTAATCATTTATACTTCACGTGTAAAATGTAGAAGCGTCATTTCCTTGAAAATAAAGTATTAACAGTAAAATGGGCAACCACACATAGTAAATACGATAAACAGCATAGATAAATCATAATGGAAATAATTCTACTACCCAGGTGAGGATCGAACTCACAACCTCGGCATTCCTCGCAAGCACTGCTGTATAAATTACGCGCGCTAACCAGTTGCGCCACTGGGTATATAGGACATCGCTTGATAGAAGAATAACTAATAATTCGAATGTTTGTTCAATTAATAATTTATACTTCACGTGTAAAATGCAGAAGCGTCATTTCCTTAAAAAGAAAGTATTAAAAGTAAAATGGGCAACCACACATAGTAAATACGATAAACAGCATAGACAAATCTTGATGGAAAACTTTTTTTCCCCAGGTGAGGATCGAACTCACAACCTCGCCATTAATCGCAGGCACTTCTGTATAAGTAACACGCGCTAACCAGTTGCGCCACTGGGGATACAAAACATCGCATGATAGGAGAATAACTAATAATAGTTATGTTTGTTCAATTAATCATTTATAATTCACGTCTAAAATGTAGAAGCGTCATTTCCTTGAAAAGAAAATATTAAAAGTAAAATGGGCAACCACACATAGTAAATACGATAAACAGCATAGATAAATCTTAATGGAAAAAATTCTCTTCCCCAGGTGAGGATCGAACTCACAACCTCGGCATTCCTAGCAGGCACTGCTGTATAAGTACCGCGCGCTAACCAGTTGCGTCACTGGGGATACAAAACATCGCATGACAGGAGAATAACTAATAATAGTTATGTTTGTTCAATTAATCATTTAAAATTCACGTCTTAAATGTAGAAGCGTCATATCCTTGAAAAGAAAGTATTAAAAGTAAAATGGGCAACCACACATAGTAAATACGATAAACAGCATAGATAAATCTTAATGGAAAAAATTCTCTTCTCCAGGTGAGAATCGAACTCACAACCTCGGCTTTCCTCGGAGGCACTGCTGTATAAGTACCGCGCGCTAACCAGTTGCGCCACTGGGGATACAAAACATCGCATGATAGGAGAATAACTAATAATAGTTATGTTTGTTCAATTAATCATTTATACTTCACGTGTAAAATGTAGAAGCGTCATTTCCTTGAAAATAAAGTATTAACAGTAAAATGGGCAACCACACATAGTAAATACGATAAACAGCATAGATAAATCATAATGGAAATAATTCTACTCCCCAGGTGAGGATCGAACTCACAACCTCGGCATTCCTCACAAGCACTGCTGTATAAATTACGCGCGCTAACCAGTTGCGCCACTGGGTATATAGGACATCGCTTGATAGAAGAATAACTAATAATTCGAATGTTCAATTAATAATTTATACTTCACGTGTAAAATGTAGAAGCGTCATTTCCTTGAAAAGAAAGTATTAAAAGTATAATGGGCAACCACACATAGTAAATACGATAAACAGCATAGACAAATCTTGATGGAAAACTTTTTTTTCCCCAGGTGAGGATCGAACTCACAACCTCGCCATTAATCGCAGGCACTTCTGTATAAGTAACACGCGCTAACCAGTTGCGCCACTGGGGATACAAAACATCGCATGATAGGAGAATAACTAATAATAGTTATGTTTGTTCAATTAATCATTTATAATTCACGTCTAAAATGTAGAAGCGTCATTTCCTTGAAAAGAAAACATTAAAAGTAAAATGGGCAACCACACATAGTAAATACGATAAACAGCATAGATAAATCTTAATGGAAATAATTCTACTCCCCAGGTGAGGATCGAACTCACAACCTCGGCATTCCTCGCAAGCACTGCTGTATAAGTACCGCGCGCTAACCAATTGCGCCACTGGGGATACAAAACATCGATTAATAGGAGAATAACTAATAATAGTTATGTTTGTTCAATTAATCATTTATAATTCACGTCTAAAATGTAGAAGCGTCATTTCCTTGAAAAGAAAGTATTAAAAGTAAAATGGGCAACCACACATAGTAAATACGATAAACAGCATAGATAAATCTTAATGGAAAAAATTCTCTTCCCCAGGTGAGGATCGAACTCACAACCTCGGCTTTCCTCGGAGGCACTGCTGTATAAGTACCGCGCGCTAACCAGTTGCGCCACTGGGGATACAAAACATCGCATGATAGGAGAATAACTAATAATAGTTATGTTTGTTCAATTAATCATTTATACTTCACGTGTAAAATGTAGAAGCGTCATTTCCTTGAAAATAAAGTATTAACAGTAAAATGGGCAACCACACATAGTAAATACGATAAACAGCATAGATAAATCTTAATGGAAAAAATTCTCTTCCCCAGGTGAGGATCGAACTCACAACCTCGGCATTCCTCGCAGGCACTGCTGTATAAGTACCGCGCGCTAACCTGTTGCGCCACTGGGAATACAAAACATCGCTTGATAGGAGAATAACTAATAATAGTTATGTTTGTTCAATTAATCATTTAAAATTCACGTCTAAATTGTAGAAGCGTCATATCCTTGAAAAGAAAGTATTAAAAGTAAAATGGGCAACCACACATAGTAAATACGATAAACAGCATAGATAAATCTTAATGGAAAAAATTATCTTCCCCAGGTGAGGATCGAACTCACAACCTCGGCATTCCTCGCAGGCACTGCTGTATAAGTACCGCGCGCTATCCAGTTGCGCCACTGGGAATACAAAACATCGCTTGATAGGAGAATAACTAATAATAGTCATGTTTGTTCAATTAATCATTTATACTTCACGTGTAAAATGTAGAAGCGTCATTTCCTTGAAAAGAAAGTATTAAAAATAAAATGGGCAACCACACATAGTAAATACGATAAACAGCATAGATAAATCATAATGGAAATAATTCTACTCCCCAGGTGAGGATCGAACTCACAACCTCGGCATTCCTCGCAAGCACTGCTGTATAAATTACTTGCGCTAACCAGTTGCGCCACTGGGTATATAGAACATGGCTTTATAGAAGAATAACTAATAATTCGAATGTTTGTTCAATTAATAATTTATACTTCACGTGTAAAATGTAGAAGCGTCATTTCCTTGAAAAGAAAGTATTAAAAGTAAAATGGGCAACCACACATAGTAAATACGATAAACAGCATAGATAAATCTTAATGGAAAAAATCATCTTCCCCGGGTGAGGATCGAACTCACAACCTCGGCATTAATCGCAGGCACTGCTGTATAAGTACCGCGCGCTAACCAGTTGCGCCACTGGGGATACAAAACATCGCATGATAGGAGAATAACTAATAATAGTTATGTTTGTTCAATTAATCATTTATACTTCACGTGTAAAATGTAGAAGCGTCATTTCCTTGAAAAGAAAGTATTAAAAGTAAAATGGGCAACCACACATAGTACATACGATAAACAGCATAGATAAATCATAATGGAAATAATTCTACTCCCCAGGTGAGGATCGAACTCACAACCTCGGCATTCCTCGCAAGCACTGCTGTATAACTACCGCGCGCTAACCAATTGCGCCACTGGTGATACAAAACATCGATTGATAGGAGAATAACTAATAATAGTTATGTTTGTTCAATTAATCATTTAAAATTCACGTCTAAAATGTAGAAGCGTCATATCCTTGAAAAGAAAGTATTAAAAGAAAATGGGCAACCACACATAGTAAATACGATAAACAGCATAGATAAATCTTAATGGAAAAATTCTCTTCCCCAGGTGAGGATCGAACTCACAACCTCGGCTTTCCTCGGAGGCACTGCTGTATAAGTACCGCGCGCTAACCAGTTGCGCCACTGGGGATACAAAACATCGCATGATAGGAGAATAACTAATAATAGTTATGTTTGTTCAATTAATCATTTATACTTCACGTGTAAAATGTAGAAGCGTCATTTCCTTGAAAATAAAGTATTAAAAGTAAAATGTGCAACCACACATAGTAAATACGATAAACAGCATAGACAAATCTTGATGGAAAACTTTTTTTCCCCCAGGTGAGGATCGAACTCACAACCTCGCCATTAATCGCAGGCACTTCTGTATAAGTAACACGCGCTAACCAGTTGCGCCACTGGGGATACAAAACATCGATTGATAGGAGAATAACTAATAATAGTTATGTTTGTTCAATTAATCATTTAAAATTCACGTCTAAAATGTAGAAGCGTCATATCCTTGAAAAGAAAGTATTAAAAGTAAAATGGGCAACCACACATAGTAAATACGATAAACAGCATAGATAAATCTTAATGGAAAAAATTCTCTTCCCCAGGTGAGGATCGAACTCACAACCTCGGCTTTCCTCGGAGGCACTGCTGTATAGGTACCGCGCGCTAACCAGTTGCGCCACTGGGGATACAAAACATCGCATGATAGGAGAATAACTAATAATAGTTATGTTTGTTCAATTAATCATTTATACTTCACGTGTAAAATGTAGAAGCGTCATTTCCTTGAAAATAAAGTATTAACAGTAAAATGGGCAACCACACATAGTAAATACGATAAACAGCATAGATAAATCATAATGGAAATAATTCTACTACCCAGGTGAGGATCGAACTCACAACCTCGGCATTCCTCGCAAGCACTGCTGTATAAATTACGCGCGCTAACCAGTTGCGCCACTGGGTATATAGGACATCGCTTGATAGAAGAATAACTAATAATTCGAATGTTTGTTCAATTAATAATTTATACTTCACGTGTAAAATGCAGAAGCGTCATTTCCTTGAAAAGAAAGTATTAAAAGTAAAATGGGCAACCACACATAGTAAATACGATAAACAGCATAGACAAATCTTGATGGAAAACTTTTTTTCCCCAGGTGAGGATCGAACTCACAACCTCGCCATTAATCGCAGGCACTTCTGTATAAGTAACACGCGCTAACCAGTTGCGCCACTGGGGATACAAAACATCGCATGATAGGAGAATAACTAATAATAGTTATGTTTGTTCAATTAATCATTTATAATTCACGTCTAAAATGTAGAAGCGTCATTTCCTTGAAAAGAAAATATTAAAAGTAAAATGGGCAACCACACATAGTAAATACGATAAACAGCATAGATAAATCTTAATGGAAAAAATTCTCTTCCCCAGGTGAGGATCGAACTCACAACCTCGGCATTCCTAGCAGGCACTGCTGTATAAGTACCGCGCGCTAACCAGTTGCGTCACTGGGGATACAAAACATCGCATGACAGGAGAATAACTAATAATAGTTATGTTTGTTCAATTAATCATTTATACTTCACGTGTAAAATGTAGAAGCGTCATTTCCTTGAAAAGAAAGTATTAAAAGTAAAATGGGCAACCACACATAGCAAATACGATAAACAGCATAGATAAATCTTAATGGAAATAATTCTACTCCCCAGGTGAGGATCGAACTCACAACCTCGGCATTCCTCGCAAGCACTGCTGTATAAGTACCGCGCGCTAACCAATTGCGCCACTGGGGATACAAAACATCGATTGATAGGAGAATAACTAATAATAGTTATGTTTGTTCAATTAATCATTTATAATTCACGTCTAAAATGTAGAAGCGTCATTTCCTTGAAAAGAAAGTATTAAAAGTAAAATGGGCAACCACACATAGTAAATACGATAAACAGCATAGATAAATCTTAATGGAAAAAATTCTCTTCCCCAGGTGAGGATCGAACTCACAACCTCGGCTTTCCTCGGAGACACTGCTGTATAAGTACCGCGCGCTAACCAGTTGCGCCACTGGGGATACAAAACATCGCATGATAGGAGAATAACTAATAATAGTTATGTTTGTTCAATTAATCATTTATACTTCACGTGTAAAATGTAGAAGCGTCATTTCCTTGAAAATAAAGTATTAAAAGTAAAATGGGCAACCACACATAGTAAATACGATAAACAGCATAGATAAATCTTAATGAAAAAATTCTCTTCCCCAGGTGAGGATCGAACTCACAACCTCGGCATTCCTCGCAGGCACTGCTGTATAAGTACCGCGCGCTAACCTGTTGCGCCACTGGGGATACAAAACATCGCTTGATAGGAGAATAACTAATAATAGTTATGTTTGTTCAATTAATCATTTAAAATTCATGTCTAAATTGTAGAAGCGTCATATCCTTGAAAAGAAAGTATTAAAAGTAAAATGGGCAACCACACATAGTAAATACGATAAACAGCATAGATAAATCTTAATGGAAAACATTATCTTCCCCAGGTGAGGATCGAACTCACAACCTCGGCATTCCTCGCAGGCACTGCTGTATAAGTACCGCGCGCTATCCAGTTGCGCCACTGGGAATACAAAACATCGCTTGATAGGAGAATAACTAATAATAGTCATGTTTCTTCCATTAATCATTTATACTTCACGTGTAAAATGTAGAAGCGTCATTTCCTTGAAAAGAAAGTATTAAAAGTAAAATGGGCAACCACACATAGTAAATACGATAAACAGCATAGATAAATCTTAATGGAAATAATTCTACTCCCCAGGTGAGGATCGAACTCACAACCTCGGCATTCCTCGCAAGCACTGCTGTATAAGTACCGCGCGCTAACCAATTGCGCCACTGGGGACACAAAACATCGCTTGATAGGAGAATAACTAATAATAGTTATGTTTGTTCAATTAATAATTTATAATTCACGTCTAAAATGTAGAAGCGTCATTTCCTTGAAAAGAAAGTTTTAAAAGTTAAATGGGCAACCACACATAGTAAATACGATAAACAGCATAGATAAATCTTAATGGAAAAAATCATTTTCCCCAGGTGAGGATCGAACTCACAACCTCGGCATTCCTCGCAGGCACTGCTGTATAAGTACCGCGCGCTATCCAGTTGCGCCACTGGGAATACAAAAAATCGCTTGATAGGAGAATAACTAATAATAGTCATGTTTGTTCAATTAATCATTTATACTTCACGTGTAAAATGTAGAAGCGTCATTTCCTTGAAAAGAAAGTATTAAAAATAAAATGGGCAACCACACATAGTAAATACGATAAACAGCATAGATAAATCATAATGGAAATAATTCTACTCCCCAGGTGAGGATCGAACTCACAACCTCGGCATTCCTCGCAAGCACTGCTGTATAAATTACTTGCGCTAACCAGTTGCGCCACTGGGTATATAGAACATGGCTTGATAGAAGAATAACTAATAATTCGTATGTTTGTTCAATTAATAATTTATACTTCACGTGTAAAATGTAGAAGCGTCATTTCCTTGAAAAGAAAGTATTAAAAGTAAAATGGGCAACCACACATAGTAAATACGATAAACAGCATAGATAAATCTTAATGGAAAAAATTCTCTTCCCCAGGTGAGGATCGAACTCACAACCTCGGCATTCCTAGCAGGCACTGCTGTATAACAACCGCGCGCTAACCAGTTGCGCCACTGGGGATACAAAACATCGCATGATAGGAGAATAACTAATAATAGTTATGTTTGTTCAATTAATCATTTATACTTCACGTGTAAAATGTAGAAGCGTCATTTCCTTGAAAAGAAAGTATTAAAAGTAAAATGGGAAACCACACATAGTAAATACGATAAACAGAATAGATAAATCATAATGGAAATAATTCTACTCCCCAGGTGAGGATCGAACTCACAACCTCGGCATTCCTCGCAAGCACTGCTGTATAACTACCGCGCGCTAACCAATTGCGCCACTGGGGATACAAAACATCGATTGATAGGAGAATAACTAATAATAGTTATGTTTGTTCAATTAATCATTTAAAATTCACATCTAAAATGTAGAAGCGTCATATCCTTGAAAAGAAAGTATTAAAAGAAAATGGGCAACCACACATAGTAAATACGATAAACAGCATAGATAAATCTTAATGGAAAAATTCTCTTCCCCAGGTGAGGATCGAACTCACAACCTCGGCTTTCCTCGGAGGCACTGCTGTATAAGTACCGCGCGCTAACCAGTTGCGCCACTGGGGATACAAAACATAGCATGATAGGAGAATAACTAATAATAGTTATGTTTGTTCAATTAATCATTTATACTTCACGTGTAAAATGTAGAAGCGTCATTTCCTTGAAAATAAAGTATTAAAAGTAAAATGGGCAACCACACACAGTAAATACGATAAACAGCATAGACAAATCTTGATGGAAAACTTTTTTTTCCCCAGGTGAGGATCGAACTCACAACCTCGCCATTAATCGCAGGCACTTCTGTATAAGTAACACGCGCTAACCAGTTGCGCCACTGGGGATACAAAACATCGCATGATAGGAGAATAACTAATAATAGTTATGTTTGTTCAATTAATCATTTATAATTCACGTCTAAAATGTAGAAGCGTCATTTCCTTGAAAAGAAAATATTAAAAGTAAAATGGGCAACCACACATAGTAAATACGATAAACAGCATAGATAAATCTTAATGGAAAAAATTCTCTTCCCCAGGTGAGGATCGAACTCACAACCTCGGCATTCCTAGCAGGCACTGCTGTATAAGTACCGCGCGCTAACCAGTTGCGCCACTGGGGATACAAAACATCGCATGATAGGAGAATAACTAATAATAGTTATGTTTGTTCAATTAATCATTTAAAATTCACGTCTAAAATGTAGAAGCGTCATATCCTTGAAAAGAAAGTATTAAAAGTAAAATGGGCAACCACACATAGTAAATACGATAAACAGCATAGATAAATCTTAATGGAAAAAATTCTCTTCCCCAGGTGAGGATCGAACTCACAACCTCGGCTTTCCTCGGAGGCACTGCTGTATAAGTACCGCGCGCTAACCAGTTGCGCCACTGGGGATACAAAACATCGCATGATAGGAGAATAACTAATAATAGTTATGTTTGTTCAATTAATCATTTATACTTCACGTGTAAAATGTAGAAGCGTCATTTCCTTGAAAATAAAGTATTAACAGTAAAATGGGCAACCACACATAGTAAATACGATAAACAGCATAGATAAATCATAATGGAAATAATTCTACTCCCCAGGTGAGGATCGAACTCACAACCTCGGCATTCCTCACAAGCACTGCTGTATAAATTACGCGCGCTAACCAGTTGCGCCACTGGGTATATAGGACATCGCTTGATAGAAGAATAACTAATAATTCGAATGTTTGTTCAATTAATAATTTATACTTCACGTGTAAAATGTAGAAGCGTCATTTCCTTGAAAAGAAAGTATTAAAAGTAAAATGGGCAACCACACATAGTAAATACGATAAACAGCATAGACAAATCTAGATGGAAAACTTTTTTTTCCCCCCAGGTGAGGATCGAACTCACAACCTCGACATTAATAGCAGGCACTTCTGTATAAGTAACACGCGCTAACCAGTTGCGCCACTGGGGATACAAAACATCGCATGATAGGAGAATAACTAATAATAGTTATGTTTGTTCAATTAATCATTTATAATTCACGTCTAAAATGTAGAAGCGTCATTTCCTTGAAAAGAAAATATTAAAAGTAAAATGGGCAACCACACATAGTAAATACGATAAACAGCATAGATAAATCTTAATGGAAAAAATTCTCTTCCCCAGGTGAGGATCGAACTCACAACCTCGGCATTCCTAGCAGGTACTGCTGTATAAGTACCGCGCGCTAACCAGTTGCGCCACTGGGGATACAAAATATCGCATGATAGGAGAATAACTAATAATAGTTATGTTGGATCAGTGGCTATTTGTCCCAATGTGCATCGGCAAATGTGCCGTATGGGGTCTGTTATTCTAAGTTTGGATTTCTAATTCAGACAGTTTGCTATATAACTGATATGTTCTTCTGGTGAAACCCCAGTCGGGTTGTGCTTTCGTGTAAATAAAATGATAGGTTTTATTTTAAAGGAGTGTTTTTCTTACGCATAAAACCTACACCAAACAGGGTTATGGGCCCAGCCCAACCCGATTCCTTTTTAACTAAAATGTTAAAACTAAATTAAGTTTACTTCGAAATTGTATTAAGTTGGCTGCTCTAGTTGCATGATGGCAGAATCGTTTAGTTTTCCAAAACTAAGCGAGTTTAACTACACCACATGGAAGACTGACGTTAAAGTCTTACTGATGGATCGTGGGTGCTGGGAATTTATAGTTGGAAATCCTGTTCCTTGCCCAGAAAGTGCACCAGAAAAGGAAAAGCGTGCGTTTCTATGGAGAAAGCAACGAGCTTATGCGACCATCTATCAAAGTTTAGAAAGAAGATTTCACACCCTGATCGCAGATACTGAGGACGGGAAGACTGCATGGGAGACGTTGAAACTTCACTTTGAACCTACTTCAAGAGCAAGATTGGCCGGCTTAGTAGATGAATTTTTCGACATGCGTTTCGACTCTGGGGAAGAAACTATCGGAATTTACAGTAAGAAAATTGCTGAAAAACAACTACAGATCAAAGATTCCGGGTTCGAAATTCCAGAGCTTCTTGTATGCTTTCAACTTATACGAAGATTACCTCCAGATTATGATAACCTAGTACAACACATGTACAGATTCGAGGATGCAGAGTTTACAGTAAACAACGTTACAAAGCAATTACTTGCCGAAGCTGGAAGAATTGATTTAAAAAGAAAAGATGAAGGAAAAATCCATACAGTGATTGGAAACGCCTATGCTTCAAAGAATAGAGCAATACATGCTGCACAGAAGAAATCGACCAATAAATCTGAACGCAGTGGAGGTGTGCTGGACCCTGACAAAAAGTCACACAGAAATGACGAAGCTTATCGTATGGGGCCGTGTGGTTATTGTCACAAACCAGGACATGCTGAAAGTCGATGTTTCAAGAAGAATAGACTAGTCAAGAAGTCAGTCCGAGATGAAAACGGTGCATGTTTTGCTGACATTGCACTTGCAACCACTTCACCTAGTAAAAATCTTGAGGAGTTCCTCGTCGATTCGGCTGCTACTTCGCATTGCTGTAATCAAAGGGACTGGTTTTATAACTTCAAGCTGACCAAACATGCGTCTATTCTCGTTGGAGACCAAGATTGTACTTCGAAAGTCCTTGGAGTAGGAGATATCGATTTTGTAGTAAAAGACATTTCAGGTAATGTAAAAATTATACTGAAGAATGTATTGTATACTCCTAATATGCGTAGAAACTTAATAGGTGGTTCGAATATAGATATTGCAGGTATGAAAGTTATTTGGGGTGACAAGAAGATGATTGTATATACTAAAAATGATAATTATTTCTTTACTGTACCCTTAATTGATAAATTGTATATAGTAAGTGGATATCCTAAAATATATAAAGAATCTGTTAATGTATCTTTAAATATTAATACTGTGCACCGGAGATTTGGTCACGTAAATGTTCCTCTGATAGAGCAAATGAGTAGAAATAATTCCATAAAAGGAATTGAAAATTTATGTTCTAAAGCAAAGGACAAAAATTGTGATGTTTGCAAAATTGCTAAATCCACTAGAGTGTCCTTAAAAACAAACGAGTACAAACGACTTGCTACTAATATCCTACAAAGAGTTTATATGGATTTGTGGGGTCCTTCTCCAGTGAATTCTTTGGGTGGGGGAAAGTATTTTCTATCTATCATAGACGACTATTCGCGTAAAGTTGAGGTTTACGTAATCAAAAGTAAAACTGAAGTTTTTAGCTGTTTTAAAACTTATTTGGCTAAAGTAGAAAGGGAAACAAATTGCAAATTGAAGTGTGTGAGAACTGATAATGCTCTTGATTTCGTGCACAAAGAGTTTGAGAAATTCCTCGGTGACTTAGGAATTAAACATGAGCGTACATCTACGTACACAAGTGAACAAAATGGGGTCGCTGAAAAGTTTAATAGGACCGCCATGGACGGAGTACGTGCCATGCTCCAAGACAGTGGATTGCAACCACGTTTTTGGGCTGAAGCCCTTATGGCATTTGTGCACATCAGAAACCGGTGTGTACACAAACTAACAAATGGTTTGACTCCTATAGAAATATGGAGTGATCACAAACCCTCTGTGAAACATTTCAAAATATTCGGATCTCTTGCTTTCGTACATGTTCCTAAAATTCACAGGAATAAACTTCAACCGCGAGCAAAGCCTGGAATTTTGGTGGGCTATGCGACTAAAACAAAAGGTTATAGGATTTTTATCCCTAAGGAACGTAAAGTTATTGAAACGGTTCATGTCAAAATTGATGAAACTAAGAAAGGGGTTAATTGTTTGTTTGGTAAAGATAAATGTTCCAATTATGCTAGATTTGACTTAAATGCGGATTTTTATGAAACGACTTCCGACGACGACTCGAATCGGATCGAAAAAGATCAAGCTTCTGATACTCGTATTTTAAGTGCTTTAAATATTAGCGAGTGGGAAAGAGTAGAAAAACCTCGCACAATGAGCAATAGAATTGATGTATATTACTATCCACCAAATTCTAGCGTTAGATTAAGATCTGTAAATGATGCTAGAAAATATTGTAATGAAAATAGAATATATTTTAATCCTGATAAATTTTGCTTTAAACCTGATTGTGTTGTAAATACTAAAAATGATGTAGATTCTACTAACATGTCTTATTTTCAAGGTAAAAAGGATTATTTAAATGATCAATTAAAGGATATATTTAACGAATGTTATAGCACTGAAGTGCCAAAAACATTTTATGAAACGCAGCAAAGTCAGAATAAGGCTAAGTGGGATGCTGCAATGGCCGATGAACTTCGAATTATGAAGGATCGAAAGGTTTGGGATCTGGTTGATCCACCTTCTAATGTTCCAATAATTGGAAGTAAGTGGGTTTATACAGTAAAATTGGATGATAAAAATAATCCGAAAAAATATAAAGCCAGGTTAGTGGCACAAGGGTTTAAGCAAAGACCAGGCGTTGATTTTAATGAAATCTTTTCACCTGTTGTAAATTTTAACATTATCAAGTTACTGTTTATACTATTAGTGTCTATATTACATTGGCATAATGTTCAGTTGGATATAAAATCTGCCTACCTCTATGGTAAATTAAACGAACCAATTTATATGAGGCAACCACCTGGCCATGAAGTAAAAGGGTTCGAAAATAAATTGTGTTTTTTAAACAGAGCAATTTATGGTTTGCACCAAAGTTCGCGGGAGTGGAACTTTGAACTCGATAGTATTTTGAAAAAGTTAGGATTTGTTAAACTAAATTGGACTAATTGTGTATATAAATTTAAAAGTAATGTTATATTAACCGTCTATGTTGACGATATAATCTTGTATGGTAAAACAAATTATTTAATTCAAGAAGCTGTTGAATTAATTAAAAGTAAATTTGATGTTACTGAACTTGGACAGACTAAATACCTTTTGGGCGTGAATTTTGAATACGTTAATGATTGTTTATATATGCATCAACTAACGTATATTGAAAGGTTAATTACTAAGTTTTCTGAACTACCAAAGTCATTGGTAAAGCTTCCTTTCAAAGTAGGCTATATGCTGCCTGACAAAATTCCTGAAAGTGATATTGTTGAAAATGATTTGATGAAAAAATATCCTTATAGAACACTTATTGGTTGTCTATCATTTTTAGCTGATCGTAGCAGACCTGATATTTCATATTCTGTAAATTTAATGTCTCAATTCTGTAACGGATATACTTTTCAACACTGGAAAATTGTTGCTGATATTGTAAACTATGTTTTTATGACCAAAAGTTACAGAATTAATCTTTCTAATATTTCAGGATCTGAATTGGACTGTTACTCTGATGCTAATTGGGGATCAGATTTAACCTACCGTCACTCGACGAGCGGTTATATTTTCTATTTTGGTAACGTAGCGTTTGCATGGAGATCAAGCAAACAGAAGTGTATTGCTCTATCATCCATGGAATCTGAATTTGTGGCTCTGTGTGAGAGCGTTAAAGAATCAATCTGGTTTTCCAGAGTTATAAAAGAACTAAATCTTATTCCCAATTCCATCGTACCAAATCATTTTTGTGATAATCAAGCAGCCATATGTTTTGCTAAAAACCCAATGGAGAATTTTAAAACTAAGCATATTGATATTCGCTTTAAATTTATTCGGAATTTAGTAGATGAAAATTCTGTTAAAATAATTCATATTGGAACTAACAACAATCGAGCTGATTGTTTAACTAAACCTTTATTAATAAATAAATTTCAAGATGCTTTAAATAAAATTTTCCATAAATGATTATTTTTATTTTGATAGCAACTGATGGGGCCGATTGTTGGATCAGTGGCTATTTGTCCCAATGTGCATCGGCAAATGTGCCGTATGGGGTCTGTTATTCTAAGTTTGGATTTCTAATTCAGACAGTTTGCTATATAACTGATATGTTCTTCTGGTGAAACCCCAGTCGGGTTGTGCTTTCGTGTAAATAAAATGATAGGTTTTATTTTAAAGGAGAGTTTTTCTTACGCATAAAACCTAAACCAAACAGTTCAATTAATCATTTAAAATTCACGTCTAAAATGTAGAAGCGTCATATCCTTGAAAAGAAAGTATTAAAAGTAAAATGGGCAACCACACATAGTAAATACGATAAACAGCATAGATAAATCTTAATGGAAAAAATTCTCTTCCCCAGGGGAGGATCGAACTCACAACCTCGGCTTTCCTCGGAGGCACTGCTGTATAAGTACCGCGCGCTAACCAGTTGCGCCACTGGGGATACAAAACATCGCATGATAGGAGAATAACTAATAATAGTTATGTTTGTTCAATTAATCATTTATACTTCACGTGTAAAATGTAGAATCGTCATTTCCTTGAAAATAAAGTATTAACAGTAAAATGGGCAACCACACATAGTAAATACGATAAACAGCATAGATAAATCATAATGGAAATAATTCTACTCCCCAGGTGAGGATCGAACTCTCAACCTCGGCATTCCTCACAAGCACTGCTGTATAAATTACGCGCGCTAACCAGTTGCGCCACTGGGTATATAGGACATCGCTTGATAGAAGAATAACTAATAATTCGAATGTTTGTTCAATTAATAATTTATACTTCACGTGTAAAATGTAGAAGCGTCATTTCCTTGAAAAGAAAGTATTAAAAGTAAAATGGGCAACCACACATAGTAAATACGATAAACAGCATAGACAAATCTATATGGAAAACTTTTTTTTCCCCAGGTGAGGATCGAACTCACAACCTCGACATTAATAGCAGGCACTTCTGTATAAGTAACACGCGCTAACCAGTTGCGCCACTGGGGATACAAAACATCGCATGATAGGAGAATAACTAATAATAGTTATGTTTGTTCAATTAATCATTTATAATTCACGTCTAAAATGTAGAAGCGTCATTTCCTTGAAAAGAAAATATTAAAAGTAAAATGGGCAACCACACATAGTAAATACGATAAACAGCATAGATAAATCTTAATGGAAATAATTCTACTCCCCAGGTGAGGATCGAACTCACAACCTCGGCATTCCTCGCAAGCACTGCTGTATAAGTACCGCGCGCTAACCAATTGCGCCACTGGGGATACAAAATATCGATTAATAGGAGAATAACTAATAATAGTTATGTTTGTTCAATTAATCATTTATAATTCACGTCTAAAATGTAGAAGCGTCATTTCCTTGAAAATAAAGTATTAACAGTAAAATGGGCAACCACACATAGTAAATACGATAAACAGCATAGATAAATCTTAATGGAAAAAATTCTCTTCCCCAGGTGAGGATCGAACTCACAACCTCGGCATTCCTCGCAGGCACTGCTGTATAAGTACCGCGCGCTAACCTGTTGCGCCACTGGGGATACAAAACATCGCTTGATAGGAGAATAACTAATAATAGTTATGTTTGTTCAATTAATCATTTAAAATTCACGTCTAAATTGTAGAAGCGTCATATCCTTGAAAAGAAAGTATTAAAAGTAAAATGGGCAACCACACATAGTAAATACGATAAACAGCATAGATAAATCTTAATGGAAAAAATTATCTTCCCCAGGTGAGGATCGAACTCACAACCTCGGCATTCCTCGCAGGCATTGCTGTATAAGTACCGCGCGCTATCCAGTTGCGCCACTGGGAATACAAAACATCGCTTGATAGGAGAATAACTAATAATAGTCATGTTTGTTCCATTAATCATTTATACTTCACGTGTAAAATGTAGAAGCGTCATTTCCTTGAAAAGAAAGTATTAAAAGTAAAATGGGCAACCACACATAGTAAATACGATAAACAGCATAGATAAATCTTAATGGAAATAATTCTACTCCCCAGGTGAGGATCGAACTCACAACCTCGGCATTCCTCGCAAGCACTGCTGTATAAGTACCGCGCGCTAACCAATTGCGCCACTGGGGATACAAAACATCGCTTGATAGGAGAATAACTAATAATAGTTATGTTTGTTCAATTAATAATTTATAATTCACGTCTAAAATGTAGAAGCGTCATTTCCTTGAAAAGAAAGTTTTAAAAGTTAAATGGGCAACCACACATAGTAAATACGATAAACAGCATAGATAAATATTAATGGAAAAAATCATCTTCCCCAGGTGAGGATCGAACTCACAACCTCGGCATTCCTCGCAGGCACTGCTGTATAAGTACCGCGCGCTATCCAGTTGCGCCACTGGGAATACAAAACATCGCTTGATAGGAGAATAACTAATAATAGTCATGTTTGTTCAATTAATCATTTATACTTCAAGTGTAAAATGTAGAAGCGTCATTTCCTTAAAAAGAAAGTATTAAAAATAAAATGGGCAACCACACATAGTAAATACGATAAACAGCATAGATAAATCATAATGGAAATAATTCTACTCCCCAGGTGAGGATCGAACTCACAACCTCGGCATTCCTAGCAGGCACTGCTGTATAAGTACCGCGCGCTAACCAGTTGCGCCACTGGGGATACAAAACATCGCTTGATAGGAGAATAACTAATAATAGTTATGTTTGTTCAATTAATCATTTATACTTCACGTGTAAAATGTAGAAGCGTCATTTCCTTGAAAAGAAAGTATTAAAAGTAAAATGGGCAACCACACATAGTAAATACGATAAACAGCATAGATAAATCATAATGGAAATAATTCTACTCCCCAGGTGAGGATCGAACTCACAACCTCGGCATTCCTCGCAAGTACTGCTGTATAAGTACCGCGCGCTAACCAATTACGCCACTGGGGATACAAAACATCGCTTGATAGGAGAATAACTAATAATAGTTATGTTTGTTCAATTAATCATTTATAATTCACGTCTAAAATGTAGAAGCGTCATTTCCTTGAAAAGAAAGTATTAAAAGTAAAATGGGCAACCACACATAGTAAATACGATAAACAGCATAGATAAATCTTAATGGAAAAAATCATCTTCCCCGGGTGAGGATCGAACTCACAACCTCGGCATTCCTCGCAGGCACTGCTGTATAAGTACCGCGCGCTAACCAGTTGCGCCACTGGGGATACAAAACATCGATTGATAGGAGAATAACTAATAATAGTTATGTTTGTTCAATTAATCATTTAAAATTCACGTCTAAAATGTAGAAGTGTCATATCCTTGAAAAGAAAGTATTAAAAGAAAATGGGCAACCACACATAGTACATACGATAAACAGCATAGATAAATCTTAATGGAAAAATTCTCTTCCCCAGGTGAGGATCGAACTCACAACCTCGGCATTCCTCGCAAGCACTGCTGTATAACTACCGCGCGCTAATCAATTGCGCCACTGGGGATACAAAACATCGCATGATAGGAGAATAACTAATAATAGTTATGTTTGTTCAATTAATCATTTATAATTCACGTCTAAATTGTAGAAGCGTCATATCCTTGAAAAGAAAGTATTAAAAGTAAAATGGGCAACCACACATAGTAAATACGATAAACAGCATAGATAAATCTTAATGGAAAAAATTATCTTCCCCAGGTGAGGATCGAACTCACAACCTCGGCATTCCTCGCAGGCACTGCTGTATAAGTACCGCGCGCTATCCAGTTGCGCCACTGGGAATACAAAACATCGCTTGATAGGAGAATAACTAATAATAGTCATGTTTGTTCCATTAATCATTTATACTTCACGTGTAAAATGTAGAAGCGTCATTTCCTTGAAAAGAAAGTATTAAAAGTAAAATGGGCAACCACACATAGTAAATACGATAAACAGCATAGATAAATCATAATGGAAATAATTCTACTCCCCAGGTGAGGATCGAACTCACAACCTCGGCATTCCTCGCAAGCACTGCTGTATAAATTACTTGCGCTAACCAGTTGCGCCACTGGGTATATAGAACATGGCTTGATAGAAGAATAACTAATAATTCGAATGTTTGTTCAATTAATAATTTATACTTCACGTGTAAAATGTAGAAGCGTCATTTCCTTGAAAAGAAAGTATTAAAAGTAAAATGGGCAACCACACATAGTAAATACGATAAACAGCATAGATAAATCTTAATGGAAAAAATTCTCTTCCCCAGGTGAGGATCGAACTCACAACCTCGGCATTCCTAGCAGGCACTGCTGTATAAGTACCGCGCGCTAACCAGTTGCGCCACTGGGGATACAAAACATCGCTTGATAGGAGAATAACTAATAATAGTTATGTTTGTTCAATTAATCATTTATACTTCACGTGTAAAATGTAGAAGCGTCATTTCCTTGAAAAGAAAGTATTAAAAGTAAAATGGGCAACCACACATAGTAAATACGATAAACAGCATAGATAAATCATAATGGAAATAATTCTACTCCCCAGGTGAGGATCGAACTCACAACCTCGGCATTCCTCGCAAGTACTGCTGTATAAGTACCGCGCGCTAACCAATTACGCCACTGGGGATACAAAACATCGCTTGATAGGAGAATAACTAATAATAGTTATGTTTGTTCAATTAATCATTTATAATTCACGTCTAAAATGTAGAAGCGTCATTTCCTTGAAAAGAAAGTATTAAAAGTAAAATGGGCAACCACACATAGTAAATACGATAAACAGCATAGATAAATCTTAATGGAAAAAATCATCTTCCCCGGGTGAGGATCGAACTCACAACCTCGGCATTCCTCGCAGGCACTGCTGTATAAGTACCGCGCGCTAACCAGTTGCGCCACTGGGGATACAAAACATCGATTGATAGGAGAATAACTAATAATAGTTATGTTTGTTCAATTAATCATTTAAAATTCACGTCTAAAATGTAGAAGTGTCATATCCTTGAAAAGAAAGTATTAAAAGAAAATGGGCAACCACACATAGTACATACGATAAACAGCATAGATAAATCTTAATGGAAAAATTCTCTTCCCCAGGTGAGGATCGAACTCACAACCTCGGCATTCCTCGCAAGCACTGCTGTATAACTACCGCGCGCTAATCAATTGCGCCACTGGGGATACAAAACATCGCATGATAGGAGAATAACTAATAATAGTTATGTTTGTTCAATTAATCATTTATAATTCACGTCTAAATTGTAGAAGCGTCATATCCTTGAAAAGAAAGTATTAAAAGTAAAATGGGCAACCACACATAGTAAATACGATAAACAGCATAGATAAATCTTAATGGAAAAAATTATCTTCCCCAGGTGAGGATCGAACTCACAACCTCGGCATTCCTCGCAGGCACTGCTGTATAAGTACCGCGCGCTATCCAGTTGCGCCACTGGGAATACAAAACATCGCTTGATAGGAGAATAACTAATAATAGTCATGTTTGTTCCATTAATCATTTATACTTCACGTGTAAAATGTAGAAGCGTCATTTCCTTGAAAAGAAAGTATTAAAAGTAAAATGGGCAACCACACATAGTAAATACGATAAACAGCATAGATAAATCATAATGGAAATAATTCTACTCCCCAGGTGAGGATCGAACTCACAACCTCGGCATTCCTCGCAAGCACTGCTGTATAAATTACTTGCGCTAACCAGTTGCGCCACTGGGTATATAGAACATGGCTTGATAGAAGAATAACTAATAATTCGAATGTTTGTTCAATTAATAATTTATACTTCACGTGTAAAATGTAGAAGCGTCATTTCCTTGAAAAGAAAGTATTAAAAGTAAAATGGGCAACCACACATAGTAAATACGATAAACAGCATAGATAAATCTTAATGGAAAAAATTCTCTTCCCCAGGTGAGGATCGAACTCACAACCTCGGCATTCCTAGCAGGCACTGCTGTATAAGTACCGCGCGCTAACCAGTTGCGCCACTGGGGATACAAAACATCGCTTGATAGGAGAATAACTAATAATAGTTATGTTTGTTCAATTAATCATTTATACTTCACGTGTAAAATGTAGAAGCGTCATTTCCTTGAAAAGAAAGTATTAAAAGTAAAATGGGCAACCACACATAGTAAATACGATAAACAGCATAGATAAATCATAATGGAAATAATTCTACTCCCCAGGTGAGGATCGAACTCACAACCTCGGCATTCCTCGCAAGTACTGCTGTATAAGTACCGCGCGCTAACCAATTACGCCACTGGGGATACAAAACATCGCTTGATAGGAGAATAACTAATAATAGTTATGTTTGTTCAATTAATCATTTATAATTCACGTCTAAAATGTAGAAGCGTCAATTCCTTGAAAAGAAAGTATTAAAAGTAAAATGGGCAACCACACATAGTAAATACGATAAACAGCATAGATAAATCTTAATGGAAAAAATCATCTTCCCCGGGTGAGGATCGAACTCACAACCTCGGCATTCCTCGCAGGCACTGCTGTATAAGTACCGCGCGCTAACCAGTGGCGCCACTGGGGATACAAAACATCGATTGATAGGAGAATAACTAATAATAGTTATGTTTGTTCAATTAATCATTTAAAATTCACGTCTAAAATGTAGAAGCGTCATATCCTTGAAAAGAAAGTATTAAAAGAAAATGGGCAACCACACATAGTAAATACGATAAACAGCATAGATAAATCTTAATGGAAAAATTCTCTTCCCCAGGTGAGGATCGAACTCACAACCTCGGCTTTCCTCGGAGGCACTGCTGTATAAGTAGCGCGCGCTAACCAGTTGCGCCACTGGGGATACAAAACATCGCATGATAGGAGAATAACTAATAATAGTTATGTTTGTTCAATTAATCATTTATACTTCACGTGTAAAATGTAGAAGCGTCATTTCCTTGAAAATAAAGTATTAAAAGTAAAATGGGCAACCACACATAGTAAATACGATAAACAGCATAGACAAATCTTGATGGAAAACTTTTTTTTCCCCAGGTGAGGATCGAACTCACAACCTCGCCATTAATCGCAGGCACTTCTGTATAAGTAACACGCGCTAACCAGTTGCGCCACTGGGGATACAAAACATCGATTGATAGGAGAATAACTAATAATAGTTATGTTTGTTCAATTAATCATTTAAAATTCACGTCTAAAATGTAGAAGCGTCATATCCTTGAAAAGAAAGTATTAAAAGTAAAATGGGCAACCACACATAGTAAATACGATAAACAGCATAGATAAATCTTAATGGAAAAAATTCTCTTCCCCAGGTGAGGATCGAACTCACAACCTCGGCTTTCCTCGGAGGCACTGCTGTATAAGTACCGCGCGCTAACCAGTTGCGCCACTGGGGATACAAAACATCGCATGATAGGAGAATAACTAATAATAGTTATGTTTGTTCAATTAATCATTTATACTTCACGTGTAAAATGTAGAAGCGTCATTTCCTTGAAAATAAAGTATTAACAGTAAAATGGGCAACCACACATAGTAAATACGATAAACAGCATAGATAAATCATAATGGAAATAATTCTACTACCCAGGTGAGGATCGAACTCACAACCTCGGCATTCCTCGCAAGCACTGCTGTATAAATTACGCGCGCTAACCAGTTGCGCCACTGGGTATATAGGACATCGCTTGATAGAAGAATAACTAATAATTCGAATGTTTGTTCAATTAATAATTTATACTTCACGTGTAACATGTAGAAGCGTCATTTCCTTGAAAAGAAAGTATTAAAAGTAAAATGGGCAACCACACATAGTAAATACGATAAACAGCATAGACAAATCTTGATGGAAAACTTTTTTTTCCCCAGGTGACGATCGAACTCACAACCTCGCCATTAATCGCAGGCACTTCTGTATAAGTAACACGCGCTAACCAGTTGCGCCACTGGGGATACAAAACATCGATTGATAGGAGAATAACTAATAATAGTTATGTTTGTTCAATTAATCATTTAAAATTCACGTCTAAAATGTAGAAGCGTCATATCCTTGAAAAGAAAGTATTAAAAGTAAAATGGGCAACCACACATAGTAAATACGATAAACAGCATAGATAAATCTTAATGGAAAAAATTCTCTTCCCCAGGTGAGGATCGAACTCACAACCTCGGCTTTCCTCGGAGGCACTGCTGTATAAGTACCGCGCGCTAACCAGTTGCGCCACTGGGGATACAAAACATCGCATGACAGGAGAATAACTAATAATAGTTATGTTTGTTCAATTAATCATTTATACTTCACGTGTAAAATGTAGAAGCGTCATTTCCTTGAAAAGAAAGTATTAAAAGTAAAATGGGTAACCACACATAGTAAATACGATAAACAGCATAGATAAATCTTAATGGAAATAATTCTACTCCCCAGGTGAGGATCGAACTCACAACCTCGGCATTCCTCGCAAGCACTGCTGTATAAGTACCGCGCGATAACCAATTGCGCCACTGGGGATACAAAACATCGATTGATAGGAGAATAACTAATAATAGTTATGTTTGTTCAATTAATCATTTATAATTCACGTCTAAAATGTAGAAGCGTCATTTCCTTGAAAAGAAAGTATTAAAAGTAAAATGGGCAACCACACATAGTAAATACGATAAACAGCATAGATAAATCTTAATGGAAAAAATTCTCTTCCCCAGGTGAGGATCGAACTCACAACCTCGGCTTTCCTCGGAGACACTGCTGTATAAGTACCGCGCGCTAACCAGTTGCGCCACTGGGTATACAAAACATCGCATGATAGGAGAATAACTAATAATAGTTATGTTTGTTCAATTAATCATTTATACTTCACGTGTAAAATGTAGAAGCGTCATTTCCTTGAAAATAAAGTATTAAAAGTAAAATGGGCAACCACACATAGTAAATACGATAAACAGCATAGATAAATCTTAATGGAAAAAATTCTCTTCCCCAGGTGAGGATCGAACTCACAACCTCGGCATTCCTCGCAGGCACTGCTGTATAAGTACCGCGCGCTAACCTGTTGCGCCACTGGGGATACAAAACATCGCTTGATAGGAGAATAACTAATAATAGTTATGTTTGTTCAATTAATCATTTAAAATTCACGTCTAAATTGTAGAAGCGTCATATCCTTGAAAAGAAAGTATTAAAAGTAAAATGGGCAACCACACATAGTAAATACGATAAACAGCATAGATAAATCTTAATGGAAAACATTATCTTCCCCAGGTGAGGATCGAACTCACAACCTCGGCATTCCTCGCAGGCACTGCTGTATAAGTACCGCGCGCTATCCAGTTGCGCCACTGGGAATACAAAACATCGCTTGATAGGAGAATAACTAATAATAGTCATGTTTGTTCCATTAATCATTTATACTTCACGTGTAAAATGTAGAAGCGTCATTTCCTTGAAAAGAAAGTATTAAAAGTAAAATGGGCAACCACACATAGTAAATACGATAAACAGCATAGTTAAATCTTAATTTAAATAATTCTACTCCCCAGGTGAGGATCGAACTCACAACCTCGGCATTCCTCGCAAGCACTGCTGTATAAGTACCGCGCGCTAACCAATTGCGCCACTGGGGATACAAAACATCGCTTGATAGGAGAATAACTAATAATAGTTATGTTTGTTCAATTAATAATTTATAATTCACGTCTAAAATGTAGAAGCGTCATTTCCTTGAAAAGAAAGTTTTAAAAGTTAAATGGGCAACCACACATAGTAAATACGATAAACAGCATAGATAAATCTTAATGGAAAAAATCATCTTCCCCAGGTGAGGATCGAACTCACAACCTCGGCATTCCTCGCAGGCACTGCTGTATAAGTACCGCGCGCTATCCAGTTGCGCCACTGGGAATACAAAACATCGCTTGATAGGAGAATAACTAATAATAGTCATGTTTGTTCAATTAATCATTTATACTTCACGTGTAAAATGTAGAAGCGTCATTTCCTTGAAAAGAAAGTATTAAAAGTAAAATGGGAAACCACACATAGTAAATACGATAAACAGCATAGATAAATCATAATGGAAATAATTCTACTCCCCAGGTGAGGATCGAACTCACAACCTCGGCATTCCTCGCAAGCACTGCTGTATAACTACCGCGCGCTAACCAATTGCGCCACTGGGGATACAAAACATCGATTGATAGGAGAATAACTAATAATAGTTATGTTTGTTCAATTAATCATTTAAAATTCACGTCTAAAATGTAGAAGCGTCATATCCTTGAAAAGAAAGTATTAAAAGAAAATGGGCAACCACACATAGTAAATACGATAAACAGCATAGATAAATCTTAATGGAAAAATTCTCTTCCCCAGGTGAGGATCGAACTCACAACCTCGGCTTTCCTCGGAGGCACTGCTGTATAAGTACCGCGCGCTAACCAGTTGCGCCACTGGGGATACGAAACATCGCATGATAGGAGAATAACTAATAATAGTTATGTTTGTTCAATTAATCATTTATACTTCACGTGTAAAATGTAGAAGCGTCATTTCCTTGAAAATAAAGTATTAAAAGTAAAATGGGCAACCACACATAGTAAATACGATAAACAGCATAGATAAATCTTAATGGAAAAAATTCTCTTCCCCAGGTGAGGATCGAACTCACAACCTCGGCATTCCTAGCAGGCACTGCTGTATAAGTACCGCGCGCTAACCAGTTGCGCCACTGGGGATACAAAACATCGCATGATAGGAGAATAACTATTAATAGTTATGTTTGTTCAATTAATCATTTAAAATTCACGTCTAAATTGTAGAAGCGTCATATCCTTGAAAAGAAAGTATTAAAAGTAAAATGGGCAACCACACATAGTAAATACGATAAACAGCATAGATAAATCATAATGGAAATAATTCTACTCCCCAGGTGAGGATCTAACTCACAACCTCGGCATTCCTCGCAAGCATTGCTGTATAAATTACTTGCCCTAACCAGTTGCGCCACTGGGTATATAGAACATGGCTAGATAGAAGAATAACTAATAATTCGAATGTTTGTTCAATTAATAATTTATACTTCACGTGTAAAATGTAGAAGCGTCATTTCCTTGAAAAGAAAGTATTAAAAGTAAAATGGGTAACCACACATAGTAAATACGATAAACAGCATAGACAAATCTTGATGGAAAACTTTTTTTTCCCCCAGGTGAGGATCGAACTCACAACCTCGCCATTAATCGCAGGCACTTCTGTATAAGTAACACGCGATAACCAGTTGCGCCACTGGGGATACAAAACATCGCTTGATAGGAGAATAACTAATAATAGTTTTGTTTGTTCAATTAATCATTTATAATTCACGTCTAAAATGTAGAAGCGTCATTTCCTTGAAAAGAAAGTATTAAAAGTAAAATGGGCAACCACACATAGTAAATACGATAAACAGCATAGATAAATCTTAATGGAAAAAATTCTCTTCCCCAGGTGAGGATCGAACTCACAACCTCGGCATTCCTCGCAGGCACTGCTGTATAAGTACCGCGCGTTAACCAGTTGCGCCACTGGGGATACAAAACATCGCATGACATGAGAATAACTAATAATAGTTATGTTTGTTCAATTAATCATTTATACTTCACGTGTAAAATGTAGAAGCGTCATTTCCTTGAAAAGAAAGTATTAAAAGTAAAATGGGCAACTACACATAGTAAATACGATAAACAGCATAGATAAATCTTAATGGAAATAATTCTACTCCCCAGGTGAGGATCGAACTCACAACCTCGGCATTCCTCGCAAGCACTGCTGTATAAGTACCGCGCGCTAACCAATTGCGCCTCTGGGGATACAAAACATCGATTGATAGGAGAATAACTAATAATAGTTATGTTTGTTCAATTAATCATTTATAATTCACGTCTAAAATGTAGAAGCGTCATTTCCTTGAAAAGAAAGTATTAAAAGTAAAATGGGCAACCACACATAGTAAATACGATAAACAGCATAGTTAAATCTTAATGGAAATAATTCTACTCCCCAGGTGAGGATCGAACTCACAACCTCGGCATTCCTCGCAAGCACTGCTGTATAAGTACCGCGCGCTAACCAATTGCGCCACTGGGGATACAAAACATCGCTTGATAGGAGAATAACTAATAATAGTTATGTTTGTTCAATTAATAATTTATAATTCACGTCTAAAATGTAGAAGCGTCATTTCCTTGAAAAGAAAGTTTTAAAAGTTAAATGGGAAACCACACATAGTAAATACGATAAACAGCATAGATAAATCTTAATGGAAAAAATCATCTTCCCCAGGTGAGGATCGAACTCACAACCTCGGCATTCCTCGCAGGCACTGCTGTATAAGTACCGCGCGCTATCCAGTTGCGCCACTGGGAATACAAAACATCGCTTGATAGGAGAATAACTAATAATAGTCATGTTTGTTCAATTAATCATTTATACTTCACGTGTAAAATGTAGAAGCGTCATTTCCTTGAAAAGAAAGTATTAAAAGTAAAATGGGAAACCACACATAGTAAATACGATAAACAGCATAGATAAATCATAATGGAAATAATTCTACTCCCCAGGTGAGGATCGAACTCACAACCTCGGCATTCCTCGCAAGCACTGCTGTATAACTACCGCGCGCTAACCAATTGCGCCACTGGGGATACAAAACATCGATTGATAGGAGAATAACTAATAATAGTTATGTTTGTTCAATTAATCATTTAAAATTCACGTCTAAAATGTAGAAGCGTCATATCCTTGAAAAGAAAGTATTAAAAGAAAATGGGCAACCACACATAGTAAATACGATAAACAGCATAGATAAATCTTAATGGAAAAATTCTCTTCCCCAGGTGAGGATCGAACTCACAACCTCGGCTTTCCTCGGAGGCACTGCTGTATAAGTACCGCGCGCTAACCAGTTGCGCCACTGGGGATACGAAACATCGCATGATAGGAGAATAACTAATAATAGTTATGTTTGTTCAATTAATCATTTATACTTCACGTGTAAAATGTAGAAGCGTCATTTCCTTGAAAATAAAGTATTAAAAGTAAAATGGGCAACCACACATAGTAAATACGATAAACAGCATAGATAAATCTTAATGGAAAAAATTCTCTTCCCCAGGTGAGGATCGAACTCACAACCTCGGCATTCCTAGCAGGCACTGCTGTATAAGTACCGCGCGCTAACCAGTTGCGCCACTGGGGATACAAAACATCGCATGATAGGAGAATAACTATTAATAGTTATGTTTGTTCAATTAATCATTTGAAATTCACGTCTAAATTGTAGAAGCGTCATATCCTTGAAAAGAAAGTATTAAAAGTAAAATGGGCAACCACACATAGTAAATACGATAAACAGCATAGATAAATCATAATGGAAATAATTCTACTCCCCAGGTGAGGATCTAACTCACAACCTCGGCATTCCTCGCAAGCATTGCTGTATAAATTACTTGCCCTAACCAGTTGCGCCACTGGGTATATAGAACATGGCTAGATAGAAGAATAACTAATAATTCGAATGTTTGTTCAATTAATAATTTATACTTCACGTGTAAAATGTAGAAGCGTCATTTCCTTGAAAAGAAAGTATTAAAAGTAAAATGGGCAACCACACATAGTAAATACGCGATAAACAGCATAGACAAATCTTGATGGAAAACTTTTTTTTCCCCAGGTGAGAATCGAACTCACAACCTCGCCATTAATCGCAGGCACTTCTGTATAAGTAACACGCGCTAACCAGTTGCGCCACTGGGGATACAAAACATCGCTTGATAGGAGAATAACTAATAATAGTTTTGTTTGTTCAATTAATCATTTATAATTCACGTCTAAAATGTAGAAGCGTCATTTCCTTGAAAAGAAAGTATTAAAAGTAAAATGGGCAACCACACATAGTAAATACGATAAACAGCATAGATAAATCTTAATGGAAAAAATTCTCTTCCCCAGGTGAGGATCGAACTCACAACCTCGGCATTCCTCGCAGGCACTGCTGTATAAGTACCGCGCGTTAACCAGTTGCGCCACTGGGGATACAAAACATCGCATGACATGAGAATAACTAATAATAGTTATGTTTGTTCAATTAATCATTTATACTTCACGTGTAAAATGTAGAAGCGTCATTTCCTTGAAAAGAAAGTATTAAAAGTAAAATGGGCAACTACACATAGTAAATACGATAAACAGCATAGATAAATCTTAATGGAAATAATTCTACTCCCCAGGTGAGGATCGAACTCACAACCTCGGCATTCCTCGCAAGCACTGCTGTATAAGTACCGCGCGCTAACCAATTGCGCCTCTGGGGATACAAAACATCGATTGATAGGAGAATAACTAATAATAGTTATGTTTGTTCAATTAATCATTTATAATTCACGTCTAAAATGTAGAAGCGTCATTTCCTTGAAAAGAAAGTATTAAAAGTAAAATGGGCAACCACACATAGTAAATACGATAAACAGCATAGATAAATCTTAATGGAAAAAATTCTCTTCCCCAGGTGAGGATCGAACTCACAACCTCGGCTTTCCTCGGAGGCACTGCTGTATAAGTACCGCGCGCTAACCAGTTGCGCCAATGGGGATACAAAACATCGCATGATAGGAGAATAACTAATAATAGTTATGTTTGTTCAATTAATCATTTAAAATTCACGTCTAAATTGTAGAAGCGTCATATCCTTGAAAAGAAAGTATTAAAAGTAAAATGGGCAACCACACATAGTAAATACGATAAACAGCATAGATAAATCTTAATGGAAAACATTATCTTCCCCAGATGAGGATCGAACTCACAACCTCGGCATTCCTCGCAGGCACTGCTGTATAAGTACCGCGCGCTATCCAGTTGCGCCACTGGGAATACAAAACATCGCTTGATAGGAGAATAACTAATAATAGTCATGTTTGTTCCATTAATCATTTATACTTCACGTGTAAAATGTAGAAGAGTCATTTCCTTGAAAAGAAAGTATTAAAAGTAAAATGGGCAACCACACATAGTAAATACGATAAACAGCATAGATAAATCTTAATGGAAATAATTCTACTCCCCAGGTGAGGATCGAACTCACAACCTCGGCATTCCTCGCAAGCACTGCTGTATAAGTACCGCGCGCTAACCAATTGCGCCACTGGGGATACAAAACATCGATTGATAGGAGAATAACTAATAATAGTTATGTTTGTTCAAATAATCATTTATAATTCACGTCTAAAATGTAGAAGCGTCATTTCCTTGAAAAGAAAGTATTAAAAGTAAAATGGGCAACCACACATAGTAAATACGATAAACAGCATAGATAAATCTTAATGGAAAAAATTCTCTTCCCCAGGTGAGGATCGAACTCACAACCTCGGCATTCCTCGCAGGCACTGCTGTATAAGTACCGCGCGCTAACCAGTTGCGCCACTGGGGATACAAAACATCGCATGACATGAGAATAACTAATAATAGTTATGTTTGTTCAATTAATCATTTATACTTCACGTGTAAAATGTAGAAGCGTCATTTCCTTGAAAAGAAAGTATTAAAAGTAAAATGGGCAACCACACATAGTAAATACGATAAACAGCATAGATAAATCTTAATGGAAATAATTCTACTCCCCAGGTGAGGATCGAACTCACAACCTCGGCATTCCTCGCAAGCACTGCTGTATAAGTACCGCGCGCTAACCAATTGCGCCACTGGGGATACAAAACATCGATTGATAGGAGAATAACTAATAATAGTTATGTTTGTTCAATTAATCATTTATAATTCACGTCTAAAATGTAGAAGCGTCATTTCCTTGAAAAGAAAGTATTAAAAGTAAAATGGGCAACCACACATAGTAAATACGATAAACAGCATAGATAAATCTTTATGGAAAAAATTCTCTTCCCCAGGTGAGGATCGAACTCACAACCTCGGCTTTCCTCGGAGGCACTGCTGTATAAGTACCGCGCGCTAACCAGTTGCGCCAATGGGGATACAAAACATCGCATGATAGGAGAATAACTAATAATAGTTATGTTTGTTCAATTAATCATTTATACTTCACGTGTAAAATGTAGAAGCGTCATTTCCTTGAAAATAAAGTATTAACAGTAAAATGGGCAACCACACATAGTAAATACGATAAACAGCATAGATAAATCTTAATGGAAAAAATTCTCTTCCCCAGGTGAGGATCGAACTCACAACCTCGGCATTCCTCGCAGGCACTGCTGTATAAGTACCGCGCGCTAACCTGTTGCGCCACTGGGGATACTAAACATCGCTTGATAGGAGAATAACTAATAATAGTTATGTTTGTTCAATTAATCATTTAAAATTCACGTCTAAATTGTAGAAGCGTCATATCCTTGAAAAGAAAGTATTAAAAGTAAAATGGGCAACCACACATAGTAAATACGATAAACAGCATAGATAAATCTTAATGGAAAACATTATCTTCCCCAGGTGAGGATCGAACTCACAACCTCGGCATTCCTCGCAGGCACTGCTGTATAAGTACCGCGCGCTATCCAGTTGCGCCACTGGGAATACAAAACATCGCTTGATAGGAGAATAACTAATAATAGTCATGTTTGTTCCATTAATCATTTATACTTCACGTGTAAAATGTAGAAGAGTCATTTCCTTGAAAAGAAAGTATTAAAAGTAAAATGGGCAACCACACATAGTAAATACGATAAACAGCATAGATAAATCTTAATGGAAATAATTCTACTCCCCAGGTGAGGATCGAACTCACAACCTCGGCATTCCTCGCAAGCACTGCTGTATAAGTACCGCGCGCTAACCAATTGCGCCACTGGGGATACAAAACATCGATTGATAGGAGAATAACTAATAATAGTTATGTTTGTTCAATTAATCATTTATAATTCACGTCTAAAATGTAGAAGCGTCATTTCCTTGAAAAGAAAGTATTAAAAGTAAAATGGGCAACCACACATAGTAAATACGATAAACAGCATAGATAAATCTTAATGGAAAAAATTCTCTTCCCCAGGTGAGGATCGAACTCACAACCTCGGCTTTCCTCGGAGGCACTGCTGTATAAGTACCGCGCGCTAACCAGTTGCGCCAATGGGGATACAAAACATCGCATGATAGGAGAATAACTAATAATAGTTATGTTTGTTCAATTAATCATTTATACTTCACGTGTAAAATGTAGAAGCGTCATTTCCTTGAAAATAAAGTATTAACAGTAAAATGGGCAACCACACATAGTAAATACGATAAACAGCATAGATAAATCTTAATGGAAAAAATTCTCTTCCCCAGGTGAGGATCGAACTCACAACCTCGGCATTCCTCGCAGGCACTGCTGTATAAGTACCGCGCGCTAACCTGTTGCGCCACTGGGGATACTAAACATCGCTTGATAGGAGAATAACTAATAATAGTTATGTTTGTTCAATTAATCATTTAAAATTCACGTCTAAATTGTAGAAGCGTCATATCCTTGAAAAGAAAGTATTAAAAGTAAAATGGGCAACCACACATAGTAAATACGATAAACAGCATAGATAAATCTTAATGGAAAACATTATCTTCCCCAGGTGAGGATCGAACTCACAACCTCGGCATTCCTCGCAGGCACTGCTGTATAAGTACCGCGCGCTATCCAGTTGCGCCACTGGGAATACAAAACATCGCTTGATAGGAGAATAACTAATAATAGTCATGTTTGTTCCATTAATCATTTATACTTCACGTGTAAAATGTAGAAGAGTCATTTCCTTGAAAAGAAAGTATTAAAAGTAAAATGGGCAACCACACATAGTAAATACGATAAACAGCATAGATAAATCTTAATGGAAATAATTCTACTCCCCAGGTGAGGATCGAACTCACAACCTCGGCATTCCTCGCAAGCACTGCTGTATAAGTACCGCGCGATAACCAATTGCGCCACTGGGGATACAAAACATCGATTGATAGGAGAATAACTAATAATAGTTATGTTTGTTCAATTAATCATTTATAATTCACGTCTAAAATGTAGAAGCGTCATTTCCTTGAAAAGAAAGTATTAAAAGTAAAATGGGCAACCACACATAGTAAATACGATAAACAGCATAGATAAATCTTAATGGAAAAAATTCTCTTCCCCAGGTGAGGATCGAACTCACAACCTCGGCATTCCTCGCAGGCACTGCTGTATAAGTACCGCGCGCTAACCAGTTGCGCCACTGGGGATACAAAACATCGCATGACATGAGAATAACTAATAATAGTTATGTTTGTTCAATTAATCATTTATACTTCACGTGTAAAATGTAGAAGCGTCATTTCCTTGAAAAGAAAGTATTAAAAGTAAAATGGGCAACCACACATAGTAAATACGATAAACAGCATAGATAAATCATAATGGAAATAATTCTACTCCCCAGGTGAGGATCGAACTCACAACCTCGGCATTCCTCGCAAGCACTGCTGTATAAATTACTTGCGCTAACCAGTTGCGCCACTGGGTATATAGAACATGGCTAGATAGAAGAATAACTAATAATTCGAATGTTTGTTTAATTAATAATTTATACTTCACGTGTAAAATGTAGAAGCGTCATTTCCTTGAAAAGAAAGTATTAAAAGTAAAATGGGCAACCACACATAGTAAATACGATAAACAGCATAGACAAATCTTGATGGAAAACTTTTTTTTCCCCAGGTGAGGATCGAACTCACAACCTCGCCATTAATCGCAGGCACTTCTGTATAAGTAACACGCGCTAACCAGTTGCGCCACTGGGGATACAAAACATCGCTTGATAGGAGAATAACTAATAATAGTTTTGTTTGTTCAATTAATCATTTATAATTCACGTCTAAAATGTAGAAGCGTCATTTCCTTGAAAAGAAAGTATTAAAAGTAAAATGGGCAACCACACATAGTAAATACGATAAACAGCATAGATAAATCTTAATGGAAAAAATTCTCTTCCCCAGGTGAGGATCGAACTCACAACCTCGGCATTCCTCGCAGGCACTGCTGTATAAGTACCGCGCGCTAACCTGTTGCGCCACTGGGGATACAAAACATCGCATGACATGAGAATAACTAATAATAGTTATGTTTGTTCAATTAATCATTTAAAATTCACGTCTAAATTGTAGAAGCGTCATATCCTTGAAAAGAAAGTATTAAAAGTAAAATGGGCAACCACACATAGTAAATACGATAAACAGCATAGATAAACCATAATGGAAATAATTCTACTCCCCAGGTAAGGGTCGAACTCACAACCTCGGCATTCCTCGCAAGCACTGCTGTATAAATTACTTTCGCTAACCAGTTGCGCCACTGGGTATATAGAACATGGCTAGATAGAAGAATAACTAATAATTCGAATGTTTGTTCAATTAATAATTTATACTTCACGTGTAAAATGTAGAAGCGTCATTTCCTTGAAAAGAAAGTATTAAAAGTAAAATGGGCAACCACACATAGTAAATACGATAAACAGCATAGACAAATCTTGATGGAAAACTTTTTTTTCCCCAGGTGAGGATCGAACTCACAACCTCGCCATTAATCGCAGGCACTTCTGTATAAGTAACACGCGCTAACCAGTTGCGCCACTGGGGATACAAAACATCGCTTGATAGGAGAATAACTAATAATAGTTTTGTTTGTTCAATTAATCATTTATAATTCACGTCTAAAATGTAGAAGCGTCATTTCCTTGAAAAGAAAGTATTAAAAGTAAAATGGGCAACCACACATAGTAAATACGATAAACAGCATAGATAAATCTTAATGGAAAAAATTATCTTCCCCAGGTGAGGATCGAACTCACAACCTCGGCATTCCTCGCAGGCACTGCTGTATAAGTACCGCGCGCTAACCAGTTGCGCCACTGGGGATACAAAACATCGCATGACATGAGAATAACTAATAATAGTTATGTTTGTTCAATTAATCATTTATACTTCACGTGTAAAATGTAGAAGCGTCATTTCCTTGAAAAGAAAGTATTAAAAGTAAAATGGGCAACCACACATAGTAAATACGATAAACAGCATAGATAAATCTTAATGGAAATAATTCTACTCCCCAGGTGAGGATCGATCTCACAACCTCGGCATTCCTCGCAAGCACTGCTGTATAAGTACCGCGCGCTAACCAATTGCGCCACTGGGGATACAAAACATCGATTGATAGGAGAATAACTAATAATAGTTATGTTTGTTCAATTAATCATTTATACTTCACGTGTAAAATGTAGAAGCGTCATTTCCTTGAAAATAAAGTATTAACAGTAAAATGGGCAACCACACATAGTAAATACGATAAACAGCATAGATAAATCTTAATGGAAAAAATTCTCTTCCCCAGGTGAGGATCGAACTCACAACCTCGGCATTCCTCGCAGGCACTGCTGTATAAGTACCGCGCGCTAACCTGTTGCGCCACTGGGGATACTAAACATCGCTTGATAGGAGAATAACTAATAATAGTTATGTTTGTTCAATTAATCATTTAAAATTCACGTCTAAATTGTAGAAGCGTCATATCCTTGAAAAGAAAGTATTAAAAGTAAAATGGGCAACCACACATAGTAAATACGATAAACAGCATAGATAAATCTTAATGGAAAACATTATCTTCCCCAGGTGAGGATCGAACTCACAACCTCGGCATTCCTCGCAGGCACTGCTGTATAAGTACCGCGCGCTATCCAGTTGCGCCACTGGGAATACAAAACATCGCTTGATAGGAGAATAACTAATAATAGTCATGTTTGTTCAATTAATCATTTATACTTCACGTGTAAAATGTAGAAGCGTCATTTCCTTGAAAAGAAAGTATTAAAAGTAAAATGGGCAACCACACATAGTAAATACGATAAACAGCATAGATAAATCTTAATGGAAATAATTCTACTCCCCAGGTGAGGATCGAACTCACAACCTCGGCATTCCTCGCAAGCACTGCTGTATAAGTACCGCGCGCTAACCAATTGCGCCACTGGGGATACAAAACATCGATTGATAGCAGAATAACTAATAATAGTTATGTTTGTTCAATTAATCATTTATAATTCACGTCTAAAATGTAGAAGCGTCATTTCCTTGAAAAGAAAGTATTAAAAGTAAAATGGGCAACCACACATAGTAAATACGATAAACAGCATAGATAAATCTTAATGGAAAAAATTCTCTTCCCCAGGTGAGGATCGAACTCACAACCTCGGCATTCCTCGCAGGCACTGCTGTATAAGTACCGCGCGCTAACCTGTTGCGCCACTGGGGATACAAAACATCGCATGATAGGAGAATAACTATTAATAGTTATGTTTGTTCAATTAATCATTTAAAATTCACGTCTAAATTGTAGAAGCGTCATATCCTTGAAAAGAAAGTATTAAAAGTAAAATGGGCAACCACACATAGTAAATACGATAAACAGCATAGATAAATCATAATGGAAATAATTCTACTCCCCAGGTGAGGATCGAACTCACAACCTCGGCATTCCTCGCAAGCACTGCTGTATAAATTACTTGCGCTAACCAGTTGCGCCACTGGGTATATAGAACATGGCTAGATAGAAGAATAACTAATAATTCGAATGTTTGTTCAATTAATAATTTATACTTCACGTGTAAAATGTAGAAGCGTCATTTCCTTGAAAAGAAAGTATTAAAAGTAAAATGGGCAACCACACATAGTAAATACGATAAACAGCATAGACAAATCTTGATGGAAAACTTTTTTTTCCCCAGGTGAGGATCGAACTCACAACCTCGCCATTAATCGCAGGCACTTCTGTATAAGTAACACGCGCTAACCAGTTGCGCCACTGGGGATACAAAACATCGCTTGATAGGAGAATAACTAATAATAGTTTTGTTTGTTCAATTAATCATTTATAATTCACGTCTAAAATGTAGAAGCGTCATTTCCTTGAAAAGAAAGTATTAAAAGTAAAATGGGCAACCACACATAGTAAATACGATAAACAGCATAGATAAATCTTAATGGAAAAAATTCTCTTCCCCAGGTGAGGATCGAACTCACAACCTCGGCATTCCTCGCAGGCACTGCTGTATAAGTACCGCGCGCTAACCAGTTGCGCCACTGGGGATACAAAACATCGCATGACATGAGAATAACTAATAATAGTTATGTTTGTTCAATTAATCATTTATACTTCACGTGTAAAATGTAGAAGCGTCATTTCCTTGAAAATAAAGTATTAAAAGTAAAATGGGCAACCACACATAGTAAATACGATAAACAGCATAGATAAATCTTAATGGAAATAATTCTACTCCCCAGGTGAGGATCGAACTCACAACCTCGGCATTCCTCGCAAGCACTGCTGTATAAGTACCGCGCGCTAACCAATTGCGCCACTGGGGATACAAAACATCGCTTGATAGGAGAATAACTAATAATAGTTATGTTTGTTCAATTAATAATTTATAATTCACGTGTAAAATGTAGAAGCGTCATTTCCTTGAAAAGAAAGTATTAAAAGTAAAATGGGCAACCACACATAGTAAATACGATAAACAGCATAGATAAATCTTAATGGAAAAAATTCTCTTCCCCAGGTGAGGATCGAACTCACAACCTCGGCTTTCCTCGGAGGCACTGCTGTATAAGTACCGCGCGCTAACCAGTTGCGCCAATGGGGATACAAAACATCGCATGATAGGAGAATAACTAATAATAGTTATGTTTGTTCAATTAATCATTTATACTTCACGTGTAAAATGTAGAAGCGTCATTTCCTTGAAAATAAAGTATTAACAGTAAAATGGGCAACCACACATAGTAAATACGATAAACAGCATAGATAAATCTTAATGGAAAAAATTCTCTTCCCCAGGTGAGGATCGAACTCACAACCTCGGCATTCCTCGCAGGCACTGCTGTATAAGTACCGCGCGCTAACCTGTTGCGCCACTGGGGATACTAAACATCGCTTGATAGGAGAATAACTAATAATAGTTATGTTTGTTCAATTAATCATTTAAAATTCACGTCTAAATTGTAGAAGCGTCATATCCTTGAAAAGAAAGTATTAAAAGTAAAATGGGCAACCACACATAGTAAATACGATAAACAGCATAGATAAATCTTAATGGAAAACATTATCTTCCCCAGGTGAGGATCGAACTCACAACCTCGGCATTCCTCGCAGGCACTGCTGTATAAGTACCGCGCGCTATCCAGTTGCGCCACTGGGAATACAAAACATCGCTTGATAGGAGAATAACTAATAATAGTCATGTTTGTTCCATTAATCATTTATACTTCACGTGTAAAATGTAGAAGCGTCATTTCCTTGAAAAGAAAGTATTAAAAGTAAAATGGGCAACCACACATAGTAAATACGATAAACAGCATAGATAAATCTTAATGGAAATAATTCTACTCCCCAGGTGAGGATCGAACTCACAACCTCGGCATTCCTCGCAAGCACTGCTGTATAAGTACCGCGCGCTAACCAATTGCGCCACTGGGGATACAAAACATCGCTTGATAGGAGAATAACTAATAATAGTTATGTTTGTTCAATTAATAATTTATAATTCACGTGTAAAATGTAGAAGCGTCATTTCCTTGAAAAGAAAGTATTAAAAGTAAAATGGGAAACCACACATAGTAAATACGATAAACAGCATAGATAAATCATAATGGAAATAATTCTACTCCCCAGGTGAGGATCAAACTCACAACCTCGGCATTCCTCGCAAGCACTGCTGTATAACTACCGCGCGCTAACCAATTGCGCCACTGGGGATACAAAACATCGATTGATAGGAGAATAACTAATAATAGTTATGTTTGTTCAATTAATCATTTAAAATTCACGTCTAAAATGTAGAAGCGTCATATCCTTGAAAAGAAAGTATTAAAAGAAAATGGGCAACCACACATAGTAAATACGATAAACAGCATAGATAAATCTTAATGGAAAAATTCTCTTCCCCAGGTGAGGATCGAACTCACAACCTCGGCTTTCCTCGGAGGCACTGCTGTATAAGTACCGCGCGCTAACCAGTTGCGCCACTGGGGATACGAAACATCGCATGATAGGAGAATAACTAATAATAGTTATGTTTGTTCAATTAATCATTTATACTTCACGTGTAAAATGTAGAAGCGTCATTTCCTTGAAAATAAAGTATTAAAAGTAAAATGGGCAACCACACATAGTAAATACGATAAACAGCATAGATAAATCTTAATGGAAATAATTCTACTCCCCAGGTGAGGATCGAACTCACAACCTCGGCATTCCTCGCAAGCACTGCTGTATAAGTACCGCGCGCTAACCAATTGCGCCACTGGGGATACAAAACATCGCTTGATAGGAGAATAACTAATAATAGTTATGTTTGTTCAATTAATAATTTATAATTCACGTGTAAAATGTAGAAGCGTCATTTCCTTGAAAAGAAAGTATTAAAAGTAAAATGGGCAACCACACATAGTAAATACGATAAACAGCATAGATAAATCTTAATGGAAATAATTCTACTCCCCAGGTGAGGATCGAACTCACAACCTCGGCATTCCTCGCAAGCACTGCTGTATAAGTACCGCGCGCTAACCTGTTGCGCCACTGGGGATAAAAAACATCGCTTGATAGGAGAATAACTAATAATAGTTAAGTTTGTTCAATTAATCATTTAAAATTCACGTCTAAATTGTAGAAGCGTCATATCCTTGAAAAGAAAGTATTAAAAGTAAAATGGGCAACCACACATAGTAAATACGATAAACAGCATAGATAAATCATAATGGAAATAATTCTACTCCCCAGGTGAGGATCGAACTCACAACCTCGGCATTCCTCGCAAGCACTGCTGTATAAATTACTTGCGCTAACCAGTTGCGCCACTGGGTATATAGAACATGGCTAGATAGAAGAATAACTAATAATTCGAATGTTTGTTCAATTAATAATTTATACTTCACGTGTAAAATGTAGAAGCGTCATTTCCTTGAAAAGAAAGTATTAAAAGTAAAATGGGCAACCACACATAGTAAATACGATAAACAGCATAGACAAATCTTGATGGAAAACTTTTTTTTCCCCAGGTGAGGATCGAACTCACAACCTCGGCATTCCTAGCAGGCACTGCTGTATAACAACCGCGCGCTAACCAGTTGCGCCACTGGGGATACAAAACATCGCTTGATAGGAGAATAACTAATAATAGTTTTGTTTGTTCAATTAATCATTTATAATTCACGTCTAAAATGTAGAAGCGTCATATCCTTGAAAAGAAAGTATTAAAAGTAAAATGGGCAACCGCACATAGTAAATACGATGAACAGCATAGATAAATCTTAATGGAAGAAATTCTCTTCCCCAGGTGAGGATCGAACTCACAACCTCGGCATTCCTCGCAGGCACTGCTGTATAAGTACCGCGCGCTATTCAGTTGCGCCACTGGGAATACAAAACATCGCTTGATAGGAGAATAACTAATAATAGTCATGTTTGTTCAATTAATCATTTATACTTCACGTGTAAAATGTAGAAGCGTCATTTCCTTGAAAAGAAAGTATTAAAAGTAAAATGGGCAACCACACATAGTAAATACGATAAACAGCATAGATAAATCTTAATGGAAATAATTCTACTCCCCAGGTGAGGATCGAACTCACAACCTCGGCATTCCTCGCACGCACTGCTGTATAAATTACGCGCGCTAACCAGTTGCGCCACTGTGGATACAAAACATCGCATGATAGGAGAATAACTAATAATAGTTCAGTTTGTTCATTTAATCATTTATAATTCACGTCTAAAATGTAGAAGCGTCATATCCTTGAAAAGAAAGTATTAAAAATAAAATGGGCAACCACACAGAGTAAACACAATAAACAGCATAGATAAATCTTGAGGGAAAAATTTTTCTTCCCAAGGTGAGGATCGAACTAACATCCTGGGCATTTCTCACAGGCACTGCTCTATAAGTTCCGCTTGATAACCATATACGCCACTGGGGATAAAAAACATCGCTTGATAGGAGAATAACTAATAATAGTTATGTTTGTTCAATTAATCATTTATAATTCACGTCTAAAATGTAGAAGCGTCATTTCCTTGAAAAGAAAGTATTAAAAGTAAAATGGGCAACCACACATAGTAAATACGATAAACAGCATAGATAAATCTTAATGGAAAAAATTCTCTTCCCCAGGTGAGGATCGAACTCACAACCTCGGCATTCCTCGCAGGCACTGCTGTATAAGTACCGCGCGCTAACCAGTTGCGCCACTGGGGATACAAAACATCGCATGATAGGAGAATAACTAATAATAGTTATGTTTGTTCAATTAATTATTTATAATTCAAGTCTAAAATGTAGAAGTGTAATTTCCTTGAAAAGAAAGTATTAAAAGTAAAATATGCAAACACACATAGTTAATACGATAAACAGCATAGATAAATCTTAATGGAAAAAATTCTCTTCCCCAGGTGAGGATCGAACTCACAACCTCGGCATTCCTCGCAGGCACTGCTGTATAAGTACCGCGCGTTAACCAGTTGTGCCACTGGGGATACAAAACATCGCTTGATAGGAGAATAACTAATAATAGTTATGTTTGTTCAATTAATCATTTAAAATTCACGTCTAAAATGTAGAAGCGTCATATCCTTGAAAAGAAAGTATTAAAAGTAAAATGGGCAACCACACATAGTAAATACGATAAACAGCATAGATAAATCTTAATGGAAAAAATTCTCTTCCCCAGGTGAGAATCGAACTCACAACCTCGGCATTCCTAGCAGGCACTGCTGTATAAGTACAGCGCGCTAACCAGTTGCGCCACTGGGGATACAACACATCGCATGATAGGAGAATAACTAATAATAGTTATGTTTGTTCAATTAATCATTTATAATTCACGTCTAAAATGTAGAAGCGTCATATCCTTGAAAAGAAAGTATTAAAAGTAAAATGGGCAACCACACAAAGTAAATAAGATAAACAGCATAAATAAATCTTAATGGAAAAAATTCTCTTCCCCAGGTGAGGATCGAACTCACAACCTCGGCATTCCTCGCAAGCACTGCTGTATAAGTACCGCGCGTTAACCAGTTGCGCCACTGGGGATACAAAACATCGCTTGATAGGAGAATAACTAATAATAGTTATGTTTGTTCAATTAATCATTTATAATTCACGTCTAAAATGTAGAAGCGTCATTTCCTTGAAAAGAAAGTATTAAAAGTAAAATGGGCAACCACACATAGTAAATACGATAAACAGCATAAATAAATCTTAATCTAAAAAATCCTCTTCCCCAGGTGAGGATGGAACTCACAACCTCGGCATTCCTCGCAAGCACTGCTGTATAAGTACCGCGCGCTAACCAGTTGCGCCACTGGGGATACAAACCATCGCTTGATAGGAGAATAACTAATAATAGTTATGTTTGTTCAATTAATCATTTATAATTCAAGTCTAAAATGTAGAAGTGTAATTTCCTTGAAAAGAAAGTATTAAAAGTAAAATATGCAAACACACATAGTTAATACGATAAACAGCATAGATAAATCTTAATGGAAAAAATTCTCTTCCCCAGGTGAGGATCGAACTCACAACCTCGGCATTCCTCGCAGGCACTGCTGTATAAGTACCGCGCGCTAACCAGTTGCGCCACTGGGGATACAAAACATCGCTTGATAGGAGAATAACTAATAATAGTTATGTTAGTTCAATTAATCATTTATAATTCACGTCTAAAATGTAGAAGCGTCATATCCTTGAAAAGAAAGTATTAAAAGTAAAATGGGCAACCACACAAAGTAAATACGATAAACAGCATAAATAAATCTTAATGGAAAAAATTCTCTTCCCCAGGTGAGGATCGAACTCACAACCTCGGCATTCCTCGCAAGCACTGCTGTATAAGTACCGCGCGCTAACCAGTTGCGCCACTGGGGATACAAAACATCGCTTGATAGGAGAATAACTAATAATAGTTACGTTTGTTCAATTAATCATTTATAATTCACGTCTAAATGTAGAAGCGTCATTTCCTTGAAAAGAAAGTATTAAAAGTAAAATGGGCAACCACACATAGTAAATACGATAAACAGCATAAATAAATCTTAATCTAAAAAATCCTCTTCCCCAGGTGAGGATGGAACTCACAACCTCGGCATTCCTCGCAAGCACTGCTGTATAAGTACCGCGCGCTAACCAGTTGCGCCTCTGGGGATACAAACCCTCGCTTGATAGGAGAATAACTAATAATAGTTATGTTTGTTCAATTAATCATTTATAATTCAAGTCTAAAATATAGAAGTGTAATTTCCTTGAAAAGAAAGTATTAAAAGTAAAATATGCAAACACACATAGTTAATACGATAAACAGCATAGATAAATCTTAATGGAAAAAATTCTCTTCCCCAGGTGAGGATCGAACTCACAACCTCGGCATTCCTCGCAGGCACTGCTGTATAAGTACCGCGCGCTAACCAGTTGCGCCACTGGGGATACAAAACATCGCTTGATAGGAGAATAACTAATAATAGTTATGTTTGTTCAATTAATCATTTAAAATTCACGTCTAAAATGTAGAAGCGTCATATCCTTGAAAAGAAAGTATTAAAAGTAAAATGGGCAACCACACATAGTAAATACCATAAACAGCATAGATAAATCTTAAGGGAAAAATTTTTCTACCCCAGATGAGGATCGAACTAACAACCCCGGCATTCCTCGAAGATACTGCTGTATAAGTACCGCGCGATAACCAGTTGCGCAACTGGGGATACTAAACACCGTTTGATAGGAGAATAACTAATAATAATTATGTCTGTTCAATTAATCATTTATAATTAACGTCTAAAATGTAGAAGCGTCATATCCTTGAAAAGAAAGTATTAAAAGTAAAATGGGCAACCACACATAGTAAATACGATAAACAGCATAGACAAATCTTGATGGAAAACTTTTTTTTCCCAGGTGAGGATCGAACTCACAACCTCGCCATTAATCGCAGGCACTTCTGTATAAGTAACACGCGCTAACCAGTTGTGCCACTGGGGATACAAAACATCGCTTGATAGGAGAATAACTAATAATACTTTTGTTTGTTCAATTAATCATTTATACTTCACGTGTAAAATGTAGAAGCGTCATTTCCTTGAAAATAAAGTATTAACAGTAAAATGGGCAACCATACATAGTAAATACGATAAACAGCATAGGTAAATCTTAACGGAAAAAATTATATTCCCCAGGTGAGGATCGAACTCACAACCTCGGCATTCCTCGCAAGCACTGCTGTATAAGTACCGCGCGCTAACCAGTTGCGCCACTGTGGATACAAAACATCGCTTGATAGGAGAATAACTAATAATAGTTATGTTTGTTCAATTAATCATTTATAATTCACGTCTAAAATGTATAAGCGTCATATCCTTGAAAAGAAAGTATTAAAAGTAAAATGGGCAACCACACAGAGTAAACACAATAAACAGCATGGATAAATCTTGAGGGAAAAATTTTTCTTCCCAAGGTGAGGATCGAACTAACATCCTGGGCATTTCTCACAGGCACTGCTCTATAAGTTCCGCTTGATAACCATTTACGCCACTGGGGATAAAAAACATCGCTTGATAGGAGAATAACTAATAATAGTTATGTTTGTTCAATTAATCATTTAAAATTCACGTCTAAAATGTAGAATCGTCATATCCTTGAAAACAAAGTATTAAAAGTAAAATGGGCAACCACACATAGTAAATACGATAAACAGCATAGATAAATCTTTATGGAAATAATTCTACTCCCCAGGTGAGGATCGAACTCACTACCTCTGCATTCCTCGCAAGCACTGCTGTATAAATTACGCGCGCTAACCAGTTGCGCCACTGGGTATATAGGACATCGCTTGATAGAAGAATAACTAATAATTCGAATGTTTGTTAAATTAATAATTTATACTTCACGTGTAAAATGTAGAAGCGTCATATCCTTGAAAAGAAAGTATTAAAAGTAAAATGGGCAACCACACATAGTAAATACCATAAACAGCATAGATAAATCTTAAGGGAAAAATTTTTCTACCCCAGGTGAGGATCGAACTAACAACCCCGGCATTCCTCGAAGATACTGCTGTATAAGTACCGCGCGATAACCAGTTGCGCAACTGGGGATACTAAACACCGTTTGATAGGAGAATAACTAATAATAATTATGTCTGTTCAATTAATCATTTATAATTAACGTCTAAAATGTAGAAGCGTCATATCCTTGAAAAGAAAGTATTAAAAGTAAAATGGGCAACCACACATAGTAAATACGATAAACAGCATAGACAAATCTTGATGGAAAACTTTTTTTTCCCCAGGTGAGGATCGAACTCACAACCTCGCCATTAATCGCAGGCACTTCTGTATAAGTAACACGCGCTAACCAGTTGTGCCACTGGGGATACAAAACATCGCTTGATAGGAGAATAACTAATAATAGTTTTGTTTGTTCAATTAATCATTTATACTTCACGTGTAAAATGTAGAAGCGTCATTTCCTTGAAAATAAAGTATTAACAGTAAAATGGGCAACCATACATAGTAAATACGATAAACAGCATAGGTAAATCTTAACGGAAAAAATTATCTTCCCCAGGTGAGGATCGAACTCACAACCTCGGCATTCCTCGCAAGCACTGCTGTATAAGTACCGCGCGCTAACCAGTTGCGCCACTGTGGATACAAAACATCGCTTGATAGGAGAATAACTAATAATAGTTATGTTTGTTCAATTAATCATTTATAATTCACGTCTAAAATGTATAAGCGTCATATCCTTGAAAAGAAAGTATTAAAAGTAAAATGGGCAACCACACAGAGTAAACACAATAAACAGCATAGATAAATCTTGAGGGAAAAATTTTTCTTCCCAAGGTGAGGATCGAACTAACATCCTGGGAATTTCTCACAGGCACTGCTCTATAAATTCCGCTTGATAACCATTTACGCCACTGGGGATAAAAAACATCGCTTGATAGGAGAATAACTAATAATAGTTATGTTTGTTCAATTAATCATTTAAAATTCACGTCTAAAATGTAGAAGCGTCATATCCTTGAAAACAAAGTATTAAAAGTAAAATGGGCAACCACACATAGTAAATACGATAAACAGCATAGATAAATCTTTATGGAAATAATTCTACTCCCCAGGTGAGGATCGAACTCACAACCTCTGCATTCCTCGCAAGCACTGCTGTATAAATTACGCGCGCTAACCAGTTGCGCCACTGGGTATATAGGACATCGCTTGATAGAAGAATAACTAATAATTCGAATGTTTGTTCAATTAATAATTTATACTTCACGTGTAAAATGTAGAAGCGTCATTTCCTTGAAAAGAAAATATTAAATGTAAAATGGGCAATCACACATAGTAAATACGATAAACAGCATAGATAAATCTTAAGGGAAAAATTTTTCTACCCCAGGTGAGGATCGAACTAACAACCCCGGCATTCCTCGAAGATACTGCTGTATAAGTACCGCGCGATAACCAGTTGCGCAACTGGGGATACTAAACACCGTTTGATAGGAGAATAACTAATAATAGTTATGTTTGTTCAATTAATCATTTATAATTAACGTCTAAAATGTAGAAGCGTCATATCCTTGAAAAGAAAGTATTAAAAGTAAAATGGGCAACCACACATAGTAAATACGATAAACAGCATAGACAAATCTTGATAGAAAACTTTTTTTTCCCAGGTGAGGATCGAACTCACAACCTCGCCATTAATCGCAGGCACTTCTGTATAAGTAACACGCGCTAACCAGTTGTGCCACTGGGGATACAAAACATCGCTTGATAGGAGAATAACTAATAATAGTTTTGTTTGTTCAATTAATCATTTATACTTCACGTGTAAAATGTAGAAGCGTCATTTCCTTGAAAATAAAGTATTAACAGTAAAATGGGCAACCATACATAGTAAATACGATAAACAGCATAGATAAATCTTAACGGAAAGAATTATCTTCCCCAGGTGAGGATCGAACTCACAACCTAGGCATTCCTCGCAAGCACTGCTGTATAAGTACCGCGCGCTAACCAGTTGCGCCACTGGGGATACAAAACATCGCTTGATAGGAGAATAACTAATAATAGTTATGTTTGTTCAATTAATCATTTATAATTCACGTCTAAAATGTATAAGCGTCATATCCTTGAAAAGAAAGTATTAAAAGTAAAATGGGCAACCACACAGAGTAAACACAATAAACAGCATAGATAAATCTTGAGGGAAAAATTTTTCTTCCCAAGGTGAGGATCGAACTAACATCCTGGGCATTTCTCACAGGCACTGCTCTATAAGTTCCGCTTGTTAACCATTTACGCCACTGGGGATAAAAAACATCGCTTGATAGGAGAATAACTAATATTACTTATGCTGTTCAATTAATAATTTATAATTCAAGTCTAAAATGTAGAAGTGTAATTTATTTGAAAAGAACGTATTAAACGTAAAATGGGCAACCACACAGAGTAAACACAATAAACAGCATAGATAAATATTGAGGGAAAAATTTTTCTTCCCAAGGTGAGGATCGAGATAACATCCTCGGCATTTCTCACAGCCACTGCTCTATAAGTTCCGCTTGATAACCATTTACGCCACTGGGGATAAAAAACATCGCTTGATAGGAGAATAACTAATAATAGTTATGTTTGTTCAATTAATCATTTATAATTCACGTCTAAAATGTAGAAGCGTCATTTCCTTGAAAAGAAAGTATTAAAAGTAAAATGGGCAACCACACATAGTAAATACGATAAACAGCATAGATAAATCTTAATGGAAAAAATTATCTTCCCAAGGTGAGGATCGAACTCACAACCTCGGCATTCCTCGCAAGCACTGCTGTATAAATACCGCGCGCTAACCAGTTGCGCCACTGGGGATAAACATCGCTTGATAGGAGAATAACTAATAATAGTTATGTTTGTTCAATTAATCATTTATAATTCATGTCTAAAATGTAGAAGCGTCATTTCCTTGAAAAGAAAGTATTAAATGTAAAATGGGCAACCACACATAGTAAATACGATAAACAGCATAGATAAATCTTAATGGAGAAAATTCTCTTCCCCAGGTGAGGATCGTACTCACAACCTCGGCATTCCTCGCAAGCACTGCTGTATAAGTACCGCGCGCTAACCAGTTGCGCCACTGGGGATACAAAACATCGCTTGATAGGAGAATAACTAATAATAGTTATGTTTGTTCAATTAATCATTTATAATTCAAGTCTAAAATGTAGAAGTGTAATTTCCTTGAAAAGAAAGTATTAAAAGTAAAATATGCAAACACACATAGTTAATGCGATAAACAGCATAGATAAATCTTAATGGAAAAAATTCTCTTCCCCAGGTGACGAACGAACTCACAACCTCGGCATTCCTCGCAGGCACTGCTGTATAAGTACCGCGCGCTAACCAGTTGCGCCACTGGGGATACAAAACATCGATTGATAGGAGAATAACTAATAATAGTTATGTTTGTTCAATTAATCATTTATACTTCACGTGTAAAATGTAGAAGCGTCATTTCCTTGAAAAGAAAGTATTAAAAGTAAAATGGGCAGCCACACATGGTAAATACGATAAACAGCATAGATAAATCTTAATGGAAAAAATTCTATTCCCCAGGTGAGGATCGAACTAACAACCCCGGCATTCCTCGAAGATACTGCTGTATAAGTACCGCGCGATAACCAGTTGCGCAACTGGGGATACTAAACACCGTTTGATAGGAGAATAACTAATAATAGTTATGTTTGTTCAATTAATCATTTATAATTAACGTCTAAAATGTAGAAGCGTCATATACTTGAAAAGAAAGTATTAAAAGTAAAATGGGCAACCATACATAGTAAATACGATAAACAGCATAGACAAATCTTGATGGAAAACCTTTTTTTTCCCAGGTGAGGATCGAACTCACAACCTCGCCATTAATCGCAGGCACTTCTGTATAAGTAACACGCGCTAACCAGTTGCGCCACTGGGAATACAGAATATCGCTTGATAGGAGATTAACTTATATTAATTATGCTGTTCAATTAATAATTTATAATCCAAGTCTAAAATGTAGAAGTGTAATTTCCTTGAAAATAAAGTATTAACAGTAAAATGGGCAACCATACATAGTAAATACGATAAACAGCATAGATAAATCTTAACGGAAAAAATTATCTTCCCCAGGTGAGGATCGAACTCACAACCTCGGCATTCCTCGCAAGCACTGCTGTATAAGTACCGAGCGCTAACCAGTTGCGCCACTGGGGATACAAATCATCGCTTGATAGGAGAATAACTAATAATAGTTATGTTTGTTCAATTAATCATTTATAATTCACGTCTAAAATGTATAAGCGTCATATCCTTGAAAAGAAAGTATTAAAAGTAAAATGGGCAACCACACAGAATAAACACAATAAACAGCATATATAAATCTTGAGGGAAAAATTTTTCTTCCAAGGTGAGGATCGAACTAACATCCTCGGCATTTCTCACAGGCACTGCTCTATAAGTTCCGCTTGATAACCATTTACGCCACTGGGGATAAAAAACATCGCTTGATAGGAGAATAACTAATAATAGTTATGTTTGTTCAATTAATCATTTATCACTCACGCTTAAAATGTAGAAGCGTCATATCCTTGAAAAGAAAGTATTAAAAGTAAAATGGGCAACCACACATAGTAAATACGATAAACAGCATAGATAAATCTTAATGGAGAAAATTCTATTCCCCAGGTGAGGATCGAACTAACAACCCCGGCATTCCTCGAAGATACTGCTGTATAAGTACCGCGCGATAACCAGTTGCGCAACTGGGGATACTAAACACCGTTTGATAGGAGAATAACTAATAATAGTTATGTTTGTGTTCAATTAATCATTTATAATTAACGTCTAAAATGTAGAAGCGTCATATCCTTGAAAAGAAAGTATTAAAAGTAAAATGGGCAACCACACATAGTAAATACGATAAACAGCATAGATAAATCTTAATGGAAAAAATTCTCTTCCCCAGGTGAGGATCGAACTCACAACCTCGGCATTCCTCGCAAGCACTGCTGTATAAATAACGCGCGCTAACCAGTTGCTTCACTGGGGATACAGGACATCGCCAGATAGGAGAATAACTAATATTACTTATGCTGTTCAATTAATAATTTATAATTCAAGTCTGAAATGTAGAAGTGTAATTTCCTTGAAAAGAAAGTATTAAAAGTAAAATGGGCAACCACACATAGTAAATACGATAAACAGCATAGATAAATCTTAATGGAAAAAATTCTCTTCCCCAGGTGAGGATCGAACTCACAACTCGGCATTCCTCGCAAGCACTGCTGTATAAGTACCGCACTAACCAGTTGCGCCACTGGGGATACAAAACATCGCTTGATAGAAGAATAACTAATAATAGTTATGTTTGTTCAATTAATCATTTATACTTCACGTGTAAAATGTAGAAGCGTCATTTCCTTGAAAAGAAAGTATTAACAGTAAAATGGGCAACCACACATAGTACATACGATAAACAGCATAGATAAATCTTAACGGAAAAAATTCTCTTCCCCAGGTGAGGATCGAACTCACAACCTCGGCATTCCTCGCAAGCACTACTGTATAATTACCGCGCGCTAACCAGTTGCGCCAATGGGGATACGAAACATCGCTTGATAGGAGAATAACTAATATTACTTATGCTGTTCAATTAATAATTTATAATTCAAGTCTAAAATGTAGAAGTGTAATTTATTTGAAAAGAACGTATTAAACGTAAAATGGGCAACCACACAGAGTAAACACAATAAACAGCATAGATAAATATTGAGGGAAAAATTTTTCTTCCCAAGGTGAGGATCGAGATAACATCCTCGGCATTTCTCACAGCCACTGCTCTATAAGTTCCGCTTGATAACCATTTACGCCACTGGGGATAAAAAACATCGCTTGATAGGAGAATAACTAATAATAGTTATGTTTGTTCAATTAATCATTTATAATTCACGTCTAAAATGTAGAAGCGTCATTTCCTTGAAAAGAAAGTATTAAAAGTAAAATGGGCAACCACACATAGTAAATACGATAAACAGCATAGATAAATCTTAATGGAAAAAATTCTTTTCCCCAGGTGAGGATCGAACTCACAACCTCAGCATTCCTCGCAAGCACTGCTGTATAAGTACCGCGCGCTAACCAATTGCGCCACTGGGGATACAAAACATCGCTTGAAAGGAGAATAACTAATAATAGTTTTGTTTTTTCAATTAATCATTTATACTTCACGTGTAAAATGTAGAAGCGTCATTTCCTTGAAAAGAAAGTATTAAAAGTAAAATGGGCAACCACACATAGTAAATACGATAAACAGCATAGATAAATCTTAATGGAAAAAATCTCTTCCCCAGGTAAGGATCGAAATCACAACCTCGGCATTCCTCGCAAACACTGCTGTATAAGTAACGCGCGCTAATCAGTTGCGCCACTGGGGATACAGGACATCGCCAGATAGGAGAATAACTAATATTACTTATGCTGTTCAATTAATAATTTATAATTAACGTCTAAAATGTAGAAGCGTCATTTCCTTGAAAAGAAAGTATTAAAAGTAAAATGGGCAACCACACATAGTAAATACGATAAACAGCATAGATAAATCTTAATGGAAAAAATTCTATTCCCCAGATGAGGATCGAACTCACAACCTCGCCATTAATCGCAGGCACTGCTGTATAAGTAACACGCCCTAACCAGTTGCGCCACTGGGAATACAGAACATCGCTTGATAGGAGAACAACTAATAATAGTTATGTTTGTTCAATTAATCATTTATAATTCAAGTCTAAAATGTACAAGTGTAATTTCCTTGAAAAGAAAGTATTAAAAGTAAAATGGGCAACCACACATAGTAAATACGATAAACAGCATAGATAAATCTTAATGTAAAAAATTCTCTTTCCCAGGTGAGTATCGAACTCACAACCTCGGCATTCCTCGCAAGCACTGCTGTATAAGTACGGCGCGCTAACCAGTTGCGCCACTGGGGATACAAAACATCGCTTGATAGAAGAATAACTAATAATTATAATGTTGTTCAATTAATAATTTATACTTCACGTGTAAAATGTAGAAGCGTCATTTCCTTGAAAAGAAAATACTAAATGTAAAATGGGCAATCACACATAGTAAATACGATAAAGAGCATAGATAAATCTTAAGGGAAAAATTTTTCTTCTCCAGGTGAGGATCGAACTCACAACCTCGGCATTCCTCGCAGGAACTGCTGTATAAGTACCGCGCGCTAATCAGTTGCGCCATTGGGTATACAGAACATCGCTTGATAGGAGAATAACTAATAATAGTTATGTTTGTTCAATTAATCATTTATAATTCACTTCTAAAATGTAAAAGCGTCATTTCCTTGAAAAGAAAGTATTAAAAGTAAAATGGGCAACCACACATAGTAAATACGATAAACAGCATAGCTAAATCTTAATGGAAAAAATTCTCTTCCCCAGGTGAGGATCGAACTCACAACCTCAGCATTCCTCGCAAACACTGCTGTATAAATAACGCGCGCTAACCAGTTGCGCCACTGGGAATACAGGACATCGCCAGATAGGAGAATAACTAATATTACTTATGCTGTTCAATTAATAATTTATAATTCAAGTCTAAAATGTAGAAGTGTAATTTCCTTGAAAAGAAAGTATTAAAAGTAAAATGGGCAACCACACATAGTAAATACGATAAACAGCATAGATAAATCTTAATGGAAAAAATTCTCTTCCCCAGGTGAGGATCGAACTCACAACCTCGGCATTCCTCGCAAGCACTGCTGTATAAGTACCGCGCGCTAACCAGTTGCCCCACTGGGGATACAAAACATCGCTTGATAGAAGAATAACTAATAATAGTTATGTTTGTTCAATTAATCATTTATACTTCACGTGTAAAATGTAGAAGCGTCATATCTTTGAAAAGAAAGTATTAAAAGTAAAATGGGCAACCACACATAGTAAATACGATAAACAGCATAGACAAATCTTGATGGAAAACCTTTTTTTTCCCAGGTGAGGATCGAACTCACAACCTCGCCATTAATCGCAGGCACTTCTGTATAAGTAACACGCGCTAACCAGTTGCGCCACTGGGAATACAGAATATCGCTTGATAGGAGATTAACTTATATTAATTATGCTGTTCAATTAATAATTTATAATCCAAGTCTAAAATGTAGAAGTGTAATTTCCTTGAAAATAAAGTATTAACAGTAAAATGGGCAACCATACATAGTAAATACGATAAACAGCATAGATAAATCTTAACGGAAAAAATTATCTTCCCCAGGTGAGGATCGAACTCACAACCTCGGCATTCCTCGCAAGCACTGCTGTATAAGTACCGAGCGCTAACCAGTTGCGCCACTGGGGATACAAAGCATCGCTTGATAGGAGAATAACTAATAATAGTTATGTTTGTTCAATTAATCATTTATAATTCACGTCTAAAATGTATAAGCGTCATATCCTTGAAAAGAAAGTATTAAAAGTAAAATGGGCAACCACACAGAGTAAACACAATAAACAGCATAGATAAATCTTGAGGGAAAAATTTTTCTTCCAAGGTGAGGATCGAACTAACATCCTCGGCATTTCTCACAGTCACTGCTCTATAAGTTCCGCTTGATAACCATTTACGCCACTGGGGAGACAAAACATCGCTTGATAGAAGAATAACTAATAATAGTTATGTTTGTTCAATTAATCATTTATACTTCACGTGTAAAATGTAGAAGCGTCATTTCCTTGAAAAGAAAGTATTAACAGTAAAATGGGCAACCACACATAGTACATACGATAAACAGCATAGATAAATCTTAACGGAAAAAATTCTCTTCCCCAGGTGAGGATCGAACTCACAACCTCGGCATTCCTCGCAAGCACTACTGTATAATTACCGCGCGCTAACCAGTTGTGCCAATGGGGATACGAAACATCGCTTGATAGCAGAATAACTAATATTACTTATGCTGTTCAATTAATAATTTATAATTCAAGTCTAAAATGTAGAAGTGTAATTTATTTGAAAAGAACGTATTAAACGTAAAATGGGCAACCACACAGAGTAAACACAATAAACAGCATAGATAAATATTGAGGGAAAAATTTTTCTTCCCAAGGTGAGGATCGAGATAACATCCTCGGCATTTCTCACAGCCACTGCTCTATAAGTTCCGCTTGATAACCATTTACGCCACTGGGGATAAAAAACATCGCTTGATAGGAGAATAACTAATAATAGTTATGTTTGTTCAATTAATCATTTATAATTCACGTCTAAAATGTAGAAGCGTCATTTCCTTGAAAAGAAAGTATTAAAAGTAAAATGGGCAACCACACATAGTAAATACGATAAACAGCATAGATAAATCTTAATGGAAAAAATTCTTTTCCCCAGGTGAGGATCGAACTCACAACCTCAGCATTCCTCGCAAGCACTGCTGTATAAGTACCGCGCGCTAACCAATTGCGCCACTGGGGATACAAAACATCGCTTGAGAGGAGAATAACTAATAATAGTTTTGTTTTTTCAATTAATCATTTATACTTCACGTGTAAAATGTAGAAGCGTCATTTCCTTGAAAAGAAAGTATTAAAAGTAAAATGGGCAACCACACATAGTAAATACGATAAACAGCATAGATAAATCTTAATGGAAAAAATCTCTTCCCCAGGTAAGGATCGAAAGCACAACCTCGGCATTCCTCGCAAACACTGCTGTATAAGTAACGCGCGCTAATCAGTTGCGCCACTGGGGATACAGGACATCGCCAGATAGGAGAATAACTAATATTACTTATGCTGTTCAATTAATAATTTATAATTAACGTCTAAAATGTAGAAGCGTCATTTCCTTGAAAAGAAAGTATTAAAAGTAAAATGGGCAACCACACATAGTAAATACGATAAACAGCATAGATAAATCTTAATGGAAAAAATTCTATTCCCCAGATGAGGATCGAACTCACAACCTCGCCATTAATCGCAGGCACTGCTGTATAAGTAACACGCCATAACCAGTTGCGCCACTGGGAATACAGAACATCGCTTGATAGGAGAACAACTAATAATAGTTATGTTTGTTCAATTAATCATTTATAATTCAAGTCTAAAATGTACAAGTGTAATTTCCTTGAAAAGAAAGTATTAAAAGTAAAATGGGCAACCACACATAGTAAATACGATAAACAGCATAGATAAATCTTAATGTAAAAAATTCTCTTTCCCAGGTGAGTATCGAACTCACAACCTCGGCATTCCTCGCAAGCACTGCTGTATAAGTACGGCGCGCTAACCAGTTGCGCCACTGGGGATACAAAACATCGCTTGATAGAAGAATAACTAATAATTATAATGTTGTTCAATTAATAATTTATACTTCACGTGTAAAATGTAGAAGCGTCATTTCCTTGAAAAGAAAATACTAAATGTAAAATGGGCAATCACACATAGTAAATACGATAAAGAGCATAGATAAATCTTAAGGGAAAAATTTTTCTTCTCCAGGTGAGGATCGAACTCACAACCTCGGCATTCCTCGCAGGAACTGCTGTATAAGTACCGCGCGCTAATCAGTTGCGCCATTGGGTATACAGAACATCGCTTGATAGGAGAATAACTAATAATAGTTATGTTTGTTCAATTAATCATTTATAATTCACTTCTAAAATGTAGAAGCGTCATTTCCTTGAAAAGAAAGTATTAAAAGTAAAATGGGCAACCACACATAGTAAATACGATAAACAGCATAGCTAAATCTTAATGGAAAAAATTCTCTTCCCCAGGTGAGGATCGAACTCACAACCTCAGCATTCCTCGCAAGCACTGCTGTATAAATAACGCGCGCTAACCAGTTGCGCCACTGGGAATACAGGATATCGCCAGATAGGAGAATAACTAATATTACTTATGCTGTTCAATTAATAATTTATAATTCAAGTCTAAAATGTAGAAGTGTAATTTCCTTGAAAAGAAAGTATTAAAAGTAAAATGGGCAACCACACATAGTAAATACGATAAACAGCATAGATAAATCTTAATGGAAAAAATTCTCTTCCCCAGGTGAGGATCGAACTCACAACCTCGGCATTCCTCGCAAGCACTGCTGTATAAGTACCGCGCGCTAACCAGTTGCCCCACTGGGGATACAAAACATCGCTTGATAGAAGAATAACTAATAATAGTTATGTTTGTTCAATTAATCATTTATACTTCACGTGTAAAATGTAGAAGCGTCATTTCCTTGAAAAGAAAGTATTAAAAGTAAAATGGGCAACCACACATAGTAAATACGATAAACAGCATAGATAAATCTTAATGGAAAAAATTCTATTCCCCAGGTGAGGATCGAACTCACAACCTCGGAATTCCTCGCAAGCACTGCTGTATAAATAACGCGCGCTAACCAGTTGCGCCACTGGGGATATAGGGCATCGCTTGATAGAAGAATAACTAATAATTCTAATGTTTGTTCAATTAATAATTTATACTTCACGTGTAACATGTAGAAGCGTCATTTCCTTGAAAAGAATGTATTAAAAGTAAAATGGGCAACCACACATAGTAAACACAATAAACAGCATAGATAAATCTTGAGGGAAAAATTTTTCTTCCCAAGGTGAGGATCGAACTAACATCCTCGGCATTTCTCACAGGCACTGCTCTATAAGTTCCGCTTGATAACCATTTACGCCACTGGGGATAAAAAACATCGCTTGATAGGAGAATAACTAATAATAGTTATGTTTGTGCAATTAATCATTTATAATTCACGTCTAAAATGTAGAAGCGTCATTTCCTTGAAAAGAAAATATTAAAAGTAAAATGGGCAACCACACATAGTAAATACGATAAACAGCATAGATAAATATTAATGGAAAAAATTCTCTTCCCCAGGTGAGGATCGAACTCACAACCTCGGCATTCCTCGCTAGCACTGCTGTATAAATAAAGCGCGCTTACCAGTTGCGCCACTGGGGATACAGGACATCGCCAGATAGGAGAAAAACTAATATTACTTATGCTGTTCAATTAATAATTTTTAATTCAAGTCTAAAATGTAGAAGTGTAATTTCCTTGAAAAGAAAGTTTTAAAAGTAAAATGGGCAACCACACATAGGAAATACGATAACCGCATAGATAGATTTTAATGAAATAAATTATCTTCCCCAGGTGAGGATCGAACTCACAACATCGCCTTTAACCGCAGGCACTGCTGTATAAGTAACACGCTCTAACCAGTTGCGCCAATGGGAACACAGAATATCGCTTGATAGGGGATTAACTAATAATTCTTATGTTTGTTCAATTAATCATTTATACTTCACGTGTAAAATGGAGAAGCGTCATTTCCTTGAAAAGAAAGTATTAAAAGTAAAATGGGCAACCACACAGAGTAAACACAGTAAACAGCATAGATAAATCTTGAGGGAAAAATTTTTCTTCCCAAGGTGAGGATCGAACTAACATCCTCGGCATTTCTCACAGGCACTGCTCTATAAGTTCCGCTTGATAACCATTTACGCCACTGGGGATAAAAAACATCGCTTGATAGGAGAATAACTAATAATAGTTATGTTTGTTCACTTAATCATTTATAATTCACGTCTAAAATGTAGAAGCGACATTTCTTGAAAAGAAAGTATTAAAAGTAAAATGGGCAACCACACATAGTAAATACGATAAACAGCATAGATAAATCTTAATGGAGAAAATTCTCTTCCCCAGGTGAGGATCGAACTCACAACCTCGGCATTCCTCGCAGGCACTGCTGTATAAGTACCGCGCGCTAACCAGTTGCGCCACTGGGGATACAAAACATCGCTTGATAGGAGAATAACTAATAATTGTTATGTTTGTTCATTTAATCATTTATAATTCACGTCTAAAATGTAGAAGCGTCATTTCCTTGAAAAGAAAGCATTAAAAGTAAAATGGGCAACCACACATAGTAAATACGATAAACAGCATAGATAAATCTTAATGGAAAAAATTCTACTCCCCAGGTGAGGATCGAACTCACAACCTCGGCATTCCTCGCAAGCACCGCTGTATAAATAACGCGCGCTAACCAGTTGCGCCACTAGGCATATAGGACATCGCTTGATAGATGAATAACTAATAATTCGAATGTTTGTTCAATTAATAATTTATATTTCACGTGTAAAATGTCGAAGCGTCATTTCCTTGAAAAGAAAATATTAAAAGTAAAATGGGCAATCACACATAGTAAATACGATAAACAGCATAGATAAATCTTAATGGAATAAATTCTCTTCCCCAGGTGAAGATCGAACTCACAACCTCGGCATTCCTCGCAAGCACTGCTGTATGAATAACGCGTGCTAACCAGTTGCGCCACTGGGGATACAGGACATCGCCAGATAGGAGAATAACTAATATTACTTATGCTGTTCAATTAATAATTTATAATTCAAGTCTAAAAGGTAGAAGTGTAATTTCCTTGAAAAGAAAGTATTAAAAGTAAAATGGGCAACCACACATAGTAAATACGATAAACAGCATAGATAAATCTTAATGGAAAAAATTCTCTTCCACAGGTGAGGATCGAACTCACAACCTCGGCATTCCTCGCAAGCACTGCTGTATAAGTACCGCGCTAACCAGTTGCGCCATTGGGGATACAAAACATCGCTTGATAGGAGAATAACTAATAATAGTTATGTTTGTTCAATTAATAATTTATACTTCACGTGTAAAATGTCGAAGCGTCATTTCCTTGAAAAGAAAGTATTAAAAGTAAAATGGGCAACCACACATAGTAAATACGATATACAGCATAGATAAATCTTAATGGAAAAAAATCTCTTCCCCAGGTAAGGATCGAACTCACAACCTCGGCATTCCTCGCAAACACTGCTGTATAAGTAACGCGCGCTAACCAGTTGCGCCACTGGGAATACCGTACATCGCCAGATAGGAGAATAACTAATATTACTTATGCTGTTCAATTAATAATTTATAATTCAAGTCTAAAATGCAGAAGTGTAATTTCCTTGAAAAGAAAGTATGAAAAGTAAAATATGCAAACACACATAGTTAATACGATAAACAGCATAGAAAAATCTTAATGGAAAAAATTCTCTTCCCCAGGTGAGGATCGAACTCACAACCTCGTCATTCCTCGCAAGCACTGCTGTATAAATAAAGCGCGCTTACCAGTTGCGCCACTGGGGATACAGGACATCGCCAGATAGGAGAATAACTAATATTACTTATGCTGTTCAATTAATAATTTATAATTCAAGTCTAAAATGTAGAAGTGTAATTTCCTTGAAAAGAAAGTATGAAAAGTAAAATATGCAAACACACATAGTAAATACGATAAACAGCATAGATAAATCTTAATGGAAAAAATTCTCTTCCCCAGGTGAGGATCGAACTCACAACCTCGGCATTACTCGCAGGCACTGCTGTATAAGTACCGCGCGCTAATCAGTTGCGCCACTGGGGATACAAAACATCGCTTGATAGGAGAATAACTAATAATAGTTATGTTTGTTCAATTAATCATTTATAATTCACGTCTAAAATGTAGAAGCGTCATTTCCTTGAAAAAAAAGTATTAAAAGTAAAATGGGTAACCACACATAGTAAATACGATAAACAGCACAGATAAATCTTAATGGAAAAAATTCTCTTCCCCAGGTGAGGATCGAACTCACAACCTCGGCATTCCTCGCAAGCACTGCCGTATAAATAACGCGCGATAACCAGTTGCGCCACTGGAGATACAGGACATCGCCAAATAGGAGAATAACTAATATTACTTATGCTGTTAAATTAATAATTTATAATTCAAGTCTAAAATGTAGAAGGTTAATTTCCTTGAAAAGAAAGTATTAAAAGTAATATGGGGAACCACAAATAGAAAATACGATAAACAGCATAGATAAATCTTAATGGAAAAAATTCTCTTCCCCAGGTGAGGATCGAACTCACAACCTCGGCATTCCTCGCAAACACTGCTGTATAAGTAACGCGCGCTAACCAGTTGCGCCACTGGGAATACCGTACATCGCCAGATAGGAGAATAACTAATATTACTTATGCTGTTCAATTAATAATTTATAATTCAAGTCTAAAATGCAGAAGTGTAATTTCCTTGAAAAGAAAGTATGAAAAGTAAAATATGCAAACACACATAGTTAATACGATAAACAGCATAGAAAAATCTTAATGGAAAAAATTCTCTTCCCCAGGTGAGGATCGAACTCACAACCTCGGCATTCCTCGCAAGCACTGCTGTATAAATAACGCGCGCTAACCAGTTGCGCCACTGGGGATACAGGACATCGCCAGGTAGTAGAATAACTAATATTACTTATGCTGTTCAATTAATAATTTATAATTCAAGTCTAAAATGTAGAAGTGTAATTTCCTTGAAAAGAAAGTATTAAAAGTAAAATGGGCAACCACACATAGTAAATACGATAAACAGCATAGATAAATCTTAATGGAAAAAATTCTCTTCCCCAGGTGAGGATCGAACTCACAACCTCGGCATTACTCGCAGGCACTGCTGCATAAGTACCGCGCGCTAATCAGTTGCGCCACTGGGGATACAAAACATCGATTGATATTAGAATAACTAATAATAGTTATGTTTGTTCAATTAATCATTTATAATTCACGTCTAAAATGTAGAAGCGTCATTTCCTTGAAAAGAAAGTATTAAAAGTAAAATGGGCAACCACACATAGTAAATACGATAAACAGCACAGATAAATCTTAACGGAAAAAATTCTCTTCCCCAGGTGAGGATCGAACTCACAACCTCGGCATTCCTCGCAAACACTGCCGTATAAATAACGCGCGCTAACCAGTTGCGCCACTGGGGATACAGGACATCGCCAGATAGGAGAATAACTAATATTACTTATGCTGTTCAATTAATAATTTATAATTTAAGTCTAAAAGGTAGAAGTGTAATTTCCTTGAAAAGAAAATATTAAAAGTAAAATGGGCAACCACACATAGTAAATACGATAAACAGCATAGATAAATCTTAATGGAAAAAATTCTCTTCCCCAGGTGAGGATCGAACTCACAACCTCGGCATTCCTCGCAAGCACTGCTGTATAAGTACCGCGCTAACCAGTTGCGCCATTGGGGATACAAAACATCGCTTGATAGGAGAATAACTAATAATAGTTATGTTTGTTCAATTAATAATTTATACTTCACGTGTAAAATGTAGAAGCGTCATTTCCTTGAAAAGAAAGTATTAAAAGTAAAATGGGCAACCACGCATAGTAAATACGATAAACAGCATAGATAAATCTTAATGGAAAAAAATCTCTTCCCCAGGTAAGGATCGAACTCACAACCTCGGCATTCCTCGCAAACACTGCTGTATAAGTAACGCGCGCTGACCAGTTGCGCCACTGGGAATACCGTACATCGTCAGATAGGAGAATAACTAATATTACTTATTCTGTTCAATTAATAATTAATAATTCAAGTCTAAAATGTAGAAGTGTAATTTATTTGAAAAGAAAGTATTAAAAGTAAAATGGGCAACCACACATAGTAAATACGATATACAGCATAGATAAATCTTAATGGAAAAAAATCTCTTCCCCAGGTAAGGATCGAACTCACAACCTCGGCATTCCTCGCAAACACTGCTGTATAAGTAACGCGCGCTAACCAGTTGCGCCACTGGGAATACCGTACATCGCCAGATAGGAGAATAACTAATATTACTTATGCTGTTCAATTAATAATTTATAATTCAAGTCTAAAATGCAGAAGTGTAATTTCCTTGAAAAGAAAGTATGAAAAGTAAAATATGCAAACACACATAGTTAATACGATAAACAGCATAGAAAAATCTTAATGGAAAAAATTCTCTTCCCCAGGTGAGGATCGAACTCACAACCTCGTCATTCCTCGCAAGCACTGCTGTATAAATAAAGCGCGCTTACCAGTTGCGCCACTGGGGATACAGGACATCGCCAGATAGGAGAATAACTAATATTACTTATGCTGTTCAATTAATAATTTATAATTCAAGTCTAAAATGTAGAAGTGTAATTTCCTTGAAAAGAAAGTATGAAAAGTAAAATATGCAAACACACATAGTAAATACGATAAACAGCATAGATAAATCTTAATGGAAAAAATTCTCTTCCCCAGGTGAGGATCGAACTCACAACCTCGGCATTACTCGCAGGAACTGCTGTATAAGTACCGCGCACTAATCAGTTGCGCCACTGGGGATACAAAACATCGCTTGATAGGAGAATAACTAATAATAGTTATGTTTGTTCAATTAATCATTTATAATTCACGTCTAAAATGTAGAAGCGTCATTTCCTTGAAAAGAAAGTATTAAAAGTAAAATGGGCAACCACACATAGTAAATACGATAAACAGCACAGATAAATCTTAATGGAAAAAATTCTCTTCCCCAGGTGAGGATCGAACTCACAACCTCGGCATTCCTCGCAAGCACTGCCGTATAAATAACGCGCGATAACCAGTTGCGCCACTGGAGATACAGGACATCGCCAAATAGGAGAATAACTAATATTACTTATGCTGTTAAATTAATAATTTATAATTCAAGTCTAAAATGTAGAAGGTTAATTTCCTTGAAAAGAAAGTATTAAAAGTAATATGGGGAACCACAAATAGAAAATACGATAAACAGCATAGATAAATCTTAATGGAAAAAATTCTCTTCCCCAGGTGAGGATCGAACTCACAACCTCGGCATTCCTCGCAAACACTGCTGTATAAGTAACGCGCGCTAACCAGTTGCGCCACTGGGAATACCGTACATCGCCAGATAGGAGAATAACTAATATTACTTATGCTGTTCAATTAATAATTTATAATTCAAGTCTAAAATGCAGAAGTGTAATTTCCTTGAAAAGAAAGTATGAAAAGTAAAATATGCAAACACACATAGTTAATACGATAAACAGCATAGAAAAATCTTAATGGAAAAAATTCTCTTCCCCAGGTGAGGATCGAACTCACAACCTCGGCATTCCTCGCAAGCACTGCTGTATAAATAACGCGCGCTAACCAGTTGCGCCACTGGGGATACAGGACATCGCCAGGTAGTAGAATAACTAATATTACTTATGCTGTTCAATTAATAATTTATAATTCAAGTCTAAAATGTAGAAGTGTAATTTCCTTGAAAAGAAAGTATTAAAAGTAAAATGGGCAACCACACATAGTAAATACGATAAACAGCATAGATAAATCTTAATGGAAAAAATTCTCTTCCCCAGGTGAGGATCGAACTCACAACCTCGGCATTACTCGCAGGCACTGCTGCATAAGTACCGCGCGCTAATCAGTTGCGCCACTGGGGATACAAAACATCGATTGATATTAGAATAACTAATAATAGTTATGTTTGTTCAATTAATCATTTATAATTCACGTCTAAAATGTAGAAGCGTCATTTCCTTGAAAAGAAAGTATTAAAAGTAAAATGGGCAACCACACATAGTAAATACGATAAACAGCACAGATAAATCTTAACGGAAAAAATTCTCTTCCCCAGGTGAGGATCGAACTCACAACCTCGGCATTCCTCGCAAGCACTGCCGTACAAATAACGCGCGCTAACCAGTTGCGCCACTGGGGATACAGGACATCGCCAGATAGGAGAATAACTAATATTACTTATGCTGTTCAATTAATAATTTATAATTTAAGTCTAAAAGGTAGAAGTGTAATTTCCTTGAAAAGAAAATATTAAAAGTAAAATGGGCAACCACACATAGTAAATACGATAAACAGCATAGATAAATCTTAATGGAAAAAATTCTCTTCCCCAGGTGAGGATCGAACTCACAACCTCGGCATTCCTCGCAAGCACTGCTGTATAAGTACCGCGCTAACCAGTTGCGCCATTGGGGATACAAAACATCGCTTGATAGGAGAATAACTAATAATAGTTATGTTTGTTCAATTAATAATTTATACTTCACGTGTAAAATGTAGAAGCGTCATTTCCTTGAAAAGAAAGTATTAAAAGTAAAATGGGCAACCACGCATAGTAAATACGATAAACAGCATAGATAAATCTTAATGGAAAAAAATCTCTTCCCCAGGTAAGGATCGAACTCACAACCTCGGCATTCCTCGCAAACACTGCTGTATAAGTAACGCGCGCTAACCAGTTGCGCCACTGGGAATACCGTACATCGCCAGATAGGAGAATAACTAATATTACTTATTCTGTTCAATTAATAATTAATAATTCAAGTCTAAAATGTAGAAGTGTAATTTATTTGAAAAGAAAGTATTAAAAGTAAAATGGGCAACCACACATAGTAAATACGATAAACAACATAGATAAATCTTAATGGAAAAAATTCTCTTCCCCAGGTGAGGATCGAACTCACAACCTCGGCATTCCTCGCAAGCACTGCTGTATAAGTACCGCGCGCTAACCAGTTGCGCCACTGGGGATACAGAAAATCGCCAGATAGGAGAATAACTAATATTACTTATGCTGTTCAATTAATAATTTATAATTCAAGTCTAAAATGTAGAAGTGTAATTTCCTTGAAAAGAAAGTATGAAAAGTAAAATATGCAAACACACATAGTTAATACGATAAACAGCATAGAAAAATCTTAATGGAAAAAATTCTCTTCCCCAGGTGAGGATCGAACTCCCAACCTCGTCATTCCTCGCAAGCACTGCTGTATAAATAAAGCGCGCTTACCAGTTGCGCCACTGGGGATACAGGACATCGCCAGATAGGAGAATAACTAATATTACTTATGCTGTTCAATTAATAATTTATAATTCAAGTCTAAAATGTAGAAGTGTAATTTCCTTGAAAAGAAAGTATGAAAAGTAAAATATGCAAACACACATAGTAAATACGATAAACAGCATAGATAAATCTTAATGGAAAAAATTCTTTTCCCCAGGTGAGGATCGAACTCACAACCTCGGCATTACTCGCAGGCACTGCTGTATAAGTACCGCGCGCTAATCAATTGCGCCACTGGGGATACAAAACATCGCTTGATACGAGAATAACTAATAATAGTTATGTTTGTTCAATTAATCATTAATAATTCACGTCTAAAATGTAGAAGCGTCATTTCCTTGAAAAGAAAGTATTAAAAGTAAAATGGGCAACCACACATAGTAAATACGATAAACAGCACAGATAAATCTTAACGGAAAAAATTCTCTTCCCCAGGTGAGGATCGAACTCACAACCTCGGCATTCCTCGCAAGCACTGCCGTATAAATAACGCGCGCTAACCAGTTGCGCCACTGGAGATACAGGACATCGCCAGATAGGAGAATAACTAATATTACTTATGCTGTTAAATTAATAATTTATAATTCAAGTCTAAAATGTAGAAGTGTAATTTCCTTGAAAAGAAAGTATTAAAAGTAAAATGGGCAACCACACATAGTAAATACGATAAACAGCATAGATAAATCTTAATGGAAAAAATTCTCTTCCCCAGGTGATTATCGAACTCACAACCTCGGCATTCCTCGCAAGCACTGCTGTATAAGTACCGCGCGCTAACCAGTTGCGCCACTAGGGATACAAAACATCGCTTGATAGGAGAATAACTAATAATAGTTATGTTTCTTCAATTAATCATTTATAATTCACGTGTAAAATGTAGAAGCGTCATTTCTTTGAAAAGAAAGTATTAAAAGTTAAATGGGCAACCACACATAGTAAATACGATAAACAGCATTCATAAATCTTAATGGAAAAAATTCTATTCCCCAGGTGAGGATCGAACTCACAACCTCGGCATTCCTCGCATGCACTGCTGTATAAATAACGCGCGCTAATCAGTTGCGCCACTTGGGATACAGGACATCGCCAGATAGGAAAATATCTAATATTACTTATGCTGTTCAATTAATAATTTATATTTCAAGTCTAAAATGTTGAAGTGTAATTTCCTTGAAAAGAAAGTATTAAAAGTAAAATGGGCAACCACACATAGTAAATACGATAAACAGCATAGATAAATCTTAATGGAAAAAATTCTCTTCCCCAGGTGAGGATCGAACTCACAACCTCGGCATTCCTCGCAAGCACTGCTGTATAAGTACCGCGCTAACCAGTTGCGCCACTGGGGATACAAAACATCGCTTGATAGGAGAATAACTAATAATAGTTATGTTTGTTCAATTAATCATTTATACTTCACGTGTAAAATGTAGAAGCGTCATTTCCTGAAAAGAAAGTATTAACAATAAAATGGGCAACCACACATAGTAAATACGATAAACAGCATAGATAAATCTTAACGGAAAAAATTCTCTTCCCCAGGTGATAATCGAACTCACAACCTCGGCATTCCTCGCAAGCACTGCTGTATAAGTACCGCGCGCTAACCAGTTGCGCCACTGGGGATACAAAACATCGCTTGATAGGAGAATAACTAATAATAGTTATGTTTGTTCAATTAATCATTTATAAATCACGTCTAAAATGTAGAAGCGTCATATCCTTGAAAAGAAAGTATTAAAAGTAAAATGGGCAACCACACATAGTAAACACAATAAAAGGCATAGATAAATTTTGAGGGAAAAATTTTTCTTCCCAAGGTGAGGATCGAACTAACATCCTCGGCATTTCTCACAGGCACTGCTCTATAAGTTCTGCTTGATAACCATTTACGCCACTGGGGATAAAAAACATCGCTTGATAGGAGAATAACTAATAATAGTTATGTTTGTTCAATTAATCATTTATAATTCACGTCTAAAATGTAGAAGCGTCATTTCCTTGAAAAGAAAGTATTAAAAGTAAAATGGTCAACCACACATAGTAAATACGATAAACAGCATAGATAAATCTTAATGGAAAAAATTCTCTTCCCCAGGTGAGGATCGAACACACAACCTCGGCATTCCTCGCAAGCACTGCTGTATAAGTACCGCGCGCTAACCAGTTGCGCCACTGGGGATACAAAACATCGCTTGAGAGGAGAATAACTAATAATAGTTATGTTTGTTCAATTAATCATTTATACTTCACGTGTAAAATGTAGAAGCGTCATTTCCTTGAAAAGAAAGTATTAAAAGTAAAATGGGCAACCACACATAGTAAATACGATAAACAGCATATATAAATCTTAATGGAAAAAAATCTCTTCCCCAGGTAAGGATCGAACTCACAACCTCGGCATTCCTCGCAAACACTGCTGTGTAAGTAACGCGCGCTAACCAGTTGCGCCACTGGGGATACAATACATCGCTTGAGAGGAAAATAACTAATAATAGTTATGTTTGTTCAATTAATAATTTATAATTCACGTCTAAAATGTAGAAGCGTCATTTCCTTGAAAAGAAAGTATTAAAAGTAAAATGGGAAACCACACATAGTAAATACGATAAACAACATAGATAAATCTTAATGGAAAAAATCCTCTTCCCCAGGTGAGGATCGAACTCACAACTTCGGCATTCCTCGCAAGCACTGCTGTATAAATAAAGCGCGCTTACCAGTTGCGCCACTGGGGATACAGGACATCGCCAGATAGGAGAATAACTAATATTACTTATGCTGTTCAATTAATAATTTATAATTCAAGTCTAAAATGCAGAAGTGTAATTTCCTTGAAAAGAAAGTATGAAAAGTAAAATATGCAAACACACATAGTTAATACGATAAACAGCATAGAAAAATCTTAATGGAAAAAATTCTCTCCCCCAGGTGAGGATCGAACTCACAACCTCGGCATTCCTCGCAGGCACTGCTGTATAAGTACCGCGCGCTAATCAGTTGCGCCACTGGGGATACAAAACATCGTTTGATAGGAGAATAACTAATAATAGTTATGTTTGTTAAATTAATCATTTATAATTCACGTCTAAAATGTAGAAGCGTCATTTCCTTGAAAAGAAAGTAATAAAAGTAAAATGGGCAACCACACATAGTAAATACGATAAACAGCACAGATAAATCTTAACGGAAAAAATTCTCTTCCCCAGGTGAGGATCGAACTCACAACCTCGGCATTCCTCGCAAGCACTGCCGTATAAATAACGCGCGCTAACCAGTTGCGCCACTGGAGATACAGGACATTGCCAGATAGGAGAATAACTAATATTACTTATGCTGTTAAATTAATAATTTATAATTCAAGTCTAAAATGTAGAAGTGTAATTTCCTTGAAAAGAAAGTATTAAAAGTAATATGGGCAACCACACATAGTAAATACGATAAACAGCATTGATAAATCTTAATGGAAAAAATTCTCTTCCCCAGGTGAGGATCGAACTCACAACCTCGGCATTCCTCGCAAGCGCTGCTATATAAGTATCGCGCGCTAACCAGTTGCGCCACTGGGGATACAAAACATCGCTTGAGAGGAAAATAACTAATAATAGTTATGTTTGTTCAATTAATAATTTATACTTCACGTGTAAAATGTAGAAGCGTCATTTCCTTGAAAAGAAAGTATTAAAAGTAAAATGGGCAACCACACACAGTAAATACGATAAACAGCATAGATAAATCTTAATGGAAAAATATCTCTTCCCCAGGTAAGGATCGAACTCACAACCTCGGCATTCCTCGCAAACACTGCTGTATAAGTAACACGCGCTAACCAGTTGCGCCACTGGGGATACCGGACATCGCCAGATAGGAGAATAACTAATATCACTTATGCTGTTCAATTAATAATTTATAATTCAAGTCTAAAATGTAGAAGTGTAATTTATTTGAAAAGAAAGTATTAAAAGTAAAATGAGCAACCACACATAGTAAATACGATAAGCAGCATAGATAAATACGTATTAATGGAAAAAATTCTCTTCCCCAGGTGAGGATAGAACTCACAACCTCGGCATTCCTCGCAAGCACTGCCGTATAAATAACGCGCGCTAATCAGTTGCGCCACTGGGGATACAAAACATCGCTTGATAGGAGAATAACTAATAATAGTTATGTTTGTTCAATTAATCATTTATAATTCACGTCTAAAATGTAGAAGCGTCATTTCTTGAAAAGAAAGTATTAAAAGTAAAATGGGCAACCACACATAGTAAATACGATAAACAGCATAGATAAATCTTAATGGAAAAAATTCTATTCCCCAGGTGAGGATCGAACTCACAACCTCGGCATTCCTCGCAGGCACTGCTATATAAGTACCGCGCGCTAACCAGTTGCGCCACTGGAGATACAAAACATCGCTTGATAGGAGAATAACTAATAATAGTTATGTTTGTTCAATTAATCATTTATAATTCACGTCTAAAATGTAGAAGCGTCATTTCCTTGAAAAGAAAGTATTAAAAGTAAAATGGGCAACCACACATAGTATAAACAATAAACAGCATAGATAAATCTTGAGGGAAAAATTTTTCTTCCCAAGGTGAGGATCGAACTAACATCCTCGGCATTTCTCACAGGCACTGCTCTATAAGTTCCGCTTGATAACCATTTACGCCACTGGGGATAAAAAACATCGCTTGATAGGAGAATAACTAATAATAGTTATGTTTGTTCAATTAATCATTTATACTTCACGTGTAAAATGTAGAAGCGTCATTTTCTTGAAAAGAAAGTATTAACAGTAAAATGGGCAACCACCCAGTAAATACGATAAACAGCATAGATAAATCTTAACGGAAAAAGATCTCTCCCCCAGGTGATTATCGAACTCACAACCTCGGCATTCCTCGCAAGCACTGCTGTATAAGTACCGCGCGATAACCAGTTGCGCCACTTTGGATACAAAACATCGCTTGATAGGAAAATAACGAATAATAGTTATGTTTGTTCAATTAATCATTTATAAATCACGTCTAAAATGTAGAAGCGTCATATCCTTGAAAAGAAAGTATTAAAAGTAAAATGGGCAACCACACATAGTAAACACAATAAAAGGCATAGATAAATTTTGAGGGAAAAATTTTTCTTCCCAAGGTGAGGATCGAACTAACATCCTCGGCATTTCTCACAGGCACTGCTCTATAAGTTCCGCTTGATAACCATTTACGCCACTGGGGATAAAAAACATCGCTTGATAGGAGAATAACTAATAATAGTTATGTTTGTTCAATTAATCATTTATAATTCACGTCTAAAATGTAGAAGCGTCATTTCCTTGAAAAGAAAGTATTAAAAGTAAAATGGTCAACCACACATAGTAAATACGATAAACAGCATAGATAAATCTTAATGGAAAAAATTCTCTTCCCCAGGTGAGGATCGAACACACAACCTCGGCATTCCTCGCAAGCACTGCTGTATAAGTACCGCGCGCTAACCAGTTGCGCCACTGGGGATACAAAACATCGCTTGAGAGGAGAATAACTAATAATAGTTATGTTTGTTCAATTAATAATTTATACTTCACGTGTAAAATGTAGAAGCGTCATTTCCTTGAAAAGAAAGTTTTAAAAGTAAAATGGGCAACCACACATAGTAAATACGATAAACAGCATAGATAAATCTTAATGGAAAAAAATCTCTTCCCCAGGTAAGGATCGAACTCACAACCTCGGCATTCCTCGCAAACACTGCTGTGTAAGTAACGCGCGCTAACCAGTTGCGCCACTGGGGATACAATACATCGCTTGAGAGGAAAATAACTAATAATAGTTATGTTTGTTCAATTAATAATTTATAATTCACGTCTAAAATGTAGAAGCGTCATTTCCTTGAAAAGAAAGTATTAAAAGTAAAATGGGAAACCACACATAGTAAATACGATAAACAGCATAGATAAATCTTAATGGAAAAAATCCTCTTCCCCAGGTGAGGATCGAACTCACAACTTCGGCATTCCTCGCAAGCACTGCTGTATAAATAAAGCGCGCTTACCAGTTGCGCCACTGGGGATACAGGACATCGCCAGATAGGAGAATAACTAATATTACTTATGCTGTTCAATTAATAATTTATAATTCAAGTCTAAAATGCAGAAGTGTAATTTCCTTGAAAAGAAAGTATGAAAAGTAAAATATGCAAACACACATAGTTAATACGATAAACAGCATAGAAAAATCTTAATGGAAAAAATTCTCTTCCCCAGGTGAGGATCGAACTCACAACCTCGGCATTCCTCGCAGGCACTGCTGTATAAGTACCGCGCGCTAATCAGTTGCGCCACTGGGGATACAAAACATCGCTTGATAGGAGAATAACTAATAATAGTTATGTTTGTTAAATTAATCATTTATAATTCACGTCTAAAATGTAGAAGCGTCATTTCCTTGAAAAGAAAGTAATAAAAGTAAAATGGGCAACCACACATAGTAAATACGATAAACAGCACAGATAAATCTTAACGGAAAAAATTCTCTTCCCCAGGTGAGGATCGAACTCACAACCTCGGCATTCCTCGCAAGCACTGCCGTATAAATAACGCGCGCTAACCAGTTGCGCCACTGGAGATACAGGACATTGCCAGATAGGAGAATAACTAATATTACTTATGCTGTTAAATTAATAATTTATAATTCAAGTCTAAAATGTAGAAGTGTAATTTCCTTGAAAAGAAAGTATTAAAAGTAAAATGGGCAACCACACACAGTAAATACGATAAACAGCATAGATAAATCTTAATGGAAAAAAATCTCTTCCCCAGGTAAGGATCGAACTCACAATCTCGGCATTCCTCGCAAACACTGCTGTATAAGTAACACGCGCTAACCAGTTGCGCCACTGGGGATACAAAACATCGCTTGATAGGAGAATAACTAATAATAGTTATGTTTGTTCAATTAATCATTTATAATTCACGTCTAAAATGTAGAAGCGTCATTTCTTGAAAAGAAAGTATTAAAAGTAAAATGGGCAACCACACATAGTAAATACGATAAGCAGCATAGATAAATACGTATTAATGGAAAAAATTCTCTTCCCCAGGTGAGGATCGAACTCACAACCTCGGCATTCCTCGCAAGCACTGCCGTATAAATAACGCGCGCTAATCAGTTGCGCCACTGGGGATACAAAACATCGCTTGATAGGAGAATAACTAATAATAGTTATGTTTGTTCAATTAATCATTTATAATTCACGTCTAAAATGTAGAAGCGTCATTTCTTGAAAAGAAAGTATTAAAAGTAAAATGGGCAACCACACATAGTAAATACGATAAACAGCATAGATAAATCTTAATGGAAAAAATTCTATTCCCCAGGTGAGGATCGAACTCACAACCTCGGCATTCCTCGCAGGCACTGCTATATAAGTACCGCGCGCTAACCAGTTGCGCCACTGGAGATACAAAACATCGCTTGATAGCAGAATAACTAATAATAGTTATGTTTGTTCAATTAATCATTTATAATTCACGTCTAAAATGTAGAAGCGTCATTTCCTTGAAAAGAAAGTATTAAAAGTAAAATGGGCAACCACACATAGTATACACAATAAACAGCATAGATAAATCTTGAGGGAAAAATTTTTCTTCCCAAGGTGAGGATCGAACTAACATCCTCGGCATTTCTCACAGGCACTGCTCTATAAGTTCCGCTTGATAACCATTTACGCCACTGGGGATAAAAAACATCGCTTGATAGGAGAATAACTAATAATAGTTATGTTTGTTCAATTAATCATTTATACTTCACGTGTAAAATGTAGAAGCGTCATTTTCTTGAAAAGAAAGTATTAACAGTAAAATGGGCAACCACCCAGTAAATACGATAAACAGCATAGATAAATCTTAACGGAAAAAGATCTCTCCCCCAGGTGATTATCGAACTCACAACCTCGGCATTCCTCGCAAGCACTGCTGTATAAGTACCGCGCGATAACCAGTTGCGCCACTTTGGATACAAAACATCGCTTGATAGGAAAATAACGAATAATAGTTATGTTTGTTCAATTAATCATTTATTATTCACGTCTAAAATGTAGAAGCTTCATATCCTTGAAAAGAAAGTATTAATAGTAAAATGGGCAACCACATATGGAAAATACGATAATCAGCAAAGATAAATCATAATGGAAAAAATACTCCTCCCCAGGTGAGGATCGAACTCACATCCTCGGCATTCCTCGCAGCCACTGCTGTATAAGTACCGCGCGCTAACCAGTTGCACCACTGGGGATAGAAAAGATCGCTTGATAGGAGAATAACTAATAATAGTTATGTTTGTTCAAGTAATCATTTATAATTCACGTTTAAAATGTAGAAGCGTGAATTGCTTGAAAGAAAGTATTAAAAGTAAAATGGGCAACCACACATAGTAAATACGATAAACAGCATAGATAAATCTTAATGGAAAAATGCTCTTCCCCAGGTGAGGATCGAACTCACAACCTTGGCATTCCTCGCAGGCACTACTGTATAAGTACCGCGCGATAACCAGTTGCGCCACTGGGGATACAAAACAACGCTTGATAGGAGAATAACTAATAATAGTTATGTTTGTTCAATTAATCATTTATAATTCACGTCTAAAATGTAGAAGCGTCATATCCTTGAAAAGAAAGTATTAAAAGTAAAATGGGCAACCACACATAGTAAATACGATAAACTACATACATAAATCTTAATGGAAAAATTATCTTCCCCGGTGAGAATCGTACTCACAACCTCGGCATTCCTCGCAGGCACTTCTGTATAAGTACCGCGCGCCAACCAGTTGCGCCACTGGGGATACAGATCATAGCTTTATAGGAGAATAACTAATAATTTTTATGTTTGTTCAATTAATCATTTATAATTCAAGGGTAAAATGTAGAAGCGTGAATTGCTTGAAAGAAAGTATTAAAAGTAAAATGGGCAACCACACATAGTAAATACGATAAACAGCATAGATAAATCTTAATGGAAAAATGCTCTTCCCCAGGTGAGGATCGAACTCACGACCTCGGCATTCCTCGCAGGCACTGCTGTATCAGTACCGCGCGGTAACCAGTTGCGCCACTGGGGATACAAAACAACGCTTGATAGGAGAATAACTAATAATAGTTATGTTTGTTCAATTAATCATTTATAATTCACGTCTAAAATGTAGAAGCGTCATATCCCTGAAAAGAAAGTATTAAAAGTAAAATGGGCAACCACACATAGTAAATACGATAAACAGCATAGATAAATCTTAATGGAAAAATGCTCTTCCCCAGGTGAGGATCGAACTCACAACCTCGGCATTCCTCGCAGGCACTACTGTATAAGTACCGCGCGATAACCAGTTGCGCCACTGGGGATACAAAACAACGCTTGATAGGAGAATAACTAATAATAGTTATGTTTGTGTTCAATTAATCATTTATAATTCACGTCTAAAATGTAGAAGCGTCATATCCTTGAAAAGAAAGTATTAAAAGTAAAATGGGCAACCACACATAATAAATACGATAAACAGCATAGATAAATCTTAATGGAAAAAATTCTCTTCCCCAGGTGAGAATCGAACTAACAATCTTGGCATTCCTCGCAGGCACTGCTGTATAAATACCGCTCGCTAACCAGTTGCGCCACTGGAGACACAAAACATCGCTTGATAGGAGAATAATTAATAATAGTTATGTTTGTTCAATTCATCATTTATAATTCACGTCTAAAATGTATAAACGTCATTTCCTAGAAAAGAAAGTATTAAAAGTAAAATGGGCCACCACACATAGTAAATACGATAAACTGCATACATAAATCTTAATGGAAAAATTATCTTCCCCCGGTGAGAATCGTACTCACAAACTCGGCATTCCTCGCAGGCACTTCTGTATAAGTACCGCGCGCCAACCAGTTGCGCCACTGGGGATACGGATCATAGCTTTATAGGAGAATAACTAATAATTTTTATGTTTGTTCAATTAATCATTTATAATTCACGGGTAAAATAAAGAAGCGTGAATTGCTTGAAAGAAAGTATTAAAAGTAAAATGGGCAACCACACATAGTAAATACGATAAACAGCATAGATAAATCTTAATGGAAAAATGCTCTTCCCCAGGTGAGGATCGAACTCACAACCTCGGCATTCCTCGCAGGCACTGCTGTATCAGTACCGCGCGGTAACCAGTTTTGCCACTGGTGATGCAAAACATCCCTTGATAGGAGAATAACTAATAATAGTTATGTTTGTTCAATTAATAATTTATAATTCACATCTAAAATGTAGAAGCGTCATTTCCTAGAAAAGAAAGTATCAAAAGTAAAATGGGGAACCACTGATAGTAAATAAGGTAAACAGCACAGATAAATCTTGAAGGAAAAATTTTGCTTCGCCAAGTGAGGATCGAACAACCGAACTCGGCTTTTCTCACAGGCATCGCTCTATAAGTTCCGCGCGCTAACCAGTTGCGCCACTGCGGATACAAGATCATAGCTTCATAGGAGAATAACTAATAATTCCTATGTTTCTTGAATTAATCATTTATAATTCACTTGTAAAATGTAGAAGCGTCAATTCCTTGAAAAGAAAGTATTAAAATTAAAATGGGCAACCAAACATAGTAAATACGATAAACAGCATAGATATATCTTCGGAAAAAAACCTCTTCCCCAGGTGAGGATCGAACTCACAACCTCGGCATTCCTCGCAGGCACTGCTGTATAAGTACCGCGCGCTAACCAGTTGCGCCACTGGTGATACAAAACATCGTTTGATAGGAGAATAACTAATAATAGTTATGATTGTTCAATTAATCATTTATATATCACGTCTAAAATGTAGAAGCGTCATATCCTTGAAAAGAATGTATTAAAAGTAAAATGTGCAACCATACATAGTAAATACGATAAACAGCATAGATAAATATTGAGGGAAAAATTTTTCTTCCCCAAGTTATGATCGAAGTAACAACCTATGCATTTCTCACAGGCATTGCTCTATAAGTTCCGCACGCTAACCAGTTGCGCCAATGCGGATACAGATCATAGCTTCATAGGAGAATAACTTATAATTCTTATGTTTGTTCCATTAATTATTTATAATTCACGTGTAAAATGTAGAAGCGTGAATTCCTTGAAAAGAAAGTATTAAAATTAAAATGGGCAACCAAACATAGTAAATACGATAAACAGCATAGATATATCTTCGGAAAAAAACCTCTTACCCAGGTGAGGATCGAACTCACAACCTCGGCATTCCTCGCAGGCACTGCTGTATAAGTACCGCGCGCTAACCAGTTGCGCCACTGGGGATACAAAACATCGCTTGATAGGAGAATAACTAATAATAGTTATGTTTGTTTAATTAATCATTTATGATTCACGTCTTAAATGTAGAAGCGTCATATCCAAGAAAAGAATGTGTTAAAAGTAAAGTGGGCAACCACACATAGTAAATACGATAAACAGCATAGATAAATCTTGAGGGAGAAATTTTTCTTCCCCAAGTGATGATCGAACTTACAACCTATGCATTTCTCACAGGTATTGCACTATAAGTTCCGCGCGCTAACCAGCTGCGCATCTGGGGATACAGAACATCGCTTCATAGGAGAATAACTGATAATTCTTATGTTTGTTCCATTAATCATTTATAATTCACGTGTAAAATGTAGAAGCGTCAATTCCTTGAAAAGAAAGTATTAAAATTAAAATGGGCAACCAAACATAGTAAATACGATAAACAGAATAGATAAATCTTAATGGAAAAAATTCTTTTCCCCAGTTGAGGATCGAACTCGCAACCTCGGCATTCCTCGCAGGAACTGCTGTATAATTACCGCGCGCTAACCACTTGCGCCACTCAGAATACAAAACATCGCTTGATAGGAGAATAACGAATAATAGTTATGTTTGTTCAATTAATCATTTATAATTCACGTCTAAAATGTAGAAGCGTCATATCCGAGAAAAAAATGTATTAAAAGTAAAATGGGCAACCACATATAGTATATACGATAAACAGCATAGATAAATCTTAATGGAAAAAATTATCTTCCCCAGGTGAGGATCGAATTCACAACCTTGGCATTCCTCGCAGGCACTGCTGTATAAGTACCGCGCGCTAACCAGTTGCGCCACTGAAGATACAAAACATCCCTTGATAGGAGAATAACTAATAATAGTTATGTTTGTTCAATTAATCATTTATAATTCACGTCTTAAATGTAGAAGCGTCATATCCAAGTAAAGAATGTATTAAAAGTAAAATGGACAACCACATATAGTAAATACGATAAACAGCATAGATAAATCTTAATTGAAATTTAATTTTCCCCCAGGTGAGGATCGAACTCACAACCTCGGCATTCCTCGCAGGCACTGCTGTATAAGTAGCGCGCGCTAAACAGTTGCGCCACTGGGGATACAAAATATCGCTTGATAGGACAATTACCATGTTTGTTCAATTAATCATTTATAATTCACGTCTAAAAGGTAGAAGCGTCATATCCTTGAAAATAATGTATTAAAAGTAAAGTGGGCAACCACAAATAATAAATACGATAAACAGCATAGATAAATCTTGAGGGAAAAATTTTTCTTCCCCAAGTGATGATCGAACTAACAACCTATGAATTTCTCACAGGCATTGCTCTATAAGTTCCGCGCGCTAACCAGTTGGGCCACTGCGGATACAGATTATTGCTTCATAGGAGAATAACTGATAATTCTTATGTTTGTTCCATTAATCATTTATAATTCACGTGTAAAATGTAGAAGCGTCAATTCCTTGAAAAGAAAGTATTAAAATTAAAATGGGCAAACAAACATAGTAAATACGATAAACAGCGTAGATATATCTTCGGAAAAAAACCTCTTCCCCAGGTGAGGATCGAACTCACAACCTCGTCATTCCTCGCAGGCACCGCTGTATAAGTACCGCGCGCTAACCAGTTACGCCACTGGGGATACAAAACATCGCTTGATAGGAGAATAACTAATAATAGTTATGTTTGTTCAATTAATCATTTATATATCGCGTCTAAAATGTAGAAGGGTCATATCCTTGAAAAGATTGTATTAAAAGTAAAATGGGCAACAACACATAGTAAATACGATAAACAGCATAGATAAATCTTGAGGGAAAAATTTTTCTTCCCCAAATGATGATCGAACTAACAACCTATGCATTTCTCACAGGCATTGCTCTATACGTTCCGCGCGCTAACCAGTTGCGCCACTGTGGATACAGATCATAGCTTCATAGGAGAATAACTAATTATTCTTATGTTTCTTCAATTAATCATTTATAATTCACGTGTAATATGTAGAAGCGTCATTTCTTGAAAAGAAAGTATTAAAAGTAAAATGGGCAACCACACATAGTAAATACGATAAACAGCATAGATAAATCTTAATGGAAAAAATTCTATTCCCCAGGTGAGGATCGAACTCACAACCTCGGCATTCCTCGCAGGCACTGCTATATAAGTACCGCGCGCTAACCAGTTGCGCCACTGGAGATACAAAACATCGCTTGATAGGAGAATAACTAATAATAGTTATGTTTGTTCAATTAATCATTTATAATTCACGTCTAAAATGTAGAAGCGTCATTTCCTTGAAAAGAAAGTATTAAAAGTAAAATGGGCAACCACACATAGTATACACAATAAACAGCATAGATAAATCTTGAGGGAAAAATTTTTCTTCCCAAGGTGAGGATCGAACTAACATCCTCGGCATTTCTCACAGGCACTGCTCTATAAGTTCCGCTTGATAACCATTTACGCCACTGGGGATAAAAAACATCGCTTGATAGGAGAATAACTAATAATAGTTATGTTTGTTCAATTAATCATTTATACTTCACGTGTAAAATGTAGAAGCGTCATTTTCTTGAAAAGAAAGTATTAACAGTAAAATGGGCAACCACCCAGTAAATACGATAAACAGCATAGATAAATCTTAACGGAAAAAGATCTCTCCCCCAGGTGATTATCGAACTCACAACCTCGGCATTCCTCGCAAGCACTGCTGTATAAGTACCGCGCGATAACCAGTTGCGCCACTTTGGATACAAAACATCGCTTGATAGGAAAATAACGAATAATAGTTATGTTTGTTCAATTAATCATTTATTATTCACGTCTAAAATGTAGAAGCTTCATATCCTTGAAAAGAAAGTATTAATAGTAAAATGGGCAACCACATATGGAAAATACGATAATCAGCAAAGATAAATCATAATGGAAAAAATACTCCTCCCCAGGTGAGGATCGAACTCACATCCTCGGCATTCCTCGCAGCCACTGCTGTATAAGTACCGCGCGCTAACCAGTTGCACCACTGGGGATAGAAAAGATCGCTTGATAGGAGAATAACTAATAATAGTTATGTTTGTTCAAGTAATCATTTATAATTCACGTTTAAAATGTAGAAGCGTGAATTGCTTGAAAGAAAGTATTAAAAGTAAAATGGGCTACCACACATAGTAAATACGATAAACAGCATAGATAAATCTTAATGGAAAAATGCTCTTCCCCAGGTGAGGATCGAACTCACAACCTCGGCATTCCTCGCAGGCACTACTGTATAAGTACCGCGCGATAACCAGTTGCGCCACTGGGGATACAAAACAACGCTTGATAGGAGAATAACTAATAATAGTTATGTTTGTTCAATTAATCATTTATAATTCACGTCTAAAATGTAGAAGCGTCATATCCTTGAAAAGAAAGTATTAAAAGTAAAATGGGCAACCACACATAGTAAATACGATAAACTACATACATAAATCTTAATGGAAAAATTATCTTCCCCGGTGAGAATCGTACTCACAACCTCGGCATTCCTCGCAGGCACTTCTGTATAAGTACCGCGCGCCAACCAGTTGCGCCACTGGGGATACAGATCATAGCTTTATAGGAGAATAACTAATAATTTTTATGTTTGTTCAATTAATCATTTATAATTCAAGGGTAAAATGTAGAAGCGTGAATTGCTTGAAAGAAAGTATTAAAAGTAAAATGGGCAACCACACATAGTAAATACGATAAACAGCATAGATAAATCTTAATGGAAAAATGCTCTTCCCCAGGTGAGGATCGAACTCACAACCTCGGCATTCCTCGCAGGCACTGCTGTATCAGTACCGCGCGGTAACCAGTTGCGCCACTGGGGATACAAAACAACGCTTGATAGGAGAATAACTAATAATAGTTATGTTTGTTCAATTAATCATTTATAATTCACGTCTAAAATGTAGAAGCGTCATATCCCTGAAAAGAAAGTATTAAAAGTAAAATGGGCAACCACACATAGTAAATACGATAAACAGCATAGATAAATCTTAATGGAAAAATGCTCTTCCCCAGGTGAGGATCGAACTCACAACCTCGGCATTCCTCGCAGGCACTACTGTATAAGTACCGCGCGATAACCAGTTGCGCCACTGGGGATACAAAACAACGCTTGATAGGAGAATAACTAATAATAGTTATGTTTGTTCAATTAATCATTTATAATTCACGTCTAAAATGTAGAAGCGTCATATCCTTGAAAAGAAAGTATTAAAAGTAAAATGGGCAACCACACATAATAAATACGATAAACAGCATAGATAAATCTTAATGGAAAAAATTCTCTTCCCCAGGTGAGAATCGAACTAACAATCTTGGCATTCCTCGCAGGCACTGCTGTATAAATACCGCTCGCTAACCAGTTGCGCCACTGGAGACACAAAACATCGCTTGATAGGAGAATAATTAATAATAGTTATGTTTGTTCAATTCATCATTTATAATTCACGTCTAAAATGTATAAACGTCATTTCCTAGAAAAGAAAGTATTAAAAGTAAAATGGGCCACCACACATAGTAAATACGATAAACTGCATACATAAATCTTAATGGAAAAATTATCTTCCCCCGGTGAGAATCGTACTCACAACCTCGGCATTCCTCGCAGGCACTTCTGTATAAGTACCGCGCGCCAACCAGTTGCGCCACTGGGGATACGGATCATAGCTTTATAGGAGAATAACTAATAATTTTTATGTTTGTTCAATTAATCATTTATAATTCACGGGTAAAATGTAGAAGCGTGAATTGCTTGAAAGAAAGTATTAAAAGTAAAATGGGCAACCACACATAGTAAATACGATAAACAGCATAGATAAATCTTAATGGAAAAATGCTCTTCCCCAGGTGAGGATCGAACTCACAACCTCGGCATTCCTCGCAGGCACTGCTGTATCAGTACCGCGCGGTAACCAGTTTTGCCACTGGTGATGCAAAACATCCCTTGATAGGAGAATAACTAATAATAGTTATGTTTGTTCAATTAATAATTTATAATTCACATCTAAAATGTAGAAGCGTCATTTCCTAGAAAAGAAAGTATCAAAAGTAAAATGGGGAACCACTGATAGTAAATAAGGTAAACAGCACAGATAAATCTTGAAGGAAAAATTTTGCTTCGCCAAGTGAGGATCGAACAACCGAACTCGGCTTTTCTCACAGGCATCGCTCTATAAGTTCCGCGCGCTAACCAGTTGCGCCACTGCGGATACAAGATCATAGCTTCATAGGAGAATAACTAATAATTCCTATGTTTCTTGAATTAATCATTTATAATTCACTTGTAAAATGTAGAAGCGTCAATTCCTTGAAAAGAAAGTATTAAAATTAAAATGGGCAACCAAACATAGTAAATACGATAAACAGCATAGATATATCTTCGGAAAAAAACCTCTTCCCCAGGTGAGGATCGAACTCACAACCTCGGCATTCCTCGCAGGCACTGCTGTATAAGTACCGCGCGCTAACCAGTTGCGCCACTGGTGATACAAAACATCGTTTGATAGGAGAATAACTAATAATAGTTATGATTGTTCAATTAATCATTTATATATCACGTCTAAAATGTAGAAGCGTCATATCCTTGAAAAGAATGTATTAAAAGTAAAATGTGCAACCATACATAGTAAATACGATAAACAGCATAGATAAATATTGAGGGAAAAATTTTTCTTCCCCAAGTTATGATCGAAGTAACAACCTATGCATTTGTCACAGGCATTGCTCTATAAGTTCCGCACGCTAACCAGTTGCGCCAATGCGGATACAGATCATAGCTTCATAGGAGAATAACTTATAATTCTTATGTTTGTTCCATTAATCATTTATAATTCACGTGTAAAATGTAGAAGCGTGAATTCCTTGAAAAGAAAGTATTAAAATTAAAATGGGCAACCAAACATAGTAAATACGATAAACAGCATAGATATATCTTCGGAAAAAAACCTCTTACCCAGGTGAGGATCGAACTCACAACCTCGGCATTCCTCGCAGGCACTGCTGTATAAGTACCGCGCGCTAACCAGTTGCGCCACTGGGGATACAAAACATCGCTTGATAGGAGAATAACTAATAATAGTTATGTTTGTTTAATTAATCATTTATGATTCACGTCTTAAATGTAGAAGCGTCATATCCAAGAAAAGAATGTGTTAAAAGTAAAGTGGGCAACCACACATAGTAAATACGATAAACAGCATAGATAAATCTTGAGGGAAAAATTTTTCTTCCCCAAGTGATGATCGAACTTACAACCTATGCATTTCTCACAGGTATTGCACTATAAGTTCCGCGCGCTAACCAGCTGCGCATCTGGGGATACAGAACATCGCTTCATAGGAGAATAACTGATAATTCTTATGTTTGTTCCATTAATCATTTATAATTCACGTGTAAAATGTAGAAGCGTCAATTCCTTGAAAAGAAAGTATTAAAATTAAAATGGGCAACCAAACATAGTAAATACGATAAACAGAATAGATAAATCTTAATGGAAAAAATTCTTTTCCCCAGTTGAGGATCGAACTCGCAACCTCGGCATTCCTCGCAGGAACTGCTGTATAATTACCGCGCGCTAACCACTTGCGCCACTCAGAATACAAAACATCGCTTGATAGGAGAATAACGAATAATAGTTATGTTTGTTCAATTAATCATTTATAATTCACGTCTAAAATGTAGAAGCGTCATATCCGAGAAAAAAATGTATTAAAAGTAAAATGGGCAACCACATATAGTATATACGATAAACAGCATAGATAAATCTTAATGGAAAAAATTATCTTCCCCAGGTGAGGATCGAATTCACAACCTTGGCATTCCTCGCAGGCACTGCTGTATAAGTACCGCGCGCTAACCAGTTGCGCCACTGAAGATACAAAACATCCCTTGATAGGAGAATAACTAATAATAGTTATGTTTGTTCAATTAATCATTTATAATTCACGTCTTAAATGTAGAAGCGTCATATCCAAGTAAAGAATGTATTAAAAGTAAAATGGACAACCACATATAGTAAATACGATAAACAGCATAGATAAATCTTAATTGAAATTTAATTTTCCCCCAGGTGAGGATCGAACTCACAACCTCGGCATTCCTCGCAGGCACTGCTGTATAAGTAGCGCGCGCTAAACAGTTGCGCCACTGGGGATACAAAATATCGCTTGATAGGACAATTACCATGTTTGTTCAATTAATCATTTATAATTCACGTCTAAAAGGTAGAAGCGTCATATCCTTGAAAATAATGTATTAAAAGTAAAGTGGGCAACCACAAATAATAAATACGATAAACAGCATAGATAAATCTTGAGGGAAAAATTTTTCTTCCCCAAGTGATGATCGAACTAACAACCTATGAATTTCTCACAGGCATTGCTCTATAAGTTCCGCGCGCTAACCAGTTGGGCCACTGCGGATACAGATTATTGCTTCATAGGAGAATAACTGATAATTCTTATGTTTGTTCCATTAATCATTTATAATTCACGTGTAAAATGTAGAAGCGTCAATTCCTTGAAAAGAAAGTATTAAAATTAAAATGGGCAAACAAACATAGTAAATACGATAAACAGCGTAGATATATCTTCGGAAAAAAACCTCTTCCCCAGGTGAGGATCGAACTCACAACCTCGTCATTCCTCGCAGGCACCGCTGTATAAGTACCGCGCGTTAACCAGTTGCGCCGCTGGTGATACAAAATATCGTTTGATAGGAGAATTACCATGTTTTTTCAATTAATCATTTATAATTCACGTCTAAAATGTAGAAGCGTGATATCCTTGAAAAGAAAGCATTAAAAGTAAAATGTGCAACTACACATAGTAAATACGATAAACAGCATAGATACATCTTAATGAAAAAATTATCTTCCCCAGGTGAGGATCGAACTAACAACCTCGGCATTTCTCACAGGTACTGCTCTATAAGTTCCGCGCGCGAACCAGCTGCGCAACTGGGGATACAGAACATCGCTACAAAGGAGAATAACTAATAATAGTTATGTTTGTTCAATTAATCATTTATACTTCACGTGTAAAATGTAGAAGCGTCATTTCCTTGAAAAGAAAGTATTAAAAGTAAAATGGGCAACCACACATAGTAAATACGATAAACAGCATAGATAAATCTTGAGGGAAAAATTTTTCTTCCCCAAATGATGATCGAACTAACAACCTATACATTTCTCACAGGCATTGCTCTATACGTTCCGCGCGCTAACCAGTTGCGCCACTGTGGATACAGATCATAGCTTCATAGGAGAATAACTAATAATAGTTATGTTTGTTCAATTAATGATTTATACATCGCGTCTAAAATGTAGAAGGGTCATATCCTACAAAAGAATGTATTAAAAGTAAAATGGGCAACTACACATAGTAAATACGATAAACAGCACGGATAAATCTTAATGGAAAAAATCCTCTTCCCCATGTGAGGATCGAACTCACAACCTCGGCATTCATCGCAGGAACTGCTGTATAAGTATCGCGCGCTAACCAGTTGCGCCACTGGGGATACAAAACATCGCTTGATCGGAGAATAACTAATAATAGTTATGTTTGTTCAATTAATGATTTATATATCGCGTCTAAAATGTAGAAGGGTCATATCCTTGAAAATAATGTATTAAAAGTAAAATGGACAGCCACACATAGTAAATACGATAAACAGCACAAATAAATCTTAATGGAAAAAATTTTCTTCCCGAGGTGAGGATCGAACTCACAACCTCGGCATTCCTCGCAGGCACTGCTGTATAAGTAGCGCGCGCTAAACAGTTGCGCCACTGGGGATACAAAATATCGCTTGATTGGACAATTACCATGTTTGTTTAATTAATTGTTTATAATTCACGTCTAAAATGTAGAAGGGTCATATCCTTGAAAAGAATGTATTAAAAGTAAAATGGGCAGCCACACATAGTAAATACGATAAACAGCATAGATAAATCTTGAGGGAAAAATTTTTCTTCCCCAAATGATGATCGAACTAACAACCTATACATTTCTCACAGGCATTGCTCTATACGTTCCGCGCGCTAACCAGTTGCGCCACTGTGGATACAGATCATAGCTTCATAGGAGAATAACTAATAATTCTTATGTTTCTTCAATTAATCATTTATAATTCACGTGTAATATGTAGAAGCTTCAATTCCTTGAGAAGAATGTATTAAAAGTAAAATTTGCAACCAAACATAGTAAATACTATCAACAGCATAGATAAATCTTAATGGAAAAAATTCGATTCCCCAGGTGAGGATCGAACTCACAACCTCGGCATTCCTCGCAGTATCTGCTGCTTAAGTACCGCGCCAAACCAGTTGTGCCACAGAGGATAATAAACTTCGCTTGATAGGAGAATAACTAATAATAGTTATGTTTGTTTAATTAATCATTTATGATTCACGTCTAAAATGTAGTAGCGTCATATCCAAGAAAAGAATGTATTAAAAGTAAAATGGCCAACCACATATAGTAAATACGATAAACAGCATAGATAAATCTTAATGAAAAAATTATCTTCCCCATGTGAGGATCGAAATAACAACCTCGGAATTCATCGCAGGCACTGCTGTATAAGTACCGCGCGCTAACCAGTTGCGCCACTGGGGATACAAAACATCGCTTGATAGGAGAATAACTAATAATAGTTATGTTTGTTCAATTAATCATTTATATATCTTGTCTAAAATGTAGAAGGGTCATATCCTTGAAAAGAATGTATTAAAAGTAAAATGGGCAGCCACACATAGTAAATACGATAAACAGCATAGATAAATCTTGAGGGAAAAATTTTTCTTCCCCAAGTGATGATCGAACTAACAACTTATGAATTTCTCACAGGCACTGCTCTATAAGTTCCGCGCGCTAACCATCTGCGCAACTGGGGATACAGAACATCGCTTCATAGGAGAATAACTGATAATTCTTATGTTTGTTCCATTAATCATTTATAATTCACGTGTAAAATGTAGAAGCGTCAATTCCTTGAAAAGAAAGTATTAAAATTAAAATGGGCAACCACACATTGTAACTACGATAAACAGCACTGATAAATCTTAATGGAAAAAATCCTCTTCCCCAGGTGAGGATCGAACACACAACCTCGGCATTCATCGCAGGCACTGCTGTATAAGTACCGCGCGCTAACCAGTTGCGCCACTGGGGATACAAGACATCTCTTGATAGGAGAATTACTAATAATAGCTATGTTTGTTCAATTAATCATTTATATATCACGTCTAAAATGTAGAAGCCTCATATCCTTGAAAAGAAAGTATTAAAAGTAAAATGGGCAACCACACATAGTAAATACGATAAACAGCATAGATAAATCTTAATGGAAAAAATTCTTTTCCCCAGGTGAGGATCGAACTCACAACCTCGGCATTCCTCGCAGGTACTGCTGTATAAGTACCGCGCGCTAACCAGGTCTTCCAGGACGACAACGCTCCATATTACGTTGCAGCCTCTGTCAAGCAGTGGTATAAGATATGGATGTAAAACTTATTTCCTGTTCTGCTCAGAGTCGCGACCTAAACCCATGGAACATTTGTGGGAAGTGTTAGAGCGACGCTTACGGACCAAGGAACCACGTCCGAAATCTACAGCTGAGCTGGCGACATTCTTACCGCAGGAATGGACACAAATACACATGGCTGTGTTTCAAATCCTTGTTGAAAGTATACTCAGAAGTATACTTCCTGGTGTACTTGCAGAACCTGGGAGACCATAACCCTATTAAAGCATGCATTCTTTCTCTTATACCATCACATCTTGCTGTACGTTCCATTATTGTAGGGTAGTGTATATATAATGAACGTTTTGATTGAATTTGGTTCCAAATACGACCAAATTTCCCAAAATCTTTACAATGGCACACTTAATTGATGGAGAAGGATTGGATGATATATCGTTTGAAGATATTGTTGAATGGTTAGTCGAGATAAAGCCCTAGGGGAAGATAAAATATTAGAGGTTGTCCTTGAGATTCTTAATCCCACAGAACGTAGTGATAACGAGGAAATTTTCCTACTATAAATGCAGATTTGAAGAAGGTTTGGTACAGGCACGAAAATTGGGTAATCATTTTGTCAAACATGAAAATAATGAGGAACGCACTGGGAAGTTTAAAAAGTGAATTGAATTTGTTGACAGCCTCTTACAGAGGATTGTGTAACCAAAACTCGAACGCAACCATTAATAACTGAATTCGTTAGTAAAACCGGTGAAACATCAGCACCAGAGGAGACTCGTGCTGATTTTGCTCAAGAGATTTATTTCATAAATGCCAGGCCATTGACCATCAGGTCATTAGGCAACGAGGCCTACAATATTTTTTAACAATACAATCCAAATTATTAAGTCTAGAACACTCGTCGAAATGAGCAGCAGTCATGACTTGTCCGGATAACGCAAAACACAGTCAGGCGAATTAGTCAAATTAAAACGAACAAATATGCGCCAAGGTAATCGTATCCGGTCGAAAGTCTAAACTCGGCCACAGCAGTGGAATGCGTGAATCCGGGATACAGTGAGATCCAAGAAGCATACCCCAGGACCTATCCCCCGCAGCACAGGTAGCCGAACAATCAAACGTTTGTTTGTAAATTATCCTTATCTCTAGTTTAGCTGAATGGAGTGGCAGTGGAGTCTATTAGAGAAGTGTAGTTTATTACTCAAGAGATCACAGAAAGAAACTCATTAAAATGTTACTGAAACATCCGAATTCCAAATTTCAGCTCATCACGTGCATAATTATTAGACTGTTTGCAAAATCGATTATTATTATCGTTCACAAAGTTAAAACAGAAATTTCTTCCAACAGATCCTGGGATTCAATCAAAATGGATTCTTACTATTTCACCATCTTACTGGACTCAATACCAAGGCGCCTGCAAAAGGCCAAGGACTGCGATAGCCACTACACGTCTTTATTAATATTTATAATGTGATTGAACTCCGAACATTTATACGCTCACTCGATGGTTTTTATGGATTTTCTCGGTCAATTTTACGGAGTTTTTAATTATTTTTTCATCCAATCCACCTAAAATTGTGCGTAGACTTCAAATTTTTTATAAAAGATCGGGATTTGTATTGAAAATATCGGAGCAAGCACCTAATTTAATATGAAGACGACCCCTTAGAAAAATTTTAAGTATTGGTATTTGTAGAAAGCATTCAATTCTATCAATTGCTACCTTCCGTTTTGTTCTGTGATGTAAATTGTGCAATTGCGATCGAGTGAGTCGGGTTTTTTTTTTGGACGTGTGTACACGATGGTTGTTGCACGTTAAATCTGTTGTGGCCTCAAATTATCACACGTTGACGTGGTGAGGATCATCAATTGGATTTTAGTAGATTTTCGATAAATTTAATTTCCCATTCTCAAATACAAGATGGTTGGATTCATGGGTAGATAGGTGGATATTTCAATTAACGTCGCACTGCTGCAACACAGAGGGCTATTAGCGACGGTCCGGAATCAATTCTGAAGGCCCGGGAGCAGAAAGTGCTTAAAACTGACGAAATCCTTGCATTACAATTTTCCCTTCCTTTTATCAAATTTCGTTTGGTTTTGTTTAATCATACGTTACGATGTTCTGCAGTGCATCGCGTGCTTCTTGACACACTTTTTTTATTCTCTAGCTACGGAACAAGCTCCCTACACTGCCCAAATGACCACAAACACTTTATGAATAACACATCTATGTCAATGACAAAATATTTAACTTCAAAAGTTATCGACAGAATTTCAAATTCTAATAGTATGCCTTGGTTTTAAATAGAGTAAAAAAGTTAATTAGTTTTGATGTTTTATTATAAGTGTGTAATACATGTTGAGGCGATAACTGTGTTTTACGTCTGTTTTTGATTTGACTGCAGTTTTCAAAATTCGGACAAAATGCCTGCAGAACAATTGCAATTGCTTGGAGTTGTGTTGCATAACACTGAATATAATTCTGCACATGGGCCTAAAGGGTAGATGTAGATGTAGATACTGTATTAACATCTCACTGGAGCAACTCAACGGGCTTTTGGAGACAGTCTGGAAGAGAAATATTCGAGGACAACGCAGCGTCGTTTTGACTAGTTCGCATCTGAACGGACACCGCACTCTCCAAACACACCACGCCTGCGTAAGGACACCAGAATACAACAGATTTATTGCGTACCAGCTCCTCTTGTACATAATGGTCTTTGAATGGAATTGAACTCGCAACCCTAAGCTTGCTTGTCCGTTGCTCTTTTAACAGAGTTACCTCGGCCACAATCCAAAAGGTTAAGAACCGAGTATAACACCACGTAATTTTTAACCACGGTCGGATTCCGAAGTGCTGTGAGTTCGAATCAAACTAAAGAACGTCGGCTACAAAGGGTACTGGGGCATGTTAGATCTACCGTGGCCTCAAATGTCCTTATGCTTGCTTGGTGTGGACGTTTGGTGTGGGATGTGATCTCAGGCATTCACTTCGTCATCTGACCGTAGTTTAAAAATACGTCGCACTGTCCTTCGGTTTGATCCCGGAAAGTGGCCAGTATCCCGTTGTGTTGCTCCCGAGCGACGTTAATTAAAATACCTAATTACCAACTGGTAATTACGAATTTTTAATAAAAGTGGCACTAGAGCAACATAACGGGCTATTGAAGGAATCAATCAACGGGCTATAATCAATCCCCTACGGGAAAGATCCGAGGATACCACGTAATTTCGTAGCAAGGTTAGGTGACGAAACAACACCTGAGCTGGCACCCCATTCTCCAAACATCCACAGCAACTCAACGTGTGTACTTTCGGCTACGACAGACTTAAGGTGCAGCAGCCGCTTCTACACCATACGCTTACCAACATTCACGCACTGATTCGAACCAGGCACCTTCCTATCTGGTTCCGGTTGGTCGGCCCAGTTGATTTGAAAAGAATACGTGGCAGATTGCAAGTATATGTAGCTCCTATAAAATTAAGCCCCTGATCGTCGAGAGATTTACTAGTAGAGTTGTATTGCTCCAACACAACAAGACACTAAATGACAAAGTGACCACATTTATTAGTTGAAAATATTCAGGGCTTCTTTCTTAATGAAGATTCTAATGGTCCTTTGCTTGGAACAGAATCCTTCCAGACATGTTAGTCAGTTACTTACCAAATGAGAAAAGAGGATATGGAAAAGCGCACCATTCGTTGTTGACCGTGGGCAGTGGCTGCTGTTAATGCTTAGAAAACTCGCTTTATTCAGCAACGGCATGACGTAGTAGGAGTCCACGAGGGATCCGAAAGAACCGTCCATTTTCTGATCCTCCAGGATGGCATCCATGGCAGCCTCGAAGTGGAAGTCATGTACATAGCTCTGACTGGCGACCAGCGCCTATTGCAGGAGGAATAACTTTAACAAAAGGAAGCAACACTTAAACATAAAATTGTTTTCAATTGACACTCCAATAGCGATATAGGTCGATAAGTAGTTGAATTAACGTCGCGCTGGAGCAACACGTCTGGCTTTTATCGACGGTCTTCTATCAATCTGGAAGAGAAATATCCGAGGACAACTCGTACTTTTGAACTACGTTCAGATGACGAGTTTGATTTCTGAACTGGCACCCCACTTTGAAAACTTCCCCAGAAACGTGAGGACGTTTGAGGATTCGACATATTTAACATTATCTGCCTGCTACCCTCCAGTTGCTTGTCCTCTTCTCATGCAACTGGGTTTTCCACGGCACAATTTTACACATAAAAAGAGTGCGACGATAGCTTGGTTAGAAGCGTAATTGATTATCACCCGGAGGGTTTAGAGTTCGAATCTATCAAAGACCCTCTTGTGTAAAGAGGGTTGGTGCACGTTAAATCTGTTGTGGCCTCAAATGTTCTGACGTTGGCGTAGTGTGGATGTTAGTAGAGTGGGGTGTCATCTCAGATGTGACTCCATGATCTGACCTTGGGTAACAATTACGTGGTGTGGTCCTCGCATCTTTTCTTTCCGGTTTGATCCCGGCCATTGCCAATAGCCCGAGTGCTTGCTTGAAAGCGACGTTGATTCAAATATCTACCTTCCTCGCAGGATCATTTTTTAGTTTTTGAGCGTTCAGTTCTGTTTAAAGATAAGGTAATAGCATCCGGCATTCCACGGACTGAAATATCAAACCAACGGCAAATCCCACTGAGTTTTCTGAAATACTTTTATCTCATCAAATTTTGCAAAAGGATTGCTATTGTTTTCAAATTTTACCGACATTGTCAAAAAGATTATGTAAAAGCCTTAAACACGTATTTGGATTCTTTTCTTATCATACTAAAGAGAAAGGCGCTTCTTCAGGGGTGCTTTTTTATATACTTTATGTATTATTATTTCTAGAGTATCATAGATTGAAAATTAAGTATACTTGTACTAGGATAAATGACCCGTCTTACGACGCGTGCATAACAAAATGTATTTATCTTGGTCAAACTTCATTTAGATATTTTTTTAAACCTGACGATACGTGATCTCACTGGCTGTGTATTAACTTTTTTTTCACCACTATCTAGCTTTCGTATAGTGTTGTTTTTTGAGCAATACTTGTGAAACAATGTAATAGGAAAACTTAATGTTTGATCAACACTCTTAAAACAATAAGCTGCGGACGGCAATTGCTTTTTACTCAGTCATATTCATAGCCATTACGAATGCAATGATTTTTGATTTTTTTGTATCTCGTTTCGCTCGTAACATCACACAACTTATCAAAGCAATATGAAATTCTGCCTTTTCATGACGTCACACAAACCATCAAAACTTTGATAGCCACAGAAACACCACCAGAATCTACCATTTTACATATAATAAAATAAATATTCGTTCCCGTGACCCTCGTATGTCCGTCCTCCTCTATCCCCTGTTCTTACAGTACTACTTCGTTTCACCTAACAGGGATGACCGTCAACGTCCCTTGGGGATCCGCTGGTTACTTATGGTCAGCATTCCTCAGTGTGTAGCGTGGAGAACCTCACAGAACACAAATTAATTTATGTGATATTCATGACAGTAACCTTTACGGTATCTGGACATGTTCGACACCATTTTTTTTTAAATGTGGTATGGAAATATTGCAATGATATTTTTATGTTTAGTGTTATTAAACAATAGCATTGGGCTATAAATACATAAAATATGTATAAATAATTTTGTAAAAATAATAATTATGTATGAAATTTTAAAGAAATTTGTCAAAAACTTTACATGAAAATCGATTCACTCCATTTCATAAGGAATGCTACCCAAATAAATTTCATGCATTTTTCTATGGAATGAACTGGAAACAAAAGGATATTTAAATAAACAAGAATTTTACAAGCTATCGAAATGTAAATTTAAGATTTTTTATAGTTTTACAGTCCTATTTCTTAAATAAATGGTCCTAATTTTAAAACTTTTCAACTTAGCATAACTATTCTAGTTCATTCCTTAAACAACATTATACAGAGAAAATTATCCAAGTTTTAGGTGAATCCATCCATACCTTTTTGTGCTATAAATTTGAAGCTGTAAATTAATATTTTAAGTTTAAATACTCCAGTTATTTTCAAACTTTTCTGTGAATTTATAACCAACCTGTGTAAATAAAACTTATTTTAAGTTAATTAATCCGTTCGTGGTTTAATTGAGCTAATAATCAATGACACCTTCAAAACAATGCAAAATGGCCACGGTGTGCTCATACGAGCACATTTGAAGGAGGAACAGCCGTCAAAAGCAAAAACGACTCACACGATCGCAATTACACAATTTACATCACAGAACGAAACGGAAGGTAGCAATCGATAGGGATGAATGTTTTCTACAAATATCAATATTTAAAATTTGTCTAAGGGGCCGTTTTCATATTAAATTGGGTGCTTGATCCAATAATTTCAATACGAACCTCATCTTTTATCACAGATTTAGATTGTACACAAAATTTCAGGCGGATGTGATTAAAATATAATGTAAAACGGCGTAAAATTGACCGAGAAAATCCATCAAAAACCATTGAGGGAGCGTACAAATGTTCGGTTCAATCACATTATAAATATCAATAAAGGCGAATAGTGGCCGTCGCAGTCAATGATCTGTTGCAGGCGCCTTGGTATGGAGTCCATTAAGATGGTGACAAAGTCGGAATTCATTCTGATTAAATCCCAGGATGTGATGGCAGAAATTTCTGTTTTCGCTTTGTGAACAATCTCCAATAACGATAGTAGTCATTGAATTATGAAAACCGTCTCAATGCGCTACTAATTATGCACGTAATGAGATGAAATTTCGAATTACGATGCTTCTGTAACAGTTAAATCACATGGTGTCAAAATTTGTCTATGTTTCTCTTCATAATTTTTATGAATATTAATTTCATAATTGATAAAAAATAGTAAATTTAATTTGATAATTAAAATGTTTATAAATTGTGTTTGGGTTTTTGGGTAGCAAAGGATGAAAAAACAATTTCCAAGAAAAAATAATGTTTGTAGCAAGTATAACGAAAAACGTGAAACACCAATGTAATATTAGGAGATCTAATTTTCAAACACTTACAAATCGGTGAGAAATACAATAAAATTGATTAACTTTTTATTATTTCCGCCTGAAATTGTATGTAGAATCCAAATTTGTGATAAAAGATGGGGGTTCGTATTAAAATTATCGTAGCAATCATCCAATTTAATATGAAAACGGCCCCTTAGACAAATTTTAAATATTGATTTTTGTAGAAAACAGTCATTCCTATCGATTGCCACCTTCGGTTTTGCTCTGCGATGTAAATTGTACTATTGCGATAGGGCGAGTTGTTTTTTATTTTGACGGCTGTGTACTAAGGATAATTCTACTAACACAAACTTCCGTGTCTAGTGTCGTGAGAAACCGTACTAGTTTAAATAAGTGTAGTTGGGATGAATATAGCATGCCACCGAAGTGACATGTGTATCCAGAATGTTAGAGCACAGTACGTATATAAATAATAAATATTATTTCATTTATACACAGCAGTTACATTTATATCATTATACTAGGGTACATTTTATATACACTACCCTACAATAATGAACTGGACAGCAAGATGTGATAGAATAAGGGGAAGAATACATGCTTTAATAGGTGGATGGTCCCCCGCGTGCTGCAATTACCTAACAATCTGGGCATACTTTTAACAAGGTTTTGATACATAGCTATGGGTATGTGTGTCCATTCCTGCTACAAGAATGTCGCCAGCTCAGCTGTAGATTTTGGACGTGGTTCCCTGGTCCGTAAACATCGCTCTAACCCATCCCACAAATTTTTAGGTCGAAACTCTGAGCAGGCCAGTGAAGACGTTTAACATCCATATCTCTATACCACTTCTTGACAGAGGCTGAAACATGACATGGAGCTTTGTCGTCCTGTAAGTAACATTCGTCCATTCCATAAAATTGCTAGAGCGTAGGAAGAACCTAATTGTCCAAAATGTTCATGTAGGCGTCGAAGTTCAATTCAACATGAACAACATGCAAAGGTCACAATCCATACCACGAAAAACACCCCAAACAAGTACACCACCGAACTTGACAGTTGGAACGATGCACTCGGGTAACAGACGTTCTCCCGGCATTCGCCAAACCCAAGTACGCCCCTCCGACTGGAAGAGCGTGTAACGTAACTCGTCGCTCCTTAAAACAGGTTTCCAGTGGTCCACAGACCAGTTGCAACATTGCAACCACCCAGCGAGTCTGCCGGCTTTGTTGGATGGAGTGATGTTTGGTTTGTGTGCGACAACACATCCGTGCATATTGAGGGCGTGCAATTCTAACCGCAAATTATTGGAATGCACCGTAGTCCCTGCTGCCTGTTGATACTCACTGTTGATGATTTGTTGTGATTTCTTGCGGTTCGTACGAACCTCACGCTTCAGGACACGCCGATCTCTGTCCTATCCATAGGTGTTTCCGGACGTGTATCGGTATGTGAATACGGTTTAATTTTGTGTTTCCTACCTTATCGTTTGTACTGGAAATATTGAAACATCTTATATACAAATGTACAAGTAAAACATTGAGTACTTGGAATATATATTTGAAATTCATGATATGAAATCATCTCTCCCTGGGCCCAGGAGTACAGATGGGGCATCTGGTTGGTGGACAACCGTATAAGACATTTCTTTAAGCCATAAACTTAGTATAATTATACCCGTTATTATTTTATTTGCTTTTTGATCTGGTACCCGAATTATAAATACTACTACCTGAAATATATATATATATATATATATATATATATATATATATATATATATATATATATATATATATATATATATATATATATATATATATATATATGAAAGTAAGAGACGTGTATCTTACTTTTCACTTAAATATGGCGTCTCCTCTAACGTTGCACGAACCTATATTGAGGAACAAAATGATTGACTGAACAACCCCGCATACTGAACCCAGAGTAAAATACACAAATAAGAAATGCTAGAGTCATTGTTTGTAAGGAAAAAGGATAATATTTATTGACTCGTATTATTTAAGCATGGTTATTTCAATTATAATTATATAAAAGTTGGCTATATGGTACAGTAATGTCTTCGAAACGTCACCGTTGAACAAAACCAGCTTTTTCTTCTTCCACGGAATGCCTGCAAGTGTCTTACTGGTCCATTTTTCATCAGAATTGAGGTTCCAGGTCATTCATGTGCTTTCTGGATCAACGTTTTACAGTCTCTATTTGCTTGAGAAATATTTTTCTATATTTGTTTTTATCTATTCACATCAGTGTCACGGTAACTTCCAATGAAACTGGTGGTTTATATTCCTGTGAAAGACTTTCAGAATCATTTTTGAAAATTTATAAATAGGTAGTAATTATTATATTTACAATAAATCTTGTCAAGATTTATTTCCATAGGTGTGTATAAATGCAAAATGATATACTACGAGAGAGCTTTGTGTGTACCATATGTGTATGGGTTATTGTGGTTGTTGCAACGCAAAATCATCCTCGTTGTGTTTAACCTCTTGGGCTCAATTAAATGAATCTTTGATCGTTTTCACTGTCGCCTCAGTCACCAAGTCAACCTTCGAGCATCACAAAATGCTCTTAAAAGAGACTTCAGGACGTTCAAAACTTTCTGCTTGATACTTTTTAACATCTTTGTATTCTTTAAAAATTGCCCAGCTTTGTTAGCTGAAGACATGATCTTATATGAATCGCCAAATGTCAGTAATTCCACTAGCATCTCTAAGTCGTCGTTGATAAGGAGTAGACAAATTCATTTGAACAATCTTCAGGTCTTGGTATTTTTCAATCAGATTAAATCCAGCCACACACTTCATATGTTTCTTCCTTTTTTCCATTTAGAACGATGTTATATTAAAAGTAGAAACTATTAAGTAAGATGGAACAGGAATATTTTTTCTCAACTTTCCACTCACATTTAAATACTATTGTTCTATCTGAATCAATCCATGTCCTGAACCACAAGTTCCTGACTGTAATCTTTTCTCGTTATTTGTAAGGACGCCTCAACCATCTTAAGATTCCCCTCTAGTTTCATAAGTCATTCACAGAGAGTACATCCACATTCACCGAATCCTCATCGTATACAACTTTCGTATCTTCTATGCCATAGTTAGATTTTAATGAATCCTTTGCAAGACATTATCATTTAATAAACATTTCTGAGACCTTCACAGTATTAGAAGAGTCAAGTTTCTTTTATAATAATCTTTTCTTGGAGTGTTATTGGGTAACTTGAAACACGAAGTCTACAGACTCAGCTTAACACTTCAATATTGATGTATCTGATATTCTAAATTCTTTCATTTTCCAATAAGTACCATGAACTATGTAGTTTCTTCAGTAACTTCTACTCTCCAATATCCCAGTCCAAAACTCCAGTGTTTTATCACATTTTCTTTGGACTGCAATTTATGACTTTCTGTTTCACCCTGCTTCTTCCATCGTTCTCTCCGGTTTACAGTCAAAAGCCACAGCCAGCATCAAAAACACCGTAAGTGGTACAATGTATCTTGGATTGGCAATGACAATAAATGCAAATGGCACCCAAAACCAAGGGAAAAGTATAACTGAAGATATAGTTGTTCTGTCATCCATATTTAAGTCCTTTTCCGCCTCTTCACAGATATCATCCACTGTTGTTTCTTCCGTAACATCTGCTTCCAATCTACGATAGTCCAAATCTTCTATGAATATCTCCACTTTTACTCTGGACTGTTCTACTATAGCCTGCCTCTGTTCGAAGTCGAAAGCCACAATTATCATCAAGAACACCACCAGCGGTACAATGAAATGCGGGCTTACGATTACAATCAATCCAAATGGCACCCAAAACCAAGGAAACAGTATAACTGATGATAGAGTCGTACTTTCATCCATTTTTAATGCTTTTTCCGCTTCTCCACAGGTATCATGCAATTTTATTTCTTCAGATTCTTCTCCTTCGATGCAATCATAATACAACTCTTCAGTGTCCTTCTCTATATTTTCAAAGGACTCTACAGTTGACTTTTTCTGTTCGCTGTCGAAAGCTAATACAAGCATCAAGTACACCACTAGCGGTAAAATGTAACAAGGATCGCCAACGACAATCAATCGAAACAGCACGATAAACCAAGGGAGCACTAATACCGCTCCTATAGCCGAACTGTCATCCATATACAAGTCTTCTGACTCGTCATATGCATCATCCACTGATATTTCTTCGGACATTTCTACCTCCAAACAATCGTAGAAAAACACTTCTGTGTCGTCCTCCATAGTTTCATCCGAATCTGCAATCGCCTCTTTCTGTTCGCATTCGAAAGCCACAACCGCCACTAAATACATCATCAGCAGAAAGATATAACATGGATCACCAACTACAATCAATCCAAACAATGCGTAAAACCAAGGGAATATTAATGCAGCTGCTATGGTCGTCGTTTCATCTTTTCTTAATTCAACTTTCACCTCCTCAAAGGTATCATACACAGTGGTTTCTTCTGACACTTCTCCGTCCATGCAGTCATTTAACAACTCTTCAGTGTATTTTACCACTTTCTCTTTGGATTCTGAAAAAAACAGCACTCTCTTTCGTTCATTTCCTCTAGCCCTTTCAGCTTCTTCACATTCCCAAGTTACAGCCACTATTAAGTATACCATCAGCAGTTCAATGTAATGTACATCGCCAACGATGCTCAATCCAATGAGACCCCAAAACCAAGGGAACATTAAGAGATCCGCTAGGGCTGAAATTATATCCACGTTCGAGTATTCTGCCTCTTCAAAGGTATCATGCGAAATTCTTGTTTCAGTAACTTCTTCCTTCATGCTGATAGAATCCATTACTCCAGTGCATTTCTTCGCCTTTCTTCTAGTCACTTCAATCGCCTTTCTGTTTCGTCCATTTCCTGCAGCCCTTTCGAATTTCTCACAATCAAACGTCATAGCCACTATCAAGTACATCGTTAGCAGCAAAATGTAATGCGCATCGCCAACGATGGTCAATCCAATCAATCCGTAGAACCAAGGGAACATCAAAATAGCTGATATGGCTGAATTTATATCCTTATATTCTGCCTCTTCTAAGGTATGCGCAATTGAAGCTTCAGTAAGTTCCTCTTTCATACTGTTATAATCCACAGTTCCCGTGCATTTCTGCACCTTTACTATATCCTCTTCAATCACCTTTATTATATCCTCTTCAATCACCTTTACTATATCCTCTTCAATCACCTTTACTATATCCTCTTCAATCACCTTTACTATATCCTCTTCAATCACCTTTACTATATCCTCTTCAATCACCTTTACTATATCCTCTTCAATCACCTTTACTATATCCTCTTCAACCACCTTTACTATATCCTCTTCAATCACCTTTACTATATCCTCTTCAATCCCCTTTACTATATCCTCTTCAATCACCTGTTCTCTCTTTCTTCCAGTTTTTTCCACCTTTTCCGCTTTTTCGCGGTCCAACGTAATAACCACCATCAAGTACATCACCAGCAATACAATGTAACATGCATCACCGAAGATGATAAATCCAAACATTCCCCCAAACCAAGGGAACATTAAAACAGCTGCAATCGCAGATATTTTATTCATTTTTAAGTCGCTTTGATAACCAAAATAAGCTTTGAAATCATCAACGCAGTTAAAAATCATTTAATGTTCTGTAAAAAATTATAATACCTTGTTGATAAAAAAACACATTGTTTAAATGATTCATTGTTCCCTTATTTTATACGTACATTATTGTAAATGTAACACAAGTAGAAATTCATTCTTTTAACAATGAAAAAGTCAATAATGAACTCTTTCTTATGTGGAGGCATGATCCCTCTGTCTCACCCTTAATTGGATATATCAGATAGCCGCTCAGTTGATCAACTGGGGAAGTCCTCTAAATAATGAACTCAGAGCTACTATTTGTTAAAATTCAATCATTTGAATTTTAAATTTAAGAAATTCGGTAGTGAAATACTAAGCAAAAAACAATTCCTAAATGATAATCTATAAAAACTGAAAATAAGCTGAAAAATTGTTTGAACGTCTTTGCCTTCATAGAAAAAATCTTTGACAACATAACTTTGTTATTTCTTTAAAAACCTGAACCCACACAATAGTTAAAATAATTAGAAACATCTCTATATACACTCAGGAACATTGAAAATAGCGCACCAAGAAGGGAGCATCGGATTAAAATGAAATTTAATACACATAATGATACAGATGAGAGATTCACTTGATCCCAAAATCAAGATAATTAAACAAATACAGTGTGTACAATTAGACAAATACAGTGCAACTTTAATGGCGCGTCGGAACGCCTCTTGCTGCAATACATGCCGCAACACGGTCCGGCATGTGAGTTGATTAGACGTCTGATGTTGTCTTGAAGCATATGGACCCACAAATCTTGAACAGTCACCACCAAATCATGTACAGAGTGACACGGCGGCATCTGGCGTTTCAGCTGTTCCCACACATGCTCTATAGGGGACAAGTCCGGGGAGCGGGCCGGCCATAGAAGAGTCTGAACATGACGTAGGAAGTCTTGAGCAACTAGAGCTGTATGCGGATGAGCATTATTTTAATGAAAAATTGCTAATGCAAAACCATTTAGGAAAGATCCCTCGTGGGATCAAAGAATGTCATCAACATACGCTGGCCCGTTAAGGTTCCACGTACCACGATTAGAGTGGACCGACTATCGTTGGCTATGCCCCCCCCCCCTCCCAGACCATTACGCCTGCTGTGCGGGCAGTGTGTCACGCGACAGTGTGGGTGGAATTGTACTGTTCAAAAGGGCAACTCCACACCCGTAAGCGGTTATCATCTGTCCCCCAAACGATCAGGGATTCAACACTAAACACCATGTTTTGCCGATCTGTGGCATTCCGCGTCGCTCTGGTATGGCACCACTGTAGGCGGAGTCACCTATGTTTAGTGTTAAAGGTTTGCATGCAAAATGCGCTTGGTTTACAGATTCGCTTCCGCAAGGCGTCTAGAAATTCGTGGAACATCTGGCACCCCTACATCTGATTGTACCGTGGAACGAGTCACTGTGGGTACCACAAGAGCTTGCCGCACGATCCTTCGATCCTCTCGCATTGTCGTTTTCCTGGTCGCTCCAGACCCGGTACGCCGCACGTGGGTAGCATCTCGTGTCCACTGCTCCAACATGTTCTGATGACACACTCCGAACGATCGACCTGGCGAGCAACACGGCGCGTCGATCAGCCTGTGGTTATCATGCCGATGATGAGGCCCCTTTCAAAATCGCAAAACTGTGAGAAATGTTTTCTCACGCGTCTACCTGGCATTCTTCGCCAACTGAAGTCTTCCTAGAGTCAGAATGTGATCGTCACGTTTATGAATCTTCCACTATGCCCCGATCCCAGTTCCCGATTGCAGCGCCGCTGCAAGGTGTTTGGTCATGTGCATTGGGAGCAAACTAGGATCGTTTGCATATTGGATCTCACTGTACTTATTTGAAAAGTTTCACGATTGTACCTTTTTTTCTTCTTGGTGCGCTATTTTTAATGTTCCTGAGTGTACTTTGAAGGCGTTGGGTTGGTGTGGAAGTTTGGAGACTGGGGTGCCAGCTCAGATGTTGCCTCGCCATCTGACCGTGGTTCAAAATTACGTGGCGATACACCGGATGACTTAGGCTGGGACGGTGGTAGTTAATTGAGTATACTTTAAAGGTCCGCGGTAACCCGGTTGGCAGAGTAACGGATTAGCAATCGGAGGGGAGTAAGAGTTTTAATCTCGTTCCAACCAGACCGTCACGTACACAAGAGCTGGTATACGTTAAATCTGTCGTGGATCAAATGCCCTCATATAAGCGTGGTATTGAAGTTTGGAGAATGGGGTGCGAGCTCACATATGTTGACCTCGTCATATGACCTTTTTTTGTCGAAATTAAATGGAGTTGTCCTCGCATCTTTCCCTTACAGTTTTCCTTTTGATTCCGAACCATCACCAATATATCGTTGTTTTGCATCAATGTGACTTTAACTGAGTACAAAACTTACCATCTTAATTCATTCATTAGAATTCTTATTGGTGACGCGCTGAAGTCGTTTTTGAAAAACAAGTCCAATGACGTCACCAATGGGTCAAGCCAAATGGGTTGGTTGATTGTGTTTCTATGGCGCTACGACGTCGGGTTGAGAGTATATACGAGGGCATGTCAATAAGGAATGCACATAAAGTAAAAAATAATAATAAAGCAATTAACGACAATATGAAACAAGAAATGAAAGTATTGCCTATTTATTACTTTTCCACATAATATACTCCTCCATGCATGTTGAGGCATTTGTCCCAACGATGGATCAGTTTTAAAATCCCGGTCTCATAGAATTTCGTCGACTGGAAGAACAGCCACCTTCGCACGGCCCACGTTTGAGTGCGTCATCAGAGTCAAACTTCTTACTGCCAAGGAGTTTCTTCATGGATCCAAACAGATGGAAATCGGAGGGCTCCAGGTCCGGGCTGTATGGAGGGTTCTCCAAAACTTCACAATTTTGTATTTTTGACTCCGGTGTCATGTGTACTGCCCAGGTTTCATTTCCCGTGACAATACTCGCTCAAAATTCATTACGTTTCCGCGTGGTACCGCTGTAAATATGCCAGACTGCAAGCCATTCTGCATCCATTGTGCTGTTTCGACAGTTGTTCTGGTACCCTTGGTACCCTTTCCTGTACCCTAGCTTCTCATGGACAATGTCCCAGGCAGATTAAAAATGTTGCAACGTTCTTTTATTTCATTTAACGTCGTCCGACGGTTCTCTCGTATGACGTCAATTTCATCAACAATGGAACAAATTGAAGAATAGACTGGACTCGGAGATCGAACTTCATTGACCAAACTCCTTGCTCTTCCACAGTTGACCATGTAATCACTAACGCCATTTTACCGACGACTGACGAACGGTATCTGTACGTGGAATCATGAGATCTTGCATTGTGCCCAGCCAGCGGCATCTTCTAGTTCCCGTTTTACTAAATAATTTCATTTTGACTACTTATTTTCCTACTTAAAAATTGACACGTGCGTTACTTATCGACACACCCTCGTATACTGTAAACAACTATCACTACAAAACACTCCCGCCGCGTATATTTAACGTGGCAGAAAATTACTCCCATATTGGAGTCCAAAAGTCACCGAACACCGCGGATTTGGGTTCCCAAAAAATAGCAGCGGCTTTGGGGGGGGGGGGAATTGATTTTTATCCCCAAAGCTCTTCCCGCAGCAACTGGTTGAATCCAAAGCGTAATGCCTTCCTCTCGCCTTCAGAAACGATTACAAGATCAAAATCCCCGAACCAAGCAAGTTTGGTAAACAATAACGAATGGAATTCGGCAACGACGAATCGAACTGTCAGGAAAAGAAGGGCTTTGACTTCTAGGGAATATAGGTAATTGGTATTTTTTTAATCAACGTCGTACTAGAGCAACACGACGGACTATTGACGACAGTCCGGGATTCCCAAGGGAAAGATCCTAAGGCAACACCACTTCATTTTGAACCACGGTCTGATGACGAGGCAACACCTGAGCTGGCACCCAACTCTCCAAACTTCCTTACCAACCCGACGTGAGGACTTTCGGCCACGACAGATTTAAGTTTAACAAACAATCACGCACTGACCCAGATTCAAACCAGGAACATTCTAATCTAGAGGCTAACACCTTAACCTCCAGACCGGTTGGTCGGCTAGGGTATATAGGAAAAACGGGAGAAGCGGAGCAATTTTAGAGAAAAGAACTTCGCGTGAGCTGCCCGGGTCTCGAGTTAGAGCTCAGCAAAAGCATACAACAAGGGATATAACAAAAGCATATAACAAGCATATAAATCGGTACGTTTTGTTCTCGTTCGAAAGAACAAAAGTTTTCATTTGGTTCTAAGATTTCCGGGCCGGTGAATCTTTTCTAAGTGTTTGGGAGCACGTAAGATTCCGTGGATATGGGATAGATTGTGGAGTTTTATATCAGATATGCTGTTTTTAAAATTTAATTTGAATCTATATAAAATTTGTGATTCAAAAATTAACCGCAATTAATTGTATTGCTGTTGCAAGTATTCGTTATTCTACTCATATAAGATACTGTTTTTGTGTTTCGTTGGGGTTTTAACCTTTCTGAGGATATGTCGAAATCTGTCCTGTAGTGGCAAACTTCTACTGAGAAATCTGGGACCGTGGTATCCCGGTTAGAAGAGCCCCTTGTATGAAATAACAATTTTGTAATGCTAAATGTATTTCGGATAAGAGGAAATAATGCATAAATATTAATTTAGATTAATCAATAGTTTGATGTGTATCGTTTGCTCTCTCTTGCTTTTACTGTTTGCGTAGACAATTTTATTCTTCACTTCTCTTTAAAACTATTCACAATATTTCCAAAAGAGAAAAGCTTTAAAAATTAAAAAAAAAAAAAACTTTATAAAATTGTATTTGAATTAAAAAAGTAAATTTTAAATTAAAATTTTGACAGTTTTTGGTTTTTCAACGGCCATTTGGGGTGTGTTCCATACATACTCCAGGTTTTTTTCCGTCTTGATTAAAATCTTAATATCTCTGCAAATAATTAACTCAGAGAAAAAACCAAATATACTTTGGAAAATGAAATAAATATTCTATCAAATTAGATCAAAAACTTTTTTGATACGTTTGGTCAGAAATTACATTTTTAACGCGTTTGGATACCTTAAAGCAAATACATAACTTGAAGTTTCCATTCACTGTCGTATGAAATAACAAATTTGTAATGCTATATGTATTTCGTATAATAGGCTGTATGTCATTGTTGTATAATTAAATTTAAATTTTGAAAGGTTTTGGGTCTTTTAACGGCCATTTCCGGTGTTTTCCATACCTACTCCCGGTTTTCTCCCGTCTTGATTAACGGGTCCACGGTCTACGCCATGATGTCTGTTATCATATTTGACCGGATTTGACAATTTGGTTTGCAAAGCAAACCAAATTAGAATTAGCACAGAATTCATTCCAATAGAGGCTGCGCGTTTCCATTTATTTTGCGAAGCAAACCAACTCCACGGGCAACGCCATTATGGCTGATTATGAACTGTATTGCGAATTCGTAGCAATCCCTGGGGGTTAGTGAGCAGTGGTCACACCTGACCCCGAGAAAAGAACTTCACGGGCAACGCCGTGCTGGCGTATAAATCGTATAAATCGCAATGAACAGGTAGACAAATTGGCTAAGGCTGGAGTACACTTGCGCCAACCTCAATCCCCTTTGACACTACCTAACATCAAAAGGCTTATGTGTTCATCTATGAGAACTAATAGATTCGTCTATAAGAACTAATATGGACTTACTATCAAAATCACAATCATGACAAATTTATTTATATGATATTCATGATAATTATCTTTAAAGCAAATACACACCTTGAAATTTCCATTCACTGTCATATGAAATAAAAAATTTTAAAACTAAATGTAATTCGAGCGTATAAGAGGCTGTATAAGTCATTTTTGTATATAATATCGCAATGAACAGGCGCACCAATTCGCTAAGGCTGTAGCACACTTGCGCCAAACTCAATCCCCTTTGCATCTATCTAACATCAAGAGGCTTATGTGCTCGTCTATGAGGACTAAAGGATCCGTCTATAAGAACTAATAGTCTCACAATCTACAAAAGTATTAGAGGACAGAACTGGAATGTCTTATTAAGGAATAAAGATGGTATTTCAGGTTCCATGCTTCTGATTTCTCATTAGACGACTTTCTACAAAGGTGACGTAGTAGAGTAGCAAGATCAGGTATCCGTCCACTTTGCGATCTGGACGAAATGACTGAACCCCACCTCGACTTCCCTAAACATTCATATAGTAGAATTCGAAATACAGTAGTATTGACTTTAAGCCAGTTTTCAGTCTGAACTTTATTGGGTTGATCGTCGATGTATGGCCGAAATGACTGCCCTAACCATCCTGACAATGAAATTGCAAGTACTGTAGATAGTTCCTTTAAACCATATTTTTCAGTTCGAAACTTTATTGGGTTGATCGTCGATATAAGGCCGAATTGACTGAACATCACCTCAAGGACTATCCTAAACATCCAGACATTGTAAATAATTGGAAGAAGACATAGGAAGAATTGGAAATACTGTAGATAGTGTTTCAAGTCATAGTTTTCAGTTCAAAACTTTATTGGGTTGATCGTCGATATAAGGCCGAATTGACTGAACATCACCTCAAGGACTATCCTAAACATCCAGACATTGGAAATAATTGGAAGAATTGGAAATACTGTAGATAGTGTTTCAAGCCGTAGTTTTCAGTTCGAAACTTTATTGGGTTGTACCATATGGTACTAGCCGACCCTTTTTCCTAACACGTGGACGCTGGAATGTTTCGAAATGCAAAAACAACTTCAGACTTTGCACGTGCGGCTCATCGGCGTTCCATTTGATCCATACACAGCTGGAGTTTCCGTCGGTTCCCTAATCCCATGTCTGGGATCACGTTTTACTGTGGGGGACTCAAGTCGGCATGACAGACGGTTTTTGCATCTGTGTGGGGGTGTTTCTGTTCTGGAAAGGACATAAACATCTCTAGAGGGCTCGGAATTCACCCCCCCCCCTCTCGTTGGCAGCTGCGGTTCTGTTTGAGCGAAGCGAACATAGATTTGGAGATTCGGACTCGAGAATCGACGCCAGACAGACGTCTCTGTTTTGCCATTTGTTACTTTGGCTTCAGGCAGGTTTCGGTTGTCGATGGCTGTGCCCATAATTATCTTTTTAAATTTTCTTGTAAATATTTAATTTATGTAAATAAATAGTTTAATTTTAAACCAGCTGTCCGTCAAATTCTTACATGACGGTACAGCTTATTAATATGGTGGCAGCGGGGTGGGATAGATTAAAACAGCCTCGACAAGTAAATCGAACCTGCCGTTTTGCCTGAAAGAGAAGGCCGATAGAACTTCGTAACCAGAAGTTCATTGTCATTTCCGCTGTCGGATTGTCACTTTCGCTGAAACCCGATAGAACTTCGCAACCAGAAGTTGGATTTTCGCTGGAGACCGTTTCCCTTGTCTTAGAGAAAGCGAGAAGGAGGTACCGGAGTCACCGACCCCATCCATCACCGAAACGGAAACTCATCGCAAGAAGTTCTGGTTTTGGTTTCGAGTTGCCGGTCCTTTTCAACGGAGCGTGAGCGGAATCGACGGAAAGTTCGACAAGTCCTGTTCATCAGGGGAATAGATTCCCCACCGGTTCGTCCAGAGGTCATCTTGACCGTTTATTATTGGGAAAAAGTCCCATCGGTTCGTCCAGAGGTCATATTGACCGTTTATTATTGGGAAAAGCTCCCATCGGTTCGTCCAGAGGTCATCTTGATCGGTTATTATTGGGAAAAGTTCCCATCGGTTCGTCCAGAGGTCATCTTGACCGTTTATTATTGGGAAAAAGTTCCCATTGGTTCGTCCAGAGATCATCTTGATCGGTTATTATTGGGAAAAAGTTCCCATCGGTTCGTCCAGAGGTCATCTTGACCGTTTAATATAGGTTCATCCCGAACCGGTTTTTTTTTCGTCAGTGGCGCAGTGCTATTTGTGCGCGTTGTGGAAGAGGTCGAGACGACCTACACCAGTGAGCTTTCAGCCGAAGAGTGTGTTTGTGGGCTTTTTAGCCGAAGATAGTGCAGTGCAGTGCAGTGTTTCCACCCGTGGTCCAGCCTGTGGACAGTGGTGCCAAGTGATCCAAGTCAGCAGATACAGGTTAGTGCCATTTCCCTATTTTGTCACTGTGACTAAGTTTCAAGAATTGTGTAATTGCTAAAATTTTGTTAATCTCAATTAGTGTGGTCACTCTAAAGGAAATTGATTTAGCTTAAGTATCTTAAATCTGTATTGTGTATATGAGAATTGCTAAATTATGGTATGGTATGTTGTATACTGTATGCCGTAAAAAGTATTGAATTGGGTGTTGTGCAAGAAAAGTATAGAAGTAATTTTGAATTTTCGAAATGGCGTACTTGGGCAAAGGTAGGAAACAAGATCTAGAGGAACTAGCTGAACTTTTGGGAGTAACGGTTACTCCGGGATTATTTGCACCCCAAATTAAGGATTTTATCATCTCGCACGATTCCTACGATGAGGAATGCACAAAAGTGGCGTTAGAAAGGATTATACAGGAAAGACGGAAGAGGGAGAAAAAAGAACAAGAAAGGGTTAAAGCGGATAAGGAACAAGAGAGAAGGTATAAGGAACAAGAGAGAAGGTATAAGGAACAAGAGAGAAGGTATAAGGAACAAGAAAGACGGTATAACTTTGAGCTTGAAAAACTACGGATTGAGGCATCCCGACCAAAAGCCCAGGGAAGTACATTTTTCCCAGCGAAGGTAAGGGAGGAGAATTACCCACCCGCCCCCACTCGAGAGAGGAACGATTTTTTCCCGCCTAGTTCACCGGGAGGGAAATTTGACACTTCTGACCGGAGACTTATGCCGCGGTGTTTTGAGTGCAACGCGAGCGACCATTTAAGGTCAAATTGTCCGAGATTGGGGAAAATGATGTTTGTAGAACCGATAAATCGACGACTCGGAGGGGAGGCCGAACATGCATTACTGATGCCGTATCTACAAAAGAGATCTGAGCAAAGTCATACAGTTGAAACCCGCTTGCAGAAGTGTGGAGAAAATGTTGCGGCCCCGTTGGCGATAAATAAGACCGACGCGGAGTTGAGATCGGGCTAGCCTATTAGTCTTCCTATGACAGAGGCTAACGACCAGAAAAAAGAACTAAAGGGGCAGAGAGACGACGATGTTTCTGGAGGGGAGAAAGTAAGTCCCCAAGTAGCCAAGTTATGCTCTCCGAGGGTGGTAATCCAGACCGACACAAAGGTGCGATCGGAAGAACAGTTGGTTCTTCCAGTGGGGGTAGGAAGTGAAACGACGGGAATGATTTTCCTGGAAATACCGAATAGCAGTAAGGGAAAGATAACGGAAGGTGGCCCAGGGTTAGAAGAAGAATTAGAGGTGTCCGTTTCCGTTCAGGAGGAAACTTTTGAAATAGTCCACGTGGGCCAAAAGGGGAAAAGAAAAGAGTTGCTAGTGAGTGAAGGGATGAAGCCAAGACCTTTAGCGTTAGGTTCCGGAGCCGGATCAGATTGGGACCCACAACTTACACCGTTAGTGTTTTCCACGGTACACGTAAGCAGCGTTTACGCCCCGGCAGAATTGGTGCACGGGAAGAGTATAAAAACCTCAGACACCTTGCGGTATGAGAAATGATTAAGACCCCAGATAAAATTGTCACGAGATTGGCAGGAATGTGAAATCGGGAGGGTATTGATGATTTTGGAAATACGTCGACCAAAAAAATTGGAAATTCCACGATCGAACACCGATTTGGGAAAGAAAAAAAATTTAATGCCGACAGTCTGAGTCGCGCTTTTTACGAAAATTCAAAGAGCTAAATAAAATGTAATTGAGGAAGATTTGTGTTGTAAAGTGTAATATAATTGCGAATCATGTTTTGAGTTGAGTGAAATGGAGATTTTTGTAGTTATGGGGCATTTCACTTAAATGTTTCTTTATTCTTGATGGAGATTTTAAGTGCTAAAATTGTGAATCATGTTTGCTCGGAGTGAAATTGGTAGCCTTGTAATTATGAAATATTCATTCAATGATTTCAGTATCTTTTGCTGAGGATTTTAAATGTTAAAAGTTGTAAACTATGTTTTGCGTATGGTGGAATTGATTTCTTGTATCTATGTTCTTCATTCGAGTACTTTTCGCTGAAAGCTACGTGCAAATTTAAATTATGCTTTGTGTAGAGCGGAAATTAATTTTGTGTTTAGGATGTTTTCACTCTGTCATTCTAAACCACTGTCGAAGATTTGTAGTCTTAAAATTGCAACTCATGACGTGTGTTGCGTGAAACTTAGGAATTTGGTTTTCGCTTAACAAGATTGAAATTTAGATATGTTTTGGTGTATTTTGGTTTGTTTAATGAAAGTATTATTATAGTTCGTGTGGTTTGTTTATTCTGGGTTCGCTTAGCGAAAATATTGAATTTAGAAATATGCTTTTGTGGAGTATCCATATATTCTCTCTCTCTCCCACGTCTAAGTCCAACGGAAATGGCGGCGACAGCCAGTCGCCCTCCTGTCGCTCTACTTGACAGTTAGAGACAATGGGCAGACCTTTGGTTCCCAGGTTGATGGACGAGCTGGACGCAAGATCCTAGACAGCGAGAGGCCGAACCGAGACTTTCCGTCGGGGTTCAAAGGCCAATAAGGTCAGCGGGCACCTGTGACCCCCCTTACACTAGACCAATTGCAGGACGTGAATTACGTCAAGAGCGACGACAGCGCCAGAAGCCCACCCCCTCCAAAAGAGGTATAAAAGGGCGCGCACGGTTTTTTCGAAGAGCTCCGAGTGATTTTAATTGCCACAGAACGGTCGAGCTGAACTTACCCGGGCATCCGGCCCCAGATTATCCTTGAGAGGAACGCAGCAGCCGCGGCAGGTAGCCGGCTAAACTGCTCCACGGTCGCACGAGCTTGCGACCTTCTGATCTCACCTGAGAACGCTCAGAGAGGCCACCCGGCCGGAGGACTATCGCTCGAGTCCCGTTACCAGAGGAGACCTGATTCTCCGCCTTGGCATCCCGCCAGACTTGATCTCATCCGAGATAACCGTGAAAGGCTGTAGCCTGGAATTCACCCTTTGCTTGGTTTGTAGACCAGAGGAGACCCGATTCTCCGCCTTGGCATCCCGCCAGACTTGATCTCATCCGAGATAACCGTGAAAGGCCGTAGCCTGGAATTCATCCTTTGCTTGGTTCGTAGACCAGAGGAGACCTGATTCTCCGCCTTGGCATCCCGCCAGACTTGATCTCATCCGAGATAACCGTGAAAGGCTGTAGCCTGGAATTCACCCTTTGCTTGGTTTGTAGACCAGAGGAGACCCGATTCTCCGCCTTGGCATCCCGCCAGACTTGATCTCATCCGAGATAACCGTGAAAGGCCGTAGCCTGGAATTCATCCTTTGCTTGGTTCGTAGACCAGAGGAGACCTGATTCTCCGCCTTGGCATCCCGACAGACATCATCTCATCCGAGATAACCGTGAAAGGCCGTAGCATGGAATTCACCCTTTGCTTGGTTCGTATACCAGAGGAGACCCGATTCTCCGCCTCGGCATCCCGACAGACTTTATCTCATCCGAGATAATCGTGAAAGGCCGTAGCCTGGAACTCACCCCATTACTCGGGTCACTGCTACCCATTCTCCAAGGGAACCATTCCCAGACCTCCGATTCCAAGAGAACTGTGTACAAATTTATATATAAGCATATTCTAATCTAGAAATAAAACTTCTTATTTCTCAACCTGTAGTATTAGTCTAAGTCGTTACAGACAAACTGGTGGCAGCGGTGGGATTTCCTAGTATAGAAATCACTTAGGAGACCCACAGCTAAAACCTCCGTCAAAGACAGCAGAACCCACCACAGAAGAACGAATCATCCGTGCAGGATAGCGATCAGAGCAGTCTTCGACAGAGAACACCCGTAGAAGCGCCAACGGCCAAAAACATCCCCAACGCCATTAGGCGAAAGTGAAAGTGTCCAGCCACCGAACCGCGGTTAGACCCCATGCAGCTGTGCGTCATCGCGTTGTGTGGTCCAGCGCCAGCGGTCGTGTGAATCGTCCGTTCTTCAATTCTGTGCGGGCTTCAATTACGTGAATCGCTTAGAGTAGTGCGAGTGTGCTTTCAAACTGGATACCTCATCGCAAGTGGTCAACAAACGGGGTAATCTGATTTTTTTTTATTGGAGGCTTAGGTATTTAATGTGAAATGTCGTACTGTGTGAAATATTGAATTTGGTAGTTAACTTGTACTGATTGTTAAAACTGGAGTGTTAAATTAATAATAGTTAGCATTCTGGGTTTCTTTTTGCATGTTGGTTGTGTCTATCACTAAAATTAAGTAGGTACCTTAATTTACAACTGTTTGATTGGGGTTTTTCTTTGATTGTGCATTGTTTTTTGTTGGTGTATTTTATGTTTTGGAATTAGAGGATCGCTGAAATTTAAAAACTGTTGTGTATGTGCCGCGTTTTGATTTAGTGGGGAACCGCAGAGATAGAAAAAAAATGGCTTTCCTAAAAAGACATAGGAAAATTGACTTGCAAAGGCTAGCAGAATGGGGCTAGATATAACGGGGGACGAAACTATAACGATCCTTGTAAAAGAAATTCAACAAAGTCCCGAATTTGAGGAGGTAGGAACCAAGGAAATGTTCGAAAGCTTGGTCCGAGAGAGAGAAATTGAGAAATCTGAGGCTGAGTCAGAAAAGTTACAGGAATTTGAACTGGAGCGTCTCCGCCTAACACAAGCAGTCGAGATAACTAATTCCGCCCCCACGCGTAGGGTAGAAACCAGACCCCTCAGGCATTTAGGGGCAGTGATGCAAAAATTCGAACCTGAGAAGGCCGATGTGTCGTTGTTCCTAATTTTGTTTGAGAGGCAGATTCGGAAGTTGGCTATAGAGGAAACAGAATGGGTTGACTACTTGATCCCCTTGCTTCCGGTAGACATAGCTGAACTGATTGTAAGGGAACCTATCGAATTGAGCGGGGATTATGAGTATGTTAAGTCACTTCTCCTTAAGAGATTCCAAATAAGCGCCGAATCCTACAGGGTAAAATTCCAACAACATCAGAGGAAGCCAGGAACCTTGTGGAAAGACCTCGTCTTCGAGCTAAGGAGCTATTTGGAGGGTTGGTTAGGAGCCCTAAAAGTAGATAATTATAAAGCACTCAAAGATCTGATAATATCGGATCAAATTAAGAGGCGCGTTCCGGTCGAGATGAAAGACCATTTCCTCGACTTATGGGCCGAGATGATCGATCCGGCAGAATTGGTCGAGAAGCTCGACGATTATGAAACTAACCGGAAATTCTCGCGGAGGCCGGACAGGTTCCGCCCGCCAGAAAGGAGGTTTAATGATAGGGTTAAGACCGAAAAACCACCTGTTGACAATAAGCCAGGGGGCCACGAAAGCCCTAGGGGAAGGCCAGGGCAAGAAACCCCAAGTTCGCAGAGAGATCTCCGCAGTCAGGAATTCGAGCGTAGAAGAGAAGTGCGTTGCTATGAATGCAATCAAACGGGCCATATCCGCCCCCATTGTCCGCTCAACATTCGCCCACAGGGACGGGTAAATAACCTAACCACAGAAGAGTTCGCTCCCTCATTTAGGCCGTTCCTAAGCCAGGGTCGCGTAAACAATGTAGAAATGACCATACTACGGGACAGCGGTAGCAGCCTTGATTTAGCCCCTCTGAAATTAGCAAACCCGGAAGACTTTACGGGAGAAAAGATATGGGTCAAACAACCCCTTGAGAACGATTATCGGTGTTTACCTTTAGCGAAAATGATTATCGAAAGTGCGGCAATAGGGCGAGTGGTCACCAAGGCTGCTATTGTGGGGAGTTCCGTGAAAATGAATCACTATTTATTAGGGAACGCCTCCCAAGAGCTAATTGAGCAGGCAAAGCGAAACCCGCAACTGTTGAATCAAGTGGTCACGCGTGGTCAGGCCCGAAGAGAATATAGACCCCCGCCAGTCGCACCCCAAAGCCCAATAGTTGTTGAGGAGGAACCGATTGAACTGCCGGAGGCCACTGAAAGTGCCGAAACCTATCTGGCAGGGATTTCGGCGGAGGAATTTAAAACCGAGCAGAAGAGCTGCGAAGAATTGAAACTTAGCTAGGAAAGAGTAGAAACGGGAAAACCAACTGAGTTCCGTATCGAGAATGGATTGCTTTACCGGAAGTCAATCGATCATTTAGGAGACGCGAGGCTACAGCTGGTGATTCCCGTGAAACTGCGGAACCGGATCTTCAGCTTCATTCATGAAGGTAGCGGTTCGCACTTAGGGGTGACCAAAACGAAGGATAAGCTTCTTAGGTATTTCTTTTGGCCGAATTGCACAAAAGACACCGAAGAATTTGTAAGAAGTTGCGATCCTTGTCAGAGGATTGGTAAATCCCGGGAAAAAAAGAAGGCACCTTTAAAAATTGTACCAATTATTACAGAAATATTCTCGAAAATAAATATTGACACCGTTGGGCCACTCCCTGTGTCAAGTCGCGATAATAAGTATCTGGTGACGGCTATCTGCGTAGCTTCGAAATACCCGGAGGCCATACCCGTCCCAGATATCAGTTCAGAAACAGTGACGGATGCGCTGTTGGGGATATTTGGTAGGTTGAGATTCCCACGCGAGATACAGTGTGACAACGGAACCTGCTTTACTAGCCACTTGACGACCTCATTGTTCGAAAGGTTTGGTATTAGGGTATGTCACAGCTCCGTGTATCACCCCCAATCTAACAGCGTAGAGAGATGGCACCGTACTGCGAAAAGGTTACTGAAGGTACTGTGTTTAGAGTCGGGAGAGGATTGGGAGAAACAGTTGCCGTTCGCCCTTCTCGCCCTAAGGAATGTGACTCACGAGTCCACAGGATTCAGCCCGTCCGAGTTGGTGCATGGAAAAAAACTGAGAGAGCCCGAGACAATCTTGTTTGAGCACTGGACACAAAAACCGGACGAAGGCGAGTTAGTGACGGAATACGTTCTAGGATTACTAAATAGGCTAAAGAGATGCCAGGAGCTTGCGTCTCAGAGGGAAGCGGAACAACAGTCCAAACGGAAAACCTATTACGATAGGGGAGCCGTCACGTGGAAGTTTAATCCCGGCGATTTAGTTTTTATTCTGGCATCGTACAAAGCGAATAAAATGTCAGTTCAATGGGTTGGGCCAGGAGAGATAGTGAGACAGTTGTCGGAAACTAACTATGTCATCCAAATGCACGGTAGATCCAAAACGCAAGTTTATCACGTAAATCTACTCAAACCTTATCACCAGCGAGTAGAGACCGTAAATTTGCTGATTACTGAGGATACTATTAGGTACGGTCAAGGAATGGACTTAGAGATTGCATATCCGGCTGCTAATCCGAACATATTTGATTTCGACGATATCGTCCGTAATAGCGGGTTGCAGGGTAGGTGCACTCCAGAGCAAATCTCCGAGTTAGGAAAATTGCTGGAGACGCACCAGAAATTATTCTCTAATAATCCGGGAAGGACACATTTAATTGAGCACGACGTGGAGCTCATTAGTAATCAGCCTGTTAGATCCAAAACATACCGGACTTCTCCGCGACAGACTGAGATACTGAAAGCAGAGATTAAGAGGATGCTGGATTTGAAAATAATCGAAATCGGGGAATCAGACTATACTTCGCCTATGATTTTAGTAGAGGCCATTGGGAAGGACCCTTGCCCTAGTGTGGACTATAGGAGACTCAACTCCATCATCCGGAACGAATATTTTCCCTTGCCCAACATAGACGACCGTATCGAGAAAGTATCGGCTGCAAAATTTATTACAGTCATCGATCTGACCAAAGGATATTGGCAGATTCCCTTGACCCCTAGAGCCCAACGAGTAGCTGCTTTTGTCACGACTTTCGGGACCTATAGACCGTTAATGCTTCCGTTCGGGTTAGTCAATGCCCCGTATTGCTTCTCGAAATTTATGGCTCAATTGTTACATGGTTGCGAGGAATTCAGCGTCCCCTACTTTTACGATGTAGCAATCTTTTCGGAAACCTGGGAAGAACACATGAAGCATGTAGATGTGATCTTGAAAAAAATAGCTTCAGCGAGACTTACTATTAAGCCATCAAAGTGCATGTTTGCACAAAATTGCGTTAAATACCTTCGGCACATGGTAGGCGGGGGGTGCAGGACACCCACCGAGGCTAAAATTCAAGCCGTGCTTGATTTCCTCACACCCTACAACAAAACGCAGATTAGGCAATTCCTGGGTCTAAGCGGGTATTATGCCAGGTATATAAAAGGGTACGCTATCATAGCAGAGCCGTTAACCCGCGCTTTGAAAGGTAAAAGCCGGAAGGAAGACGTGGAATGGTCAGCAGAATGTGATCAGGCATTCCAGAAATTGAAAGAGAAACTGACCGAGAAACCTGTGCTGTACGCCCCTGACTACAGTAAGGAGTTCATTATTCAAACGGACGCTTCAGATAAAGGAGTCGGGGTAATTATGGCACAGAAGGATATAAACAATACTGACCACCCTGTCCTTTACCTTAGTCGTAAGTTTTCGGACTCTGAGCAGAAGTTCAGCGCCTCTGAAAAGGAGTGTGCTGGAATTATCTTCGCTGTAAAAAAACTTAGACATTACCTAGATGGACAGGCCTTTACGATAGAGACGGATCACAATCCTCTCGTTTGGTTAAAAACAAACGCAGGCCATAACCCTCGATTAATGAGGTGGGCCCTAGCTTTGCAGCCTTTTGATCATAAAATTAAGTACAGGGCGGGCAAGGAAAACCAACATGCAGACTGTTTAAGCAGGATGTTGGCCTAACACTGAGGAATATTTCCAGTACGTTAGGTAAAAGAGCCAATACTCCTCCAGTAATTATGGTGTATTCTCTTTCCTTTGCCTCTAATGAATTGATCAGTGAACTTGTTTTGTCCAACCCTTGCCTTACAGATTTTTCACCAAGGAAAAATCTCTTGAAGGGGGGAGGGATTGTGGAGTATCCATATATTCTCTTTCTCCCACGTCTAAGTCCAACGGAAATGGCGGCGACAGCCAGTCGCCCTCCTGTCGCTCTACTTGACAGTTAGAAACAATGGGCAGACTTTTGGTTCCCAGGTTGATGGACGAGCTGGACGCAAGATCCTAGACAGCGAGAGGCCGAACCGAGACTTTCCGTCGGGGTTCAAAGGCCAATAAGGTCAGCGGGCACCTGTGACCCCCCCTTACACTAGACCAATTGCAGGACGTGAATTACGTCAAGAGCGACTACAGCGCCAGAAGCCCACCCCCTCCAAAAGAGGTATAAAAGGGCGCGCACGGTTTTTTCGAAGAGCTACAAGTGATTTTAATTGCCACAGGACGGTCGAGCTGAACTTACCCGGGCATCCGGCCCCAGATTATCCTTGAGAGGAACGCAGCAGCCGCGGCAGGTAGCCGGCTAAACTGCTCCACGGTCGCACGAGCTTGCGACCTTATGATCTCACCTGAGAACGCTCAGAGAGGCCACCCGGCCGGAGGACTATCGCTCGAGTCCCGTTACCAGAGGAGACCTGATTCTCCGCCTTGGCATCCCGCCAGACTTGATCTCATCCGAGATAACCATGAAAGGCCGTAGCCTGGAATTCACCCTTTGCTTGGTTTGTAGACCAGAGGAGACCCGATTCTCCGCCTTGGCATCCCGCCAGACTTGATCTCATCCGAGACAATCGTGAAAGGCCGTAGCCTGGAACTCACCCCATTACTCGGGTCACTGCTACTGATTCCCAAAGGGAACCATTCCCAGACCGCCGATTCCAAGAGAACTGTACATATTTAAACCTTACTCTAATCTAGAAATCAAACCACTTATTTCTCAACCTGTAGCATTAGTCTAAGTCGTTACAATCGCTTGATAGGAGAATAACTAATAAGGCTTATGTTTGTTCAATTAATCATTTAAAATTCACTTCTAAAATGTAGAAGCGTCATATCCTTCAAAAGAAAGTATTAAAAGTAAATTGGGGAACCACCGATAGTAAATACGATAAACAGCACAGATAAATCTTGAGGGAAAAAATTTTCTTCCCCCAGTGAGGATCGAACTAACAACCTCGGCATTTCTCACAGGCATTGCTCTATAAGTTCCGCGCGCTAACCAGCTGCGCAACTGGGGATACAGAACATCGATTGATAGGAGAATAACGAATAATAGTGATGTTTGTTCAATTAATCATTTATAATTCACGTCTAAAATGTAGAAGCGTTATATCCTTGAAAAGAATGTATTAAAAGTAAAATGGGCAACCACACATAGTAAATACGATAAACAGCATAGATAAATCTTGAGGGAAAAATTCTTCTTCCTCAGGTGAGGATCGAACTAAAAACCTCGGCATTTCTCACAGGCACTGCACTACAAGTTCCGCGCGCTAACCAGTTGCGCCACTGGGGAAACAGAAAGTAGCTTCATAGGACAATAACTGATAATTATTATGTTTGTTCAATTAATCATTTATAATTCACGTCTAAATTGTAGAAGCGTGATATCCTTGAAAAAAAAGCATTAAAAGTAAAATGGGCAACCACACATTGTAAATACGATAAACAGCATAGATAAATCTTAATGGAAAAAATTCTCTTCCCCAGGTGAGGATCGAACTCAAAACCTCGGCATTCCTCGCAGGCACTGCTGTATAAGTACCGCGCGCTAACCAGTTGCTCCACTAGGGATAGAAAACATCGATTGATAGGAGAATAACGAATAATAGTGATGTTTGTCCATTTAATCATTTATAATTCACGTCTAAAATGTAGAAGCGTCATATCCTTGAAAAGAATGTATTAAAAGTAAAATGGGCAACCACACAAAGTAATTACGATAAACAGCGTAGATATATCTTAATGGAAAAAATTCTTTTCCCCAGGTGAGGATCGAACTCACAACCTCGGCATTCCTCTCAGGCACTGCTATATAAGTACCGCGCGCTAACCAGTTGCGCCACTGGGGATACTAAACATCGCTTGATAGGAGAATAACTAATAATAGTTATGTTTGTTCAATTAATCATTTATATATCACGTCTAAAATGAAGAAGCGTCATATCCTTGAAAATAATGTATTAAAAGTAAAATGGGCAACCACACATATTAAATACGATAAACAGCATAGATAAATCTTAATGACAAAATTCTCTTCCCCAGGTGAGGATCAAACTAACAACATCGGCATTTCTCACAAGCACTGCTCTATAAGTTCCGCGCGCTAACCAGCTGCGCTACAGGGTATACAGAACATCGCTTCATCGGAGAATAACTAATAATAGTTATGTTTGTTCAATTAATCATTTATAATTCACGTCTAAAATGTAGAAGCGTTATATCCTTGAAAAGAATGTATTAAAAGTAAAATGGGCAACCACACATACTAAATACGATAAACAGCACAGATAAATCTTAATGGAAAAAATTCTCTTCCCCAGGTGAGGATCGAACTCACAACCTCGGCATTTCTCACAGGCACTGCTCTACAAGTTCCGCGCGCTAACCAGTTGCGCCACTGGGGAAACAGAAAGTAGCTTCATAGGACAATAACTGATAATTATTATGTTTGTTCAATTAATCATTTATAATTCACGTCTAAATTGTAGAAGCGTGATATCCTTGAAAAGAAAGCATTAAAAGTAAAATGGGCAACCACACATTGTAAATACGATAAACAGCATAGATAAATCTTAATGGAAAAAATTCTCTTCCCCAGGTGAGGATCGAACTCAAAACCTCGGCATTCCTCGCAGGCACTGCTGTATAAGTACCGCGCGCTAACCAGTTGCTCCACTAGGGATAGAAAACATCGATTCATAGGAGAATAACGAATAATAGTGATGTTTGTTCATTTAATCATTTATAATTCACGTCTAAAATGTAGAAGCGTCATATCCTTGAAAAGAATGTATTAAAAGTAAAATGTGCAACCACACATAGTAATTACGATAAACAGCGTAGATATATCTTAATGGAAAAAATCCCCTTCCCCAGGTGAGGATCGAACTCACAACCTCGGCATTCCTCGCAGGCGCTGCTGTATAAGTACCGCACGCTAACCAGCTGCGCCACTAGGGACACAAAACTTCGCTTGATAGGAGAATAACTAATAAGGCTTATGTTTGTTCAATTAATCATTTAAAATTCACTTCTAAAATGTAGAAGCGTCATATCCTTCAAAAGAAAGTATTAAAAGTAAATTGGGGAACCACCGACAGTAAATACGATAAACAGCACAGATAAATCTTGAGGGAAAAATTTTTCTTCCCCCAGTGAGGATCGAACTTACAAACTCGGCATTTCTCACAGGCATTGCTCTATAAGTTCCGCGCGCTAACCAGCTGCGCAACTGGGGATACAGAACATCGCTTCATAGGAGAATAACTGATAATTCTTATGTTTGTTCCATTAATCATTTATAATTCACGTGTAAAATGTAGAAACTTCAATTCCTTGAAAAGAAAGTATTAAAAGTAAAATGGGCAACCAAACATAGTAAATACGATAAACATCATAGATAAATCTTAATGGAAAAAATTCTCTTCCCCAGGTGAGGATCGAACTCACAACCTCAGCATTCCTCGCAGGCACTGCTGTATAAGTACCGCGCGCTAACCAGTTGCGCCACTGGGGATACAAAACATCGATTGATAGGAGAATAACGAATAATAGTGATGTTTGTTCAATTAATCATTTATAATTCACGTCTAAAATGTAGAAGCGTTATATCCTTGAAAAGAATGTATTAAAAGTAAAATGGGCAACCACACATAGTAATTACGATAAACAGCATAGATAAATCTTAATAAAAAAACCCTCTTCCCCAGGTGAGGATCGAACTCACAACCTCGGCATTCCTCGCAAGTACTGCTATATAAGTACCGCGCGCTAACCAGTTGCGCCACTGGGAATACTAAACATCGTTTGATAGGAGAATAACTAATAATAGTTATGTTTGTTCAATTATTCATTTATATATCACGTGTAAAATGTAGAAGCGTCAATTCCTTGAAAAGAAAGTATTAAAAGTAAAATGGGCAACCAAACATAGTAAATACGATAAACAGCATAGATATATCTTAATGGAAAAAATTCTCTTCCCCAGGTGAGGATCGAACTCACATCCTTTGCATTCGTCGCAGGCATTGCTGTATAAGTACCGCGCGCTAACCAGTTGCGCCACTGGGGACACAGAACATAGATTCATAGGAGAATAACTAATAATAGTTACGTTTGTTCGATTAATATTTTATAATTCATGTCTAAAATGTAGAAGCGTCATATCCTTGAATTTTTTTTTTTTAAGTAAAATGGGCAACCACACATAGTAAATACGATAAACAGCAAAGATAAATCTTAATAGAAAAAATCCTCTTCCCCAGGTGAGTTTCGAACTCACAACAGCGGCATTTCTCGCAGGCACTGCTGTATAAGTACCGCGCGCTAACCAGTTACGCCACTGGGGATACAAAACATCGATTGATAGGAGAATAACGAATAATAGTGATGTTTGTTCAATTAATCATTTATAATTCACGTCTAAAATGTTGAAGCGTCATATCCTTAAAAAGAATGTATTAAAAGTTAAATGGGCAACCACACATAGTAATTACGATAAACAGCATAGATAAATCTTAATGGAAAAAATCCTCTTCCCCAGGTGAGCATCGAACTCACAACCTCGGCATTCCTCGCAGGTACTTCTCTATAAGTACCGCGCGCTAACCAGTTGCACCACTGGGGATACAAAACATCGCTTCATAGGAGAATAACTGATAATTCTTATGTTTGTTCAATTAATCATTTATAATTCAAGTCTAAAATGTAGAAGCGTCATATCCTTGATAATTTGGTAATTTTTTAGTTAACGTCATACTAGAGCAACACAACGGGCTTTTGACGACGGTCCGGGATCAGTCCCTTAAGTGAAAGATCCGAGGACAACACCTCGTAATTTTGAACCACGGTCAGATGACGAAGCAACACCTGAGCTGGCATCCCACTCTCCAAACTTCCACGCCAACCCAACGTGAGGACTTTCGGCCACGACAGATTTAAGGTGCACTAGCCGCCTCTACACCATACGTTTACAAACATCCATGCCCGGGCCCGGAATCGAACCAGGAACCTTCCTATCCAGAGGCTAACTCCTTAACCACTATACCGGTTGATCGGCGTCGTCATATCCTTGAAAAGAAAGCATTAAAAGTAAAATGGGCAACCAAACATAATAAATACGATAAACAGCATAGATAAATCTTAATGGAAAAAATTATCTTCCCCAGGTGAGGATCGAACTCACAACCTCGGCATTCCTCGCAGGCACTGCTGTATAAGTACCGCGCGCTAACCAGTTGCGCCACTGGGGATACAAAACATCGATTGATAGGAGAATAACGAATAATAGTTATGTTTGTTCGATTAATCATTTATAATTCACGTCTAAAATGTAGAAGCGTCATATCCAAGAAAGGAATGTATTAAAAGTAAAATGGGCAACCGCACATAGTAAATACGATAAACATCATAGATAAATCTTAATGGAAAAAATCCTTTTCCAAAGGTGAGGATCGAACTCACAACCTCGGCATTCCTCGCGGGCACTGCTGTATAAGTACCGCGCGCTAACCAGTTGCGCCACTGGGGATACAAAACATCGCTTGATAGGAGAATAACTAATAATAGTTATGTTTGTTCAATTATTCATTTATAATTCACGTCTAAAATGAAGAAGCGTCATATCCTTGAAAATAATGTATTAAAAGTAAAATGGGCAACCACACATATTAAATACGATAAACAGCATAGATAAATCTTAATGACAAAATTCTCTTCCCCAGGTGAGGATCAAACTAACAACATCGGCATTTCTCACAAGCACTGCTCTATAAGTTCCGCGCGCTAACCAGCTGCGCTACAGGGTATACAGAACATCGCTTCATCGGAGAATAACTAATAATAGTTATGTTTGTTCAATTAATCATTTATAATTCACGTCTAAAATGTAGAAGCGTTATATCCTTGAAAAGAATGTATTAAAAGTAAAATGGGCAACCACACATACTAAATACGATAAACAGCACAGATAAATCTTAATGGAAAAAATTCTCTTCCCCAGGTGAGGATCGAACTCACAACCTCGGCATTTCTCACAGGCACTGCTCTACAAGTTCCGCGCGCTAACCAGTTGCGCCACTGGGGAAACAGAAAGTAGCTTCATAGGACAATAACTGATAATTATTATGTTTGTTCAATTAATCATTTATAATTCACGTCTAAATTGTAGAAGCGTGATATCCTTGAAAAGAAAGCATTAAAAGTAAAATGGGCAACCACACATTGTAAATACGATAAACAGCATAGATAAATCTTAATGGAAAAAATTCTCTTCCCCAGGTGAGGATCGAACTCAAAACCTCGGCATTCCTCGCAGGCACTGCTGTATAAGTACCGCGCGCTAACCAGTTGCTCCACTAGGGATAGAAAACATCGATTCATAGGAGAATAACGAATAATAGTGATGTTTGTTCATTTAATCATTTATAATTCACGTCTAAAATGTAGAAGCGTCATATCCTTGAAAAGAATGTATTAAAAGTAAAATGTGCAACCACACATAGTAATTACGATAAACAGCGTAGATATATCTTAATGGAAAAAATCCCCTTCCCCAGGTGAGGATCGAACTCACAACCTCGGCATTCCTCGCAGGCGCTGCTGTATAAGTACCGCACGCTAACCAGCTGCGCCACTAGGGACACAAAACTTCGCTTGATAGGAGAATAACTAATAAGGCTTATGTTTGTTCAATTAATCATTTAAAATTCACTTCTAAAATGTAGAAGCGTCATATCCTTCAAAAGAAAGTATTAAAAGTAAATTGGGGAACCACCGACAGTAAATACGATAAACAGCACAGATAAATCTTGAGGGAAAAATTTTTCTTCCCCCAGTGAGGATCGAACTTACAAACTCGGCATTTCTCACAGGCATTGCTCTATAAGTTCAGCGCGCTAACCAGCTGCGCAACTGGGGATACAGAACATCGCTTCTTAGGAGAATAACTGATAATTCTTATGTTTGTTCCATTAATCATTTATAATTCACGTGTAAAATGTAGAAGCGTCAATTCCTTGAAAAGAAAGTATTAAAAGTAAAATGGGCAACCAGACATAGTAAATACGATAAACAGCATAGACAAATCTTAATGGAAAAAATTCTCTTTCCCAGGTGAGGATCGAACTCACAACCTCGGCATTCCTCGCAGGCACTGCTGTATAAGTACCGCGCGCTAACTAGTTGCGCCACTGGGGATACAAAACATCGATTGATAGGAGAATAACGAATAATAGTGATGTTTGTTCAATTAATGATTTATAATTCACGTCTAAAATGTAGAAGCGTCATATCCTTGAAAAGAATGTATTAAAAGTAAAATGGGCAACCACACATAGTAATTGCGATAAACAGCATAGATAAATCTTAATGGAAAAAATCCTCTTCCCCAGGTGAAGATCGAACTCACAACATCGGCTTTCCTCGCAGGCACTGCTGTATAAGTACCGCGCGCTAACTAGTTGCGCCACAGGGCATGCAAAACATCGCTTGATAGGAGAATAACTAATAAGAGTTATGTTTGTTCGATTAATCATTTAAAATTTACTTCTAAAATGTAGAAGCGTCATATCCTTCAAAAGAAACTATTAAAAGTAAAATGGGCAACAACACATAGTAAATGCGATAAACAGCATAGATAAATCATGAGGGAAAAATTTTTCTTCCCCCAGTGAGTACCGAACTAACAACCTCGGCATTTCTCACAGGCATTGCTCTATAAGTTCCGCGCGCTAACCAGCTGCGCAACTGGGGACACAGAACATCGCTTCATAGGAGAATAACTGATAATTCTTATGTTTGTTCCTTTAATCATTTATAATTCACGTGGAAAATGTAGAAGCGTCATATCCTTGAAAAGAATGTATTAAAAGTAAAATGGGCAACCACACATAGTAATTACGATAAACAGCATAGATAAATCTTAATGGAAAAAATCCCCTTCCCCAGGTGAGGATCGAACTCACAACCTCGGCATTCCTCGCAGGCACTGCTGTATAAGTACCGGGCGCTAACTAGTTAAGCCACTGGGCATACTAAACATCGCTTGATAGGAAAATAACTAATAATAGTTATGTTTGTTCAATTAATCATTTATATATCATGTCTAAATTGTAGAAGCGTGATATCCTTGAAAAGAAAGCATTAAAAGTAAAATGGGCAACCACACATTGTAAATACGATAAACAGCATAGATAAATCTTAATGGAAAAAATTCTCTTCCCCAGGTGAGGATCGAACTCAAAACCTCGGCATTCCTCACAGGCATTGCTCTATAAGTTCCACGCGCTAACCAGCTGCGCAACTGGGGATACAGAACATCGCTTCTTAGGAGAATAACTGATAATTCTTATGTTTGTTCCATTAATCATTTATAATTCACGTGTAAAATGTAGAAGCGTCAATTCCTTGAAAAGAAAGTATTAAAAGTAAAATGGGCAACCTAACATAGTAAATACGATAAACAGCATAGACAAATCTTAATGGAAAAAATTCTCTTTCCCAGGTGAGGATCGAACTCACAACCTCGGCATTCCTCGCAGGCACTGCTGTATAAGTACCGCGCGCTAACTAGTTGCGCCACAGGGCATACTAAACATCGCTTGATAGGAAAATAACTAATAATAGTTATGTTTGTTCAATTAATCATTTATATATCACGTCTAAAATGGAGAAGCGTCATATCCTTGAAAAGAATGTATTAAAAGTAAAATGGGCAACCACACATAGTAATTACGATAAACATCATAGATAAATTTTAATTTAAAAAATCCTGAGGATCGAACTCACAACCTCGGCATTCCTCGCATGTACTGCTCTACAAGTTCCGCGCGCTAACCAGCTGCGCAACAGGGGATACAGAACATCGCTTCATAGGAGAATAACTGATAGTTCTTATGTTCGTTTCATTAATCATTTATAATTCACGTGTAAAATGTAGAAGCTTCAATTCCTTGAAAAGAAAGTATTAAAAGTAAAATGGGCAACCAAACATAGTAAATACGATAAACAGCATAGATAAATCTTAGTGGAAAAATTATCTTCCCCAGGTGAGGATCGAACTCACAACCTTTGCATTCCTCGCAGGCACAGCTGTATAAGTACCGCGCGCTAACCAGTTGCGCCACGGGGGATACAAAACATCGCTTGATAGGAGAATAACTAATAATAGTTATGTTTGTTCCATTAATCATTCATAATTCACGTGTAAAATGTAGAAACGTCAATTCCTTGAAAATAAAGTATTAAAAGTAAAATGGGCAACCACACATAGTAAATACGATAAACAGCATAGATATATCTTAAGGGAAAAAATTCTCTTCCCCAGGTGAGGAGCGAACTCACAACCTCAGCATTCCTCGCAGGCACTGCTGTATAAGTACCGCGCGCTAACCAGTTGCGCCACTGGGGATACAAAACATCGATTGATAAAAGAATAACGAATAACAGTGATGTTTGTTCAATTAATCATTTATAATTCACGTCTAAAATGTAGAAGCGTCATATCCTTGAAAAGAATGTATTAAAAGTAAAATGGGCAACCACACATAGTAAACATCGCTTGATAGGAAAATAACTAATAATAGTTATGTTTGTTCAATTAATCATTTATAATTCACGTCTAAAATGTAGAAGCGTCATATCCAAGAAAAGAATGTATTAAAATTAAATGGGCAACCACACATAGTAAATACGATAAACAGCATAGATAAATCTTAATGAAAAAATTCTCTTCCCCAGGTGAGGATCAAACTAACAACCTCGGCATTTCTCACAGGCACTGCTCTATAAGTTCCGCGCGCTAAACAGCTGCGCAACAGGGGATACAGAACATCGCTTGATAGGAGAATAACTAATAATAGTTATGTTTGTTTCATTAATCATTCATAATTCACGTGTAAAATGTAGAAACGTCAATTCCTTGAAAATAAAGTATTAAAAGTAAAATGGGCAACCACACATAGTAAATACGATAAACAGCATAGATAAATCTTAATGGAAAAAATTCTCTTCCCCAGGTGAGGATCGAACTCACAACCTCGGCATTCCTCGCAGGCACTGCTGTATAAGTACCGCGCGCTAACCAGTTGCGCCACTGGGGATACAATACATCGATTGATAGAAGAATAACGAATAACAGTGATGGTTGTTCAATTAATCATTTATAATTCACGTCTAAAATGTAGAAGCGTCATATCCTTGAAAAGAATGTATTAAAAGTAAAATGGGCAACCACACATAGTAATTACGATAAACATCATAGATAAATTTTAATGGAAAAAATCCTGAGGATCGAACTCACAACCTCGGCATTCCTCGCATGTACTGCTCTACAAGTACCGCGCGCTAACCAGCTGCGCAACAGGAGATACAGAACATCGCTTCATAGGAGAATAACTGATAATTCTTATGTTTGTTTCATTAATCATTTATAATTCACGTGTAAAATGTAGAAGCGTCAATTCCTTGAAAAGAAAGTATTAAAAGTAAAATGGGCAACCACACATAGTAAATACGATAAACAGCATAGATGTATCTTAATGGAAAAAATTCTCTTCCCCAGGTGAGGATCGAACTCACAACGTCGGCATTCCTCGCAGGCACTGCTGTATAAGTACCGCGCGCTAACCAGTTGCGCCACTGGGGATACAAAACATCGATTGATAGAAGAATAACGAATAACAGTGATGTTTGTTCAATTACTCATTTATAATTCACGTCTAAAATGTAGAAGCGTCATATCCTTGAAAAGAATGTATTAAAAGTAAAATGGGCAACCACACATAGTAAACATCGCTTGATAGGAAAATAACTAATAATAGTTATGTTTGTTCAATTAATCATTTATATATCACGTCAAAAATGAAGAAGCGTCATATCCTTGAAAAGAATGTATTAAAAGTAAAATGGGCAACCACACATAGTAAATACGATAAACAGCATAGATAAATCTAATTGAAAAAATTTTCTTCCCCCAGGTGAGGATCAAACTAACAACCTCGGCATTTCTCACAGGCACTGCTCTTTAAGTTCCGCGCGCTAACCAGCTGCGCAACAGGGGATACAGAACATCGCTTCATAGGAGAATAACTGATAATTCTTATGTTTGTTTCATTAATCATTTATAACTCACGTGTAAAATGTAGAAGCGTCAATTCCTTGAAAAGAAAGTATTAAAAGTAAAATGGGCAACCAAACATAGTAAATACGATAAATAGCATAAATAAATCTTAGTGGAAAAATTATCTTCCCCAGGTGAGGATCGAACTCACAACCTCGGCATTCCTCGCAGGCACTGCTGTATAAGTACCGCGCGCTAACCAGTTGCGCCACTGGGGATACAAAACATCGCTTGATAGGAGAATAACTAATAATAGTTATGTTTGTTCCATTAATCATTCATAATTCACGTCTAAAATGTAGAAGCGTCATATCCTTGAAAAGAATGTATTAAAAGTAAAATGGGCAACCAAACATAGTAAATACGATAAACAGCATAGATAAATCTTAATGACAAAATTCTCTTCCCCAGGTGAGGATCAAACTAACAACCTCGGCATTTCTCACAGGCACTGCTCTATAAGTTCCGCGCGCTAACCAGCTGCGCAACAGGGGATACAGAACATCGCTTCATAGGAGAATAACTGATAATTCTTTTGTTTGTTTCATTAATCATTTATAATTCACGTGTACAATGTAGAAGCGTCAATTCCTTGAAAAGAAAGTATTAAAAGTAAAATGGGCTACCAAACATAGTAAATACGATAAACAGCATAGATAAATATTAATGGAAAAATTCTCTTCCCCAGGTGAGGATCGAACTCACAACCTCGGCATTCCACGCAGGCACTGCTGTATAAGTATCGCGCGCTAACCAGTTGCGCCACTGGGGATACAAAACATCGCTTGATAGGAGAATAACTAATAATAGTTATGTTTGTTCAATTAATCATTTATAATTCACGTCTAAAATGTAGAAGCGTCATATCCAAGAAAAGAATGTATTACAATTAAATGGGCAACCACACATAGTAAATACGATAAACAGCATAGATAAATCTTAATGGAAAAAATTCTCTTCCCCAGGTGAGGAGCGAACTCACAACCTCGGCATTCCTCGCAGGCACTGCAGTATAAGTACCGCGCGCTAACCAGTTGCGCCACTGGGGATACAATACATCGATTGTTAGAAGAATAACGAATAACAGTGATGTTTGTTCAATTAATCATTTATAATTCACGTCTAAAATGTAGAAGCGTCATATCCTTGAAAAGAATGTATTAAAAGTAAAACGGGCAACCACACATAGTAATTACGATAAACATCATAGATAAATTTTAATGGAAAAAATCCTGAGGATCGAACTCACAACCTCGGCATTCCTCGCAGGTACTGCTCTACAAGTTCCGCGCGCTAACCAGCTGCGCAACAGGGGATACAGAACATCGCTTCATAGGAGAATTACTGATAATTCTTATGTTTGTTTCATTAATCATTTATAATTCATGTGTAAAATGTAGAAGCGTCAATTCCTTGAAAAGAAAATATTAAAAGTAAAATGGGCAACCAAACATAGCAAATACGATAAACAGCATAGATAAATCTTAGTGGAAAAATTCTCTTCCCCAGGTGAGGATCGAACTCACAACCTCGGCATTCCTCGCAGGCACTGCTGTATAAGTACCGCGCGCTAACCAGTTGCGCCACTGGGGATACAAAACATCGCTTGATAGGAGAATAACTAATAATAGTTATGTTTGTTTAATTAATCATCCATAATTCACGTCTAAAATGTAGAAGCGTCATATCCAAGAAAAGAATGTATTAAAAGTAAAATGGGCAACCACACATAGTAAACATCGCTTGATAGGAAAATAACTAATAATAGTTATGTTTGTTCAATTAATCATTTATATATCACGTCTAAAATGAAGAAGCGTCATATCCTTGAAAAGAATGTATTAAAAGTAAAATGGGCAACTACACATAGTAATAACGATAAACATCATAGATAAATTTTAATGGAAAAAATCCTGAGGATCGAACTCACAACCTCGGCATTCCTCGCAGGCACTGCTGTATAAGTACCGCGCGCTTACCAGTTGCGCCACTGGGGATACAAAACATCGCTTGTAAGGAGAATAACTAATAATAGTTATGTTTGTTTAATTAATCATCCATAATTCACGTCTAAAATGTAGAAGCGTCATATCCAAGAAAAGAATGTATTAAAAGTAAAATGGGCAACCACACATAGTAAACATCGCTTGATAGGAAAATAACTAATAATAGTTATGTTTGTTCAATTAATCATTTATATATCACGTCTAAAATGAAGAAGCGTCATATCCTTGAAAAGAATGTATTAAAAGTAAAATGGGCAACCACACATAGTAATAACGATAAACATCATAGATAAATTTTAATGGAAAAAATCCTGAGGATCGAACTCACAACCTAGGCATTCCTCGCAGGCACTGCTGTATAAGTACCGCGCGTTAACCAGTTGCGCCACTGGGGATACAAAACATCGATTGATAAAAGAATAACGAATAACAGTGATGTTTGTTCAATTAATCATTCATAATTCACGTCTAAAATGTTGAAGCGTCAAATTCTTGAAAATAATGTATTAAAAGTAAAATGGGCAACCAAACATAGTAAATACAATAAACAGCATAGATAAATCTTAATGACAAAATTCTCTTCCCCAGGTGAGGATCAAACTAACAACCTCGGCATTTCTCACAGGCACTGCTCTATAAGTTCCGCGCGCTAACCAGCTGCGCAACAGGGCATACAGAACATCGCTTCATAGGAGAATAACTGATAATTCTTTTGTTTATTTCATTAATCATTTTTAATTCACGTGTAAAATGTAGAAGCGTCAATTCCTTGAAAAGAAAGTATTAAAAGTAAAATGGGCGACCAAACATAGTAAATACGATAAACAGCATAGATAAATCTTAATGGAAAAATTCTCTTCCCCAGGTGAGGATCGAACTCACAACCTCGGCATTCCTCGCAGGTATTGCTGTATAAGTACAGCGCGCTAAACAGTTGGGCCACTGGGGATACAATACATCGATTGTTACAAGAATAACGAATAACAGTGATGTTTGTTCAATTAATCATTTATAATTCACGTCTAAAATGTTGAAGCGTCATATCCTTGAAAAGAATGTATTAAAAGTAAAATGGGCAACCACACATAGTAATTACGATAAACATCATAGATAAATTTTAATGGAAAAAATCCTGAGGATCGAACTCACAACCTCGGCATTCCTCGCAGGTACTGCTCTATAAGCTCCGCGCGCTAACCAGCTGCGCAACAGGGGATACAGAACATCGCTTCATAGGAGAATTACTGATAATTCTTATGTTTGTTACATTAATCATTTATAATTCACGTGTAAAATGTAGAAGCGTCAATTCCTTGAAAAGAAAGTATTAAAAGTAAATTGGGCAACCACACATAGTAAATACGATAAACAGCATAGATATATCTTACTGGAAAAAATTCTCTTCCCCAGGTGAGGATCGAACTCACAACGTCGGCATTCCTCGCAGGCACTGCTGTATAAGTACCGCGCGCTAACCAGTTGCGCCACTGGGGATACAAAACATCGATTGATAGAAGAATAACGAATAACTGTGATGTTTGTTCAATTAATCATTTATAATTCACGTCTAAAATGTAGAAGCGTCATATCCTTGAAAAGAATGTATTAAAAGTAAAATGGGCAACCACACATAGTAAACATCGCTTGATAGGAAAATAACTAATAATAGTTATGTTTGTTCAATTAATCATTTATATATCACGTCTAAAATGAAGAAGCGTCATATCCTTGAAAATAATGTATTAAAAGTAAAATGGGCAACCACACATAGTAATTACGATAAACATCATAGATAAATTTTAATGGAAAAAATCCTGAGGATCGAACTCACAACCTAGGCATTCCTCGCAGGTACTGCTGTATATGTACCACGCGCCAACCAGTTGCGCCACTGAGGATACAAAACATCGCTTGATAGGAGAATAACTAATAATAGTTATGTTTGTTCAATTAATCATTTATAATTCACGTCTAAAATGTAAAAGCGTCATATCCAAGAAAATAATGTATTAAAATTAAATGGGCAACCACACATAGTAAATACGATAAACAGCATAGATAAATCTTAATGAAAAAATTCTCTTCCCCAGGTGAGGATCAAACTAACAACCTCGGCATTTCTCACAGGCACTGCTCTATAAGTTCCGCGCGCTAACCAGCTGCGCAACAGGGAATACAGAACATCGCTTCATAGGAGAATAACTGATAGTTCTTATGTTCGTTTCATTAATCATTTATAATTCACGTGTAAAATGTAGAAGCTTCAATTCCTTGAAAAGAAAGTATTAAAAGTAAAATGGGCAACCAAACATTGTAAATACGATAAACAGCATAGATAAATCTTAATGACAAAATTATCTTCCTCAGGTGAGGATCGAACTCACAACCTCGGCATTCCTCGCAGGCACTGCTGTATAAGTACCGCGCGCTAACCAGTTGCGCCACTGGGGATACAAAACATCGCTTGATAGGAGAATAACTAATAATAGTTATGTTTGTTCCATTAATCATTCATAATTCACGTGTAAAATGTAGAAACGTCAATTCCTTGAAAATAAAGTATTAAAAGTAAAATGGGCAACCACACATAGTAAATACGATAAACAGCATAGATATATCTTAATGGAAAAAATTCTCTTCCCCAGGTGAGGAGCGAACTCACAACCTCGGCATTCCTCGCAGGCACTGCTGTATAAGCACCGCGCGCTAACCAGTTGCGCCACTGAGGATACAAAACATCGCTTGATAGGAGAATAACTAATAATAGTTATGATTGTTCAATTAATCATTTATAATTCACGTCTAAAATGTAGAAGCGTCATATCCTTGACAAGAATGTATTAAAAGTAAAATGGGCAACCACACATAGTAATTACGATAAACATCATAGATAAATTTTAATGGAAAAAATCCTGAGGATCGAACTCACAACCTAGGCATTCCTCGCAGGTACTGCTGTATATGTACCACGCGCCAACCAGTTGCGCCACTGAGGATACAAAACATCGCTTGATAGGAGAATAACTAATAATAGTTATGTTTGTTCAATTAATCATTTATAATTCACGTCTAAAATGTAGAAGCGTCATATCCTTGAAAAGAATGTATTAAAAGTAAAATGTGCAACCAAACATAGTAAATACGATAAACAGCATAAGTAAATCTTAATGACAAAATTCTCTTCCCCAGGTGAGGATCAAACTAACAACCTCGGCATTTCTCACAGGCACTGCTCTATAAGTTCCGCGCGCTAACCAGCTGCGCAACAGGGGATACAGAACATCGCTTCATAGGAGAATAACTGATAATTCTTATGTTTGTTTCATTAATCATTTATAATTCACGTGTAAAATGTAGAAGCGTCAATTCCTTGAAAAGAAAGTATTAAATGTAAAATGGGCAACCAAACATAGCAAATACGATAAACAGCATAGATAAATCTTAGTGGAAAAATTATCTTCCCCAGGTGAGGATCAAACTCACAACCTCGGCATTCCTCGCAGGCACTGCTGTATAAGTACCGCGCGCTAACCAGTTGCGCCACTGGGGATACAAAACATCGATTGATCAAGAATAACGAATAACAGTGATGTTTGTTCAATTAATCATTTATAATTCACGTCTAAAATGTATTAGCGTCAAATCCTTGAAAAGAATGTATTAAAAGTAAAATGTGCAACCAAACATAGTAAATACGATAAACAGCATAAGTAAATCTTAATGACAAAATTCTCTTCCCCAGGTGAGGATCAAACTAACAACCTCGGCATTTCTCACAGGCACTGCTCTATAAGTTCCGCGCGCTAACCAGCTGCGCAACAGGGGATACAGAACATCGCTTCATAGGAGAATAACTGATAATTCTTATGTTTGTTTCATTAATCATTTATAATTCACGTGTAAAATGTAGAAGCGTCAATTCCTTGAAAAGAAAGTATTAAATGTAAAATGGGCAACCAAACATAGCAAATACGATAAACAGCATAGATAAATCTTAGTGGAAAAATTATCTTCCCCAGGTGAGGATCAAACTCACAACCTCGGCATTCCTCGCAGGCACTGCTGTATAAGTACCGCGCGCTAAAAAGTTGCGCCACTGGGGATACAAAACATCGCTTGATAGGAGAATAACTAATAATAGTTATGTTTGTTTCATTCATCATTCATAATTCACGTGTAAAATGTAGAAACGTCAATTCCTTGAAAATAAAGTATTAAAAGTAAAATGGGCAACCACACATAGTAAATACGATAAACAGCATAGATATATCTTAATGGAAAAAATTCTCTTCCCCAGGTGAGGATCGAACTCACAACCTCGGCATTCCTCGCAGGCACTGCTGTATAAGTACCGCGCGCTAACCAGTTGCGCCACTGGGGATACAATACATCGATTGATAGAAGAATAACGAATAACAGTGATGTTTGTTCAATTAATCATTTATAATTCACGTCTAAAATGTAGAAGCGTCATATCCTTGAAAAGAATGTATTAAAAGTAAAATGGGCAACCACACATAGTAATTACGATAAACATCATAGATAAATTTTAATGGAAAAATCCTGAGGATCGAACTCACAACCTCGGCATTCCTCGCAGGCACTGCTGTATTAGTACCGCGCGCTAACCAGTTGCGCCACTGGGGATACAAAACATCGCTTGATAGGAGAATAACTAATAATAGTTATGTTTGTTCAATTAATCATCCATAATTCACGTCTAAAATGTAGAAGCGTCATATCCAAGAAAAGAATGTATTAAAATTAAATGGGCAACCACACATAGTAAATACGATAAACAGCATAGATAAATCTTAATGAAAAAATTCTCTTCCCCAGGTGAGGATCAAACTAACAACCTCGGCATTTCTCACAGGCACTGCTCTATAAGTTCCGCGCGCTAACCAGCTGCGCAACAGGGGATACAGAACATCGCTTCGTAGGAGAATAACTGATAATTCTTATGTTTGTTTCATTAATCATTTATAATTCACGTGTAAAATGTAGAAGCGTCAATTCCTTGAAAAGAAAGTATTAAAAGTAAAATGGGCAACCACACATAGTAAATACGATAAACAGCATAGATATATCTAAATGGAAAAAATTCTCTTCCCCAGGTGAGGATCGAACTCACAACGTCGGCATTCCTCGCAGGCACTGTTGTATAAGTACCGCTCGCTAACCAGTTGCGCCACTGGGGATACAAAACATCGATTGATAGAAGAATAACGAATAACACTGATGTTTGTTCAATTAATCATTTATAATTCACGTCTAAAATGTAGAAGCGTCATATCCTTGAAAAGAATGTATTAAAAGTAAAATGGGCAACCACACATAGTAAATATGATAAACAGCATAGATAAATCTTAGTGGAAAAATTCTTTTCCCCAGGTGAGGATCGAACTCACAACCTCGGCATTCCTCGCAGGCACTGCTGTATAAGTTCCGCGCGCTAACCAGTTGCGCCACTGGGGAAACAATACATCGATTGATAGAAGAATAACGAATAACAGTGATGTTTGTTCAATTAATCATTTATAATTCACGTCTAAAATGTAGAAGCGTCATATCCAAGAAAAGAATGTATTTAAAGTAAAATGGGCAACCACACATAGTAAACATCGCTTGATAGGAAAATAACTAATAATAGTTGTTTGTTCAATTAATCATTTATATATCACGTCTAAAATGAAGAAGCGTCATATCCTTGAAAAGAATGTATTAAAAGTAAAATGGGCAACCACACATAGTAAATACGATAAACAGCATAGATAAATCTAATTGAAAAAATTTTCTTCCCCCAGGTGAGGATCAAACTAACAACCTCGGCATTTCTCACAGGCACTGCTCTATAAGTTCCGCGGGCTAACCAGCTGCGCAACAGGGGATACAGAACATCGCTTCATAGGAGAATAACTGATAGTTCTTATGTTCGTTTCATTAATCATTTATAATTCACGTGTAAAGTGTAGAAGCGTCAATTCCTTGAAAAGAAAGTATTAAAAGTAAAATGGGCAACCAAACATAGTAAATACGATAAACAGCATAGATAAATCTTAGTGGAAAAATTATCTTCCCTAGGTGATGATCGAACTCACAACCTCGGCATTCCTCGCAGGCACTGCTGTATAAGTACCGCGCGCTTACCAGTTGCGCCACTGGGGATACAATACATCGATTGATAGAAGAATAACGAATAACAGTGATGTTTGTTCAATTAATCATTTGTAATTCACGTCTAAAATGTAGAAGCGTCATATCCTTGAAAAGAATGTATTAAAAGTAAAATGGGCACCCACACAGTATTAAATAAATAAACAGCATAGATATATCTTAATGAAAAAAATTCTCTTCCCCAGGTGAGGATCGAACTCACAACCTCGGCATTCCTCGCAGGCACTGCTGTATAAGTACCGCGCGCTTACCAGTTGCGCCACTGGGGATACAAAACATCGCTTTATAGGAGAATAACTAATAATAGTTATGTTTGTTCAATTAATCATTTATAATTCCCGTCTAAAATGTAGAAGCGTCATATCCTTGAAAAGAATGTATTACAATTAAATGGGCAACCACACATAGTAAATACGATAAACAGCATAGATATATCTTAATGGAAAAAATTCTCTTCCCCAGGTGAGGAGCGAACTCACAACCTCGGCATTCCTCGCAGGCTCTGCTGTATAAGTAACGCGCGCTAACCAGTTGCGCCACTGGGGATACAAAACATCGATTGATAAAAGAATAACGAATAACAGTGATGTTTGTTCAATTAATCATTTATAATTCACGTCTAAAATGTAGAAGCGTCAAATCCTTGAAAAGAATGTATTAAAAGTAAAATGGGCAACCAAACATAGTAAATACGATAAACAGCATAAGTAAATCTTAATGACAAAATTATCTTCCCCAGGTGAGGATCAAACTAACAACCTCGACATTTCTCACAGGCACTGCTCTATAAGTTCCGCGCGCTAACCAGCTGCGCAACAGGGGATACAAAACATCGTTTCATAGGAGAATAACTGATAATTCTTATGTTTGTTTCATTAATCATTTATAATTCACGTGTAAAATGTAGAAGCGTCAATTCCTTGAAAAGAAAATATTAAAAGTAAAATGGGCAAACAAACATAGCAAATACGATAAACAGCATAGATAAATTTTAATGGAAAAAATTATGAGGATCGAACTCTCAACCTAGGCATCCCTCGCAGGTACTGCTGTATATGTCCCACGCGCTAACCAGTTGCGCCACTGGGGATACAAAACATCGCTTGATAGGAGAATAACTAATAATAGTTATGTTTGTTCAATTAATCATTTATAATTCACGTCTAAAATGTAGAAGCGTCATATCGAAGAAAAGAATGTATTACAATTAAATGGGCAACCACACATAGTAAATACGATAAACAGCATAGATATATCGTAATGGAAAAAATTCTCTTCCCCAGGTGAGGAGCGAACTCACAACCTCGGCATTCCTCGCAGGCACTGCTGTATAAGTAACGCGCGCTAACCAGTTGCGCCACTGGGAGTACAAAACATCGATTGATAAAAGAATAACGAATAACAGTGATGTTTGTTCAATTAATCATTTATAATTCACGTCTAAAATGTAGAAGCGTCAAATCCTTGAAAAGAATGTATTAAAAGTAAAATGGGCAACCAAACATAGTAAATACGATAAACAGCATAAGTAAATCTTAATGACAAAATTCTCTCTTCCCCAGGAGAGGATCAAACTAACAACCTCGGCATTTCTCACAGGCACTGCTCTATAAGTTCCGCGCGCTAACCAGCTGCGCAACAGGGGATACAGAACATCGCTTCATAGGAGAATAACTGATAATTCTTATGTTTGTTTCATTAATCATTTATAATTCACGTGTAAAATGTAGAAGCGTCAATTCCTTGAAAAGAAAGTATTAAATGTAAAATGGGCAACCAAACATAGTAAATACGATAAACAGCATAGATAAATCTTAGTGGAAAAATACTCTTCCCCAGGTGAGGATCGAACTCACAACCTCGGCATTCCTCGCAGGTACTGCTCTATAAGTACCGCGCGCTAACCAGTTGCGCCACTGAGGATACAAAACATCGCTTGATAGGAGAATAACTAATAATAGTTATGTTTGTTTCATTAATCATTCATAATTCACGTGTAAAATGTAGAAACGTCAATTCCTTGAAAATAAAGTATTAAAAGTAAAATGGGCAACCACACATAGTAAATACGATAAACAGCATAGATATATCTTAATGGAAAAAATTCTCTTCCCCAGGTGAGGATCGAACTCACAACCTCGGCATTCATCGCAGGCACTGCTGTATAAGTACCGCGCGCTAACCAGTTGCGCCACTGGGGATACAATACATCGATTGATAGAAGAATAACGAATAACAGTGATGTTTGTTCAATTAATCATTTATAATTCACGTCTAAAATGTAGAAGCGTCATATCCTTGAAAAGAATGTATTAAAAGTAAAATGGGCAACCACACATAGTAATTACGATAAACATCATAGATAAATTTTAATGGAAAAATCCTGAGGATCGAACTCACAACCTCGGCATTCCTCGCAGGTACTGCTCTATAAGTTCCGTGCGCTAACCAGCTGCGCAACAGGTGATACAGAACATCGCTTCATAGGAGAATTACTGATAATTCTTATGTTTGTTTCATTAATCATTTATAATTCATGTGTAAAATGTAGAAGCGTCAATTCCTTGAAAAGAAAATATTAAAAGTAAAATGGGCAACCACACATAGTAAATACGATAAACAGCATAGATATATCTTAATGGAAAAAATTCTCTTCCCCAGGTGAGGATCGAACTCACAACCTCGGCATTCATCGCAGGCACTGCTGTATAAGTACCGCGCGCTAACCAGTAGCGCCACTGGGGATACAATACATCGATTGATAGAAGAATAACGAATAACAGTGATGTTTGTTCAATTAATCATTTATAATTCACGTCTAAAATGTAGAAGCGTCATATCCTTGAAAAGAATGTATTAAAAGTAAAATGGGCAACCACACATAGTAAATACGATAAACAGCATAGATAAATCTTAATGAAAAATTCTCTTCCCCCAGGTGAGGATCAAACTAACAACCTCGGCATTTCTCACAGGCACTGCTCTATAAGTTCCGCGGACTAACCAGCTGCGCAACAGGGGATACAGAACATCGCTTCATAGGAGAATAACTGATAGTTCTTATGTTCGTTTCATTAATCATTTATAATTCACGTGTAAAATGTAGAAGCGTCAATTCCTTGAAAAGAAAGTATTAAAAGTAAAATGGGCAACCAAACATAGTAAATACGATAAACAGCATAGATAAATCTTAGTGGAAAAATTATCTTCCCAAGGTGAGGATCGAACTCACAACCTCGGCATTCCTCGCAGGCACTGCTGTATAAGTACCGCGCGCTTACCAGTTGCGCCACTGGGGATACAAAACATCGCTTGATAGGAGAATAACTAATAATAGTTATGTTTGTTCAATTAATCATTTATAATTCCCGTCTAAAATGTAGAAGCGTCATATCCTTGAAAAGAATGTATTACAATTAAATGGGCAACCACACATAGTAAATACGATAAACAGCATAGATATATCTTAATGGAAAAAATTCTCTTCCCCAGGTGAGGAGCGAACTCACAACCTCGGCATTCCTCGCAGGCTCTGCTGTATAAGTAACGCGCGCTAACCAGTTGCGCCACTGGGGATACAAAACATCGATTGATAAAAGAATAACGAATAACAGTGATGTTTGTTCAATTAATCATTTATAATTCACGTCTAAAATGTAGAAGCGTCAAATCCTTGAAAAGAATGTATTAAAAGTAAAATGGGCAACCAAACATAGTAAATACGATAAACAGCATAAGTAAATCTTAATGACAAAATTATCTTCCCCAGGTGAGGATCAAACTAACAACCTCGACATTTCTCACAGGCACTGCTCTATAAGTTCCGCGCGCTAACCAGCTGCGCAACAGGGGATACAAAACATCGTTTCATAGGAGAATAACTGATAATTCTTATGTTTGTTTCATTAATCATTTATAATTCACGTGTAAAATGTAGAAGCGTCAATTCCTTGAAAAGAAAATATTAAAAGTAAAATGGGCAAACAAACATAGCAAATACGATAAACAGCATAGATAAATTTTAATGGAAAAAATTATGAGGATCGAACTCACAACCTAGGCATCCCTCGCAGGTACTGCTGTATATGTCCCACGCGCTAACCAGTTGCGCCACTGGGGATACAAAACATCGCTTGATAGGAGAATAACTAATAATAGTTATGTTTGTTCAATTAATCATTTATAATTCACGTCTAAAATGTAGAAGCGTCATATCGAAGAAAAGAATGTATTACAATTAAATGGGCAACCACACATAGTAAATACGATAAACAGCATAGATATATCGTAATGGAAAAAATTCTCTTCCCCAGGTGAGGAGCGAACTCACAACCTCGGCATTCCTCGCAGGCACTGCTGTATAAGTAACGCGCGCTAACCAGTTGCGCCACTGGGAGTACAAAACATCGATTGATAAAAGAATAACGAATAACAGTGATGTTTGTTCAATTAATCATTTATAATTCACGTCTAAAATGTAGAAGCGTCAAATCCTTGAAAAGAATGTATTAAAAGTAAAATGGGCAACCAAACATAGTAAATACGATAAACAGCATAAGTAAATCTTAATGACAAAATTCTCTTCCCCAGGTGAGGATCAAACTAACAACCTCGGCATTTCTCACAGGCACTGCTCTATAAGTTCCGCGCGCTAACCAGTTGAGCAACAGGGGATACAGAACATCGCTTCATAGGAGAATAACTGATAATTCTTATGTTTGTTTCATTAATCATTTATAATTCACGTGTAAAATGTAGAAGCGTCAATTCCTTGAAAAGAAAGTATTAAATGTAAAATGGGCAACCAAACATAGTAAATACGATAAACAGCATAGATAAATCTTAGTGGAAAAATACTCTTCCCCAGGTGAGGATCGAACTCACAACCTCGGCATTCCTCGCAGGTACTGCTCTATAAGTACCGCGCGCTAACCAGTTGCGCCACTGAGGATACAAAACATCGTTTGATAGGAGAATAACTAATAATAGTTATGTTTGTTTCATTAATCATTCATAATTCACGTGTAAAATGTAGAAACGTCAATTCCTTGAAAATAAAGTATTAAAAGTAAAATGGGCAACCACACATAGTAAATACGATAAACAGCATAGATATATCTTAATGGAAAAAATTCTCTTCCCCAGGTGAGGATCGAACTCACAACCTCGGCATTCATCGCAGGCACTGCTGTATAAGTACCGCGCGCTAACCAGTTGCGCCACTGGGGATACAATACATCGATTGATAGAAGAATAACGAATAACAGTGATGTTTGTTCAATTAATCATTTATAATTCACGTCTAAAATGTAGAAGCGTCATATCCTTGAAAAGAATGTATTAAAAGTAAAATGGGCAACCACACATAGTAATTACGATAAACATCATAGATAAATTTTAATGGAAAAATCCTGAGGATCGAACTCACAACCTCGGCATTCCTCGCAGGTACTGCTCTATAAGTTCCGCGCGCTAACCAGCTGCGCAACAGGTGATACAGAACATCGCTTCATAGGAGAATTACTGATAATTCTTATGTTTGTTTCATTAATCATTTATAATTCATGTGTAAAATGTAGAAGCGTCAATTCCTTGAAAAGAAAATATTAAAAGTAAAATGGGCAACCACACATAGTAAATACGATAAACAGCATAGATAAATCTTAGTGGAAAAATTATCTTCCCCAGGTGAGGATCAAACTCACAACCTCGGCATTCCTCGCAGGCACTGCTGTATTTGTACCGCGCGCTAACCAGTTGCGCCACTGGGGATACAAAACATCGCTTGATAGGAGAATAACTAATAATATTTATGTTTGTTCAATTAATCATCCATAATTCACGTCTAAAATGTAGAAGCGTCAATTCCTTGAAAAGAAAGTATTAAAAGTAAAATGGGCAACCACACATAGTAAATACGACAAACAGCATAGATATATCTAAATGGAAAAAATTCTCTTCCCCAGGTGAGGATCGAACTCACAACGTCGGCATTCCTCGCAGGCACTGCTGTATAAGTACCGCGCGCTAACCAGTTGCGCCACTGGGGATACAAAACATCGATTGATAGAAGAATAACGAATAACAGTGATGTTTGTTCAATTAATCATTTATAATTCACGTCTAAAATGTAGAAGCGTCATATCCTTGAAAAGAATGTATTAAAAGTAAAATGGGCAACCACACATAGTAAATACGATAAACAGCATAGATAAATCTTAATGAAAAATTCTCTTCCCCCAGGTGAGGATCAAACTAACAACCTCGGCATTTCTCACAGTCACTGCTCTATAAGTTCCGCGCTCTAACCAGCTGCTCAACAGGGGATACAGAACATCGCTTCATAGGAGAATAACTGATAGTTCTTATGTTCGTTTCATTAATCATTTATAATTCACGTGTAAAATGTAGAAGCGTCAATTCCTTGAAAAGAAAGTATTAAAAGTAAAATGGGCAACCAAACATAGTAAATACGATAAACAGCATAGATAAATCTTAATGACAAAATTCTCTTCCCCAGGTGAGGATCAAACTAACAACCTCGGCATTTCTCACAGGCACTGCTCTATAAGTTCCGCGCGCTAACCAGCTGCGCAACAGGGGATACAGAATATCGCTTCGTAGGAGAATAACTGATAAATCTTATGTTTGTTTCATTAATCATTTATAATTGACGTGTAAAATGTAGAAGCGTCAATTCCTTGAAAAGAAAGTATTAAAAGTAAAATGGGCAACCAAACATAGTAAATACGATAAACAGCATAGATAAATCTTAGTGGAAAAATTCTCTTCCCCAGGTGACGATCGAACTCACAACCTCGGCATTCCTCGCAGGCACTGCTTTATAAGTACCGCGCGCTAACCAGTTGCGCCACTGGGGATACAAAACATCGATTGATAGGAGTATAACTAATAATAGTTATGTTTGTTCAATTAATCATTTATAATTCACGTCTAAAATGTAGAAGCGTCATATCCTTGAAAAGAATGTATTAAAAGTAAAATGGGCAACCAAACATAGTAAATACGATAAACAGCATAGATAAATCTTAGTGGAAAAATACTCTTCCCCAGGTGAGGATCGAACTCACAACCTCGGCATTCCTCGCAGGTACTGCTCTATAAGTACCGCGCGCTAACCAGTTGCGCCACTGAGGATACAAAACATCGTTTGATAGGAGAATAACTAATAATAGTTATGTTTGTTTCATTAATCATTCATAATTCACGTGTAAAATGTAGAAACGTCAATTCCTTGAAAATAAAGTATTAAAAGTAAAATGGGCAACCACACATAGTAAATACGATAAACAGCATAGATATATCTTAATGGAAAAAATTCTCTTCCCCAGGTGAGGATCGAACTCACAACCTCGGCATTCATCGCAGGCACTGCTGTATAAGTACCGCGCGCTAACCAGTTGCGCCACTGGGGATACAATACATCGATTGATAGAAGAATAACGAATAACAGTGATGTTTGTTCAATTAATCATTTATAATTCACGTCTAAAATGTAGAAGCGTCATATCCTTGAAAAGAATGTATTAAAAGTAAAATGGGCAACCACACATAGTAATTACGATAAACATCATAGATAAATTTTAATGGAAAAATCCTGAGGATCGAACTCACAACCTCGGCATTCCTCGCAGGTACTGCTCTATAAGTTCCGCGCGCTAACCAGCTGCGCAACAGGTGATACAGAACATCGCTTCATAGGAGAATTACTGATAATTCTTATGTTTGTTTCATTAATCATTTATAATTCATGTGTAAAATGTAGAAGCGTCAATTCCTTGAAAAGAAAATATTAAAAGTAAAATGGGCAACCACACATAGTAAATACGATAAACAGCATAGATAAATCTTAGTGGAAAAATTATCTTCCCCAGGTGAGGATCAAACTCACAACCTCGGCATTCCTCGCAGGCACTGCTGTATTTGTACCGCGCGCTAACCAGTTGCGCCACTGGGGATACAAAACATCGCTTGATAGGAGAATAACTAATAATATTTATGTTTGTTCAATTAATCATCCATAATTCACGTCTAAAATGTAGAAGCGTCAATTCCTTGAAAAGAAAGTATTAAAAGTAAAATGGGCAACCACACATAGTAAATACGACAAACAGCATAGATATATCTAAATGGAAAAAATTCTCTTCCCCAGGTGAGGATCGAACTCACAACGTCGGCATTCCTCGCAGGCACTGCTGTATAAGTACCGCGCGCTAACCAGTTGCGCCACTGGGGATACAAAACATCGATTGATAGAAGAATAACGAATAACAGTGATGTTTGTTCAATTAATCATTTATAATTCACGTCTAAAATGTAGAAGCGTCATATCCTTGAAAAGAATGTATTAAAAGTAAAATGGGCAACCACACATAGTAAATACGATAAACAGCATAGATAAATCTTAATGAAAAATTCTCTTCCCCCAGGTGAGGATCAAACTAACAACCTCGGCATTTCTCACAGTCACTGCTCTATAAGTTCCGCGCTCTAACCAGCTGCTCAACAGGGGATACAGAACATCGCTTCATAGGAGAATAACTGATAGTTCTTATGTTCGTTTCATTAATCATTTATAATTCACGTGTAAAATGTAGAAGCGTCAATTCCTTGAAAAGAAAGTATTAAAAGTAAAATGGGCAACCAAACATAGTAAATACGATAAACAGCATAGATAAATCTTAATGACAAAATTCTCTTCCCCAGGTGAGGATCAAACTAACAACCTCGGCATTTCTCACAGGCACTGCTCTATAAGTTCCGCGCGCTAACCAGCTGCGCAACAGGGGATACAGAATATCGCTTCGTAGGAGAATAACTGATAAATCTTATGTTTGTTTCATTAATCATTTATAATTGACGTGTAAAATGTAGAAGCGTCAATTCCTTGAAAAGAAAGTATTAAAAGTAAAATGGGCAACCAAACATAGTAAATACGATAAACAGCATAGATAAATCTTAGTGGAAAAATTCTCTTCCCCAGGTGACGATCGAACTCACAACCTCGGCATTCCTCGCAGGCACTGCTTTATAAGTACCGCGCGCTAACCAGTTGCGCCACTGGGGATACAAAACATCGATTGATAGGAGTATAACTAATAATAGTTATGTTTGTTCAATTAATCATTTATAATTCACGTCTAAAATGTAGAAGCGTCATATCCTTGAAAAGAATGTATTAAAAGTAAAATGGGCAACCAAACATAGTAAATACGATAAACAGCATAGATAAATCTTAATGGAAAAAATTCTCTTTCCCAGGTGAGGATCGAACTCACAACCTTGGCATTCCTCGCAGGCACTGCTGTATAAGTACCGCGCGCTAACCAGTAGCGCCACTGGGGATACAATACATCGATTGATAGAAGAATAACGAATAACAGTGATGTTTGTTCAATTAATCATTTATAATTCACGTCTAAAATGTAGAAGCGTCATATCCTTGAAAAGAATGTATTAAAAGTAAAATGGGCAACCAAACATAGTAAATACGATAAACAGCATAGATAAATCTTAATGGAAAAAATTCTCTTTCCCAGGTGAGGATCGAACTCACAACCTCGACATTCCTCGCAGGCACTGCTGTATAAGTACCGCGCGCTAACCAGTAGCGCCACTGGGGATACAATACATCGATTGATAGAAGAATAACGAATAACAGTGATGTTTGTTCAATTAATCATTTATAATTCACGTCTAAAATGTAGAAGCGTCATATCCAAGAAAAGAATGTATTAAAAGTAAAATGGGCAACCACACATAGTAAACATCGCTTGATAGGAAAATAACTAATAATAGTTATGTTTGTTCAATTAATCATTTATATATCACGTCTAAAATGAAGAAGCGTCATATCCTTCAAAAGAATGTATTAAAAGTAAAATGGGCAACCACACATAGCAAATACGATAAACAGCATAGATAAATCTTAATAAAAAATTCTCTTCCCCCAGGTGAGGATCAAACTAACAACCTCGGCATTTCTCACAGGCACTGCTCTATAAGTTCCGCGCGCTAACCAGCTGCTCAACAGGGGATACAGAACATCGCTTCATAGGAGAATAACTGATAGTTCTTATGTTCGTTTCATTAATCATTTATAATTCACGTGTAAAATGTAGAAGCGTCAATTCCTTGAAAAGAAAGTATTAAAAGTAAAATGGGCAACCAAACATAGTAAATACGATAAACAGCATAGATAAATCTTAATGACAAAATTCTCTTCCCCAGGTGAGGATCAAACTAACAACCTCGGCATTTCTCACAGGCACTGCTCTATAAGTTCCGCGCGCTAACCAGCTGCGCCACTGGGGATACAAAACATCGATTGATAGGAGTATAATAATAGTTATGTTTGTTCAATTAATCATTTATAATTCACGTCTAAAATGTAGAAGCGTCATATCCTTGAAAAGAATGTATTAAAAGTAAAATGGGCAACCAAACATAGTAAATACGATAAACAGCATAGATAAATTTTAATGGAAAAAATCCTGAGGATCGAACTCACAACCTCGGCATTCCTCGCAGGCACTGCTGTATAAGTACCGCGCGCTAACCAATTGCGCCACTGGGGATACAAAACATCGCTTGATAGGAGAATAACTAATAATAGTTATGTTTGTTCAATTAATCATTTATAATTCACGTCTAAAATGTAAAAGCGTCATATCCAAGAAAATAATGTATTAAAATTAAATGGGCAACCACACATAGTAAATACGATAAACAGCATAGATAAATCTTAATGAAAAAATTCTCTTCCCCAGGTGAGGATCAAACTAACAACCTCGGCATTTCTCACAGGCACTGCTCTATAAGTTCCGCGCGCTAACCAGCTGCGCAACAGGGGATACAGAACATCGCTTCATAGGAGAATAACTGATAATTCTTATGTTTGTTTCATTAATCATTTATAATTCACGTGTAAAATGTAGAAGCGTCAATTCCTTGAAAAGAAAGTATTAAAAGTAAAATGGGCAACCACACATAGAAAATTCGATAAACAGCATAGATATATCTTAATGGAAAAAATTCTCTTCCCCAGGTGAGGATCGAACTCACAACGTCGGCATTCCTCGCAGGCACTGCTGTATAAGTACCGCGCGCTAACCAGTTGCGCCACTGGGGATACAAAACATCGATTGATAGAAGAATAACGAATAACAGTGATGTTTTTTCAAATAATCATTTATAATTCACGTCTAAAATGTAGAAGCGTGATATCCTTGAAAAGAATGTATTAAAAGTAAAATGGGCAACCACACATAGTAAACATCGCTTGATAGGAAAATAACTAATAATAGTTATGTTTGTTCAATTAATCATTTATATATCACGTCTAAAATGAAGAAGCGTCATATCCTTCAAAAGAATGTATTAAAAGTAAAATGGGCAACCACACATAGCAAATACGATAAACAGCATAGATAAATCTTAATAAAAAATTCTCTTCCCCCAGGTGAGGATCAAACTAACAACCTCGGCATTTCTCACAGGCACTGCTCTATAAGTTCCGCGCGCTAACCAGCTGCTCAACAGGGGATACAGAACATCGCTTCATAGGAGAATAACTGATAGTTCTTATGTTCGTTTCATTAATCATTTATAATTCACGTGTAAAATGTAGAAGCGTCATATCCTTGAAAAGAATGTATTAAAAGTAAAATGGGCAACCAAACATAGTAAATACGATAAACAGCATAGATAAATTTTAATGGAAAAAATCCTGAGGATCGAACTCACAACCTCGGCATTCCTCGCAGGCACTGCTGTATAAGTACCGCGCGCTAACCAATTGCGCCACTGGGGATACAAAACATCGCTTGATAGGAGAATAACTAATAATAGTTATGTTTGTTCAATTAATCATTTATAATTCACGTCTAAAATGTAAAAGCGTCATATCCAAGAAAATAATGTATTAAAATTAAATGGGCAACCACACATAGTAAATACGATAAACAGCATAGATAAATCTTAATGAAAAAATTCTCTTCCCCAGGTGAGGATCAAACTAACAACCTCGGCATTTCTCACAGGCACTGCTCTATAAGTTCCGCGCGCTAACCAGCTGCGCAACAGGGAATACAGAACATCGCTTCATAGGAGAATAACTGATAGTTCTTATGTTCGTTTCATTAATCATTTATAATTCACGTGTAAAATGTAGAAGCGTCAATTCCTTGAAAAGAAAGTATTAAAAGTAAAATGGGCAACCAAACATAGTGAATACGATAAACAGCATAGATATATCTTAATGGAAAAAATTCTCTTCCCCAGGTGAGGATCGAACTCACAACGTCGGCATTCCTCGCAGGCACTGCTGTATAAGTACCGCGCGCTAACCAGTTGCGCCACTGGGGATACAAAACATCGATTGATAGAAGAATAACGAATAACAGTGATGTTTTTTCAAATAATCATTTATAATTCACGTCTAAAATGTAGAAGCGTGATATCCTTGAAAAGAATGTATTAAAAGTAAAATGAGCAACCACACATAGTAATTACGATAAACAGCATAGATAAAACTTAATGGAAAAAATCCTGAGGATCGAACTCACAACCTCGGCATTCCTTGCAGGTACTGCTGTATAAGAACCACGCGCTAACCAGTTGCGTCACTGGGGATACAAAGCATCGCTTGATAGGAGAATAACTAATAATAGTTATGTTTGTTCAATTAATCTTTTATAATTCACGTCTAAAATGTAGAAGCGTCATATCCTTGAAAAGAATGTATTAAAAGTAAAATGAGCATCCACACATTGTAATTATGACAAACAGCATCGATAAATCTTTATGGAAAAAATTCTTTTCCCCAGGTGAAGATCGAACTCACAACCTCGGCATTCCTCGCAGGCACTACTGTATAAGTACCGCGCGCTAACCAGTTGCGCCACTGGGGATACAAAACATTGCTTGATAGGAGAATATCTAATAATAGTTATGTTTGTTCAATTAATCATTTATAATTCCCGTCTAAAATGTAGAAGCGTCATATCCTTGAAAATAATGTATTAAAAGTAAAATGGGCAACCACACATAGTAAATACGATAAACAGCATAGATAAATCTTAGTGGAAAAATTCTCTTCCCCAGGTGAGGATAGAACTCACAACCTCGTCATTCCTCGCATGCACTACTGTATAAGTACCGCGCGCTAACCAGTCGCGCCACTGGGGATACAAAACATCGCTTGATAGGAGAATAACTAATAATAGTTATGTTTGTTCAATTAATCATTTATAATTCACGTCTAAAATGTAGAAGCGTCAAATCCTTGAAAAGAATGTATTAAAAGTAAAATGGGCAACCACACATAGTAAATACGATAAACAGCATAGATAAATCTTAGTGGAAAAATTCTCTTCCCCAGGTGAGGATCGAACTCACAACCTCGGCATTCCTCGCAGGCACTGCTGTATAAGTACCGCGCGCTAACCAGTTGCGCCACTGGGGTTACAAAACACCGCTTGATAGGAGAATAAGTAATAATAGTTATGTTTGTTCAATTAATCATTTATAATTTACATCTAAAATGTAGAAGCGTCATATCCTTGAAAAGAATTTATTAAAAGTAAAATGGGCAACCACACATAGTAAATACGATAAACAGCATATATAAATCTTAATGGAAAAAGTTCTCTTCCCCAGGTGAGGATCGAACGCACAACCTCGGCATTCCTCGCAGGCACTGCTGTATAAGTACCGCGCGCTAACCAGTTGCGCCACTGGGGATACAAAGCAAACGCTTGATAGGAGAATAACTAATAATAGTTATGTTTGTTCAATTAATCATTAATATATCACGTCTAAAATGTAGAAGCGTCATATCCATGAAAATAATGTATTAAATGTAAAATGGGCAACCACACATAGTAAATACGATAAACAGCATAGATAAATCTTCAGAAAAAATTTTTCTTCCCCCAGTGAGGATCGAACTAACAACCTCGGCATTTCTCACATACATTGCTCTAAAAGTTCCGCGCTATAACCAGCTGCTCAACAGGGGATACAGAACATCGCTTCATAGGAGAATAACTGATAATTCTAACGTTTTTTTCATTAATCATTTATAATTCACGTGTAAAATGTAGAAGCGTCAATTCCTTGAAAAGAAAGTATTAAAAGTAAAATGGGCAACCAAACATAGTAAATACGATAAACAGCATAGATAAATCCTAATGGAAAAATTTTCTTCCGTAGGTGAGGATCGAACTCACAACCTCGGTATTCCTCGCAGGCACTGCTGTATAAGTACCGCGCGCTAACCAGTTGCGCCACTGGGGATACAAAACAACGCTTGATAGGAGAATAACTAATAGTTTTGTTTGTTCAATTATTCATTTATATTCCCGTCTAAAATGTAGAAGCGTCATATTCATGAAAATAATGTATTATATGTAAAATGGGCAACCACACATAGTAAATACGATAAACAGCATAGATAAATCTTCAGGAAAAATTTTTCTTCCCCCAGTGAGGATCGAACTAACAACCTCGGCATTTCTCACATACATTGCTCTAAAAGTTCCGCGCTATAACCAGCTGCTCAACAGGGGATACAGAACATCGCTTCATAGGAGAATAACTGATAATTCTAACGTTTTTTTCATTAATCATTTATAATTCACGTCTAAAATGTAAAAGCGTCATATCCTTGAAAAGAATGTATTAAAAGTAAAATGAGCAACCACACATTGTAATTAAGATAAACAGCATCGATAAGTCTTTATGGAAAAAATCCTCTTCCCCAGGTGAAGATCGAACTCACAACATCGGCATTCCTCGCAGGCACTGCTGTATAAGTACCGCGCACTAACCAGTTGCGCCACTGGGGATACAAAACATCGCTTGATAGGAGAATAACTAATAATAGTTATGTTTGTTCAATTAATCATTTATAATTCACGTCTAAAATGTAGAAGCGTCATATCCTTGAAAAGAATGTATAAAAAGTAAAATGGGCAACAACACATAGTAAATACGATAAACAGCATAGATAAATCTTAGTGGAAAAATTCTCTTCCCCAGGTGAAGATCGAACTCACAACCTCGGCATTCCTCGCAGGCACTGCTGTATAAGTACCGCGCGATAACCAGTTGCGCCACTGGGGATACAAAACATCGTTTCATAGGAGAATAACTAATAATAGTTACGTTTGTTCAATTAATCATTTATAATTCACGTCTAAAATGTAGAAGCGTCATATCCAAGAAAAGAATGTATTAAAAATAAAATGGGCAACCACACATAGTAAATACGATAAACATCATAGATAAATCTTAATGACAAAATTCTCTTCCCCAGGTGAGGATCAAACTAACAACCTCGGCATTTCTCACAGGCACTGCTCTATAAGTTCCGCGCGCTAACCAGCTGCGCAACAGGGGATACAGAATATCGCTTCATAGGAGAATAACTGATAAATCTTATGTTTGTTTCATTAATCATTTATAATTGACGTGTAAAATGTAGAAGCGTCAATTCCTTGAAAAGAAAGTATTAAAAGTAAAATGGGCAACCAAACATAGTAAATACGATAAACAGCATAGATAAATCTTAGTGGAAAAATTCTCTTCCCCAGGTGACGATCGAACTCACAACCTCGGCATTCCTCGCAGGCACTGCTTTATAAGTACCGCGCGCTAACCAGTTGCGCCACTGGGAATACAAAACATCGATTGATAGGAGTATAACTAATAATAGTTATGTTTGTTCAATTAATCATTTATAATTCACGTCTAAAATGTAGAAGCGTCATATCCTTGAAAAGAATGTATTAAAAGTAAAATGGGCAACCAAACATAGTAAATACGATAAACAGCATAGATAAATCTTAATGGAAAAAATTCTCTTTCCCAGGTGAGGATCGAACTCACAACCTTGGCATTCCTCGCAGGCACTGCTGTATAAGTACCGCGCGCTAACCAGTAGCGCCACTGGGGATACAATACATCGATTGATAGAAGAATAACGAATAACAGTGATGTTTGTTCAATTAATCATTTATAATTCACGTCTAAAATGTAGAAGCGTCATATCCTTGAAAAGAATGTATTAAAAGTAAAATGGGCAACCAAACACAGTAAATACGATAAACAGCATAGATAAATCTTAATGGAAAAAATTCTCTTTCCCAGGTGAGGATCGAACTCACAACCTCGACATTCCTCGCAGGCACTGCTGTATAAGTACCGCGCGCTAACCAGTAGCGCCACTGGGGATACAATACATCGATTGATAGAAGAATAACGAATAACAGTGATGTTTGTTCAATTAATCATTTATAATTCACGTCTAAAATGTAGAAGCGTCATATCCAAGAAAAGAATGTATTAAAAGTAAAATGGGCAACCACACATAGTAAACATCGCTTGATAGGAAAATAACTAATAATAGTTATGTTTGTTCAATTAATCATTTATATATCACGTCTAAAATGAAGAAGCGTCATATCCTTCAAAAGAATGTATTAAAAGTAAAATGGGCAACCACACATAGCAAATACGATAAACAGCATAGATAAATCTTAATAAAAAATTCTCTTCCCCCAGGTGAGGATCAAACTAACAACCTCGGCATTTCTCACAGGCACTGCTCTATAAGTTCCGCGCGCTAACCAGCTGCTCAACAGGGGATACAGAACATCGCTTCATAGGAGAATAACTGATAGTTCTTATGTTCGTTTCATTAATCATTTATAATTCACGTGTAAAATGTAGAAGCGTCAATTCCTTGAAAAGAAAGTATTAAAAGTAAAATGGGCAACCAAACATAGTAAATACGATAAACAGCATAGATAAATCTTAATGACAAAATTCTCTTCCCCAGGTGAGGATCAAACTAACAACCTCGGCATTTCTCACAGGCACTGCTCTATAAGTTCCGCGCGCTAACCAGCTGCGCCACTGGGGATACAAAACATCGATTGATAGGAGTATAATAATAGTTATGTTTGTTCAATTAATCATTTATAATTCACGTCTAAAATGTAGAAGCGTCATATCCTTGAAAAGAATGTATTAAAAGTAAAATGGGCAACCAAACATAGTAAATACGATAAACAGCATAGATAAATTTTAATGGAAAAAATCCTGAGGATCGAACTCACAACCTCGGCATTCCTCGCAGGCACTGCTGTATAAGTACCGCGCGCTAACCAATTGCGCCACTGGGGATACAAAACATCGCTTGATAGGAGAATAACTAATAATAGTTATGTTTGTTCAATTAATCATTTATAATTCACGTCTAAAATGTAAAAGCGTCATATCCAAGAAAATAATGTATTAAAATTAAATGGGCAACCACACATAGTAAATACGATAAACAGCATAGATAAATCTTAATGAAAAAATTCTCTTCCCCAGGTGAGGATCAAACTAACAACCTCGGCATTTCTCACAGGCACTGCTCTATAAGTTCCGCGCGCTAACCAGCTGCGCAACAGGGGATACAGAACATCGCTTCATAGGAGAATAACTGATAATTCTTATGTTTGTTTCATTAATCATTTATAATTCACGTGTAAAATGTAGAAGCGTCAATTCCTTGAAAAGAAAGTATTAAAAGTAAAATGGGCAACCACACATAGAAAATTCGATAAACAGCATAGATATATCTTAATGGAAAAAATTCTCTTCCCCAGGTGAGGATCGAACTCACAACGTCGGCATTCCTCGCAGGGACTGCTGTATAAGTACCGCGCGCTAACCAGTTGCGCCACTGGGGATACAAAACATCGATTGATAGAAGAATAACGAATAACAGTGATGTTTTTTCAAATAATCATTTATAATTCACGTCTAAAATGTAGAAGCGTGATATCCTTGAAAAGAATGTATTAAAAGTAAAATGGGCAACCACACATAGTAAACATCGCTTGATAGGAAAATAACTAATAATAGTTATGTTTGTTCAATTAATCATTTATATATCACGTCTAAAATGAAGAAGCGTCATATCCTTCAAAAGAATGTATTAAAAGTAAAATGGGCAACCACACATAGCAAATACGATAAACAGCATAGATAAATCTTAATAAAAAATTCTCTTCCCCCAGGTGAGGATCAAACTAACAACTTCGGCATTTCTCACAGGCACTGCTCTATAAGTTCCGCGCGCTAACCAGCTGCTCAACAGGGGATACAGAACATCGCTTCATAGGAGAATAACTGATAGTTCTTATGTTCGTTTCATTAATCATTTATAATTCACGTGTAAAATGTAGAAGCGTCATATCCTTGAAAAGAATGTATTAAAAGTAAAATGGGCAACCAAACATAGTAAATACGATAAACAGCATAGATAAATTTTAATGGAAAAAATCCTGAGGATCGAACTCACAACCTCGGCATTCCTCGCAGGCACTGCTGTATAAGTACCGCGCGATAACCAATTGCGCCACTGGGGATACAAAACATCGATTGATAGAAGAATAACGAATAACAGTGATGTTTTTTCAAATAATCATTTATAATTCACGTCTAAAATGTAGAAGCGTGATATCCTTGAAAAGAATGTATTAAAAGTAAAATGAGCAACCACACATAGTAATTACGATAAACAGCATAGATAAAACTTAATGGAAAAAATCCTGAGGATCGAACTCACAACCTCGGCATTCCTTGCAGGTACTGCTGTATAAGAACCACGCGCTAACCAGTTGCGTCACTGGGGATACAAAGCATCGCTTGATAGGAGAATAACTAATAATAGTTATGTTTGTTCAATTAATCTTTTATAATTCACGTCTAAAATGTAGAAGCGTCATATCCTTGAAAAGAATGTATTAAAAGTAAAATGAGCATCCACACATTGTAATTATGACAAACAGCATCGATAAATCTTTATGGAAAAAATTCTTTTCCCCAGGTGAAGATCGAACTCACAACCTCGGCATTCCTCGCAGGCACTACTGTATAAGTACCGCGCGCTAACCAGTTGCGCCACTGGGTATACAAAACATTGCTTGATAGGAGAATATCTAATAATAGTTATGTTTGTTCAATTAATCATTTATAATTCCCGTCTAAAATGTAGAAGCGTCATATCCTTGAAAATAATGTATTAAAAGTAAAATGGGCAACCACACATAGTAAATACGATAAACAGCATAGATAAATCTTAGTGGAAAAATTCTCTTCCCCAGGTGAGGATAGAACTCACAACCTCGTCATTCCTCGCATGCACTACTGTATAAGTACCGCGCGCTAACCAGTCGCGCCACTGGGGATACAAAACATCGCTTGATAGGAGAATAACTAATAATAGTTATGTTTGTTCAATTAATCATTTATAATTCACGTCTAAAATGTAGAAGCGTCAAATCCTTGAAAAGAATGTATTAAAAGTAAAATGGGCAACCACACATAGTAAATACGATAAACAGCATAGATAAATCTTAGTGGAAAAATTCTCTTCCCCAGGTGAGGATCGAACTCACAACCTCGGCATTCCTCGCAGGCACTGCTGTATAAGTACCGCGCGCTAACCAGTTGCGCCACTGGGGTTACAAAACACCGCTTGATAGGAGAATAAGTAATAATAGTTATGTTTGTTCAATTAATCATTTATAATTTACATCTAAAATGTAGAAGCGTCATATCCTTGAAAAGAATTTATTAAAAGTAAAATGGGCAACCACACATAGTAAATACGATAAACAGCATATATAAATCTTAATGGAAAAGTTCTCTTCCCCAGGTGAGGATCGAACGCACAACCTCGGCATTCCTCGCAGGCACTGCTGTATAAGTACCGCGCGCTAACCAGTTGCGCCACTGGGGATACAAAGCAAACGCTTGATAGGAGAATAACTAATAATAGTTATGTTTGTTCAATTAATCATTAATATATCACGTCTAAAATGTAGAAGCGTCATATCCATGAAAATAATGTATTAAATGTAAAATGGGCAACCACACATAGTAAATACGATAAACAGCATAGATAAATCTTCAGAAAAAATTTTTCTTCCCCCAGTGAGGATCGAACTAACAACCTCGGCATTTCTCACATACATTGCTCTAAAAGTTCCGCGCTATAACCAGCTGCTCAACAGGGGATACAGAACATCGCTTCATAGGAGAATAACTGATAATTCTAACGTTTTTTTCATTAATCATTTATAATTCACGTGTAAAATGTTGAAGCGTCAATTCCTTGAAAAGAAAGAATTAAAAGTAAAATGGGCAACCAAACATAGTAAATACGATAAACAGCATAGATAAATCCTAATGGAAAAATTTTCTTCCGTAGGTGAGGATCGAACTCACAACCTCGGTATTCCTCGCAGGCACTGCTGTATAAGTACCGCGCGCTAACCAGTTGCGCCACTGGGGATACAAAACATCGCTTGATAGGAGAATAACTAATAATAGTTTTGTTTGTTCAATTATTCATTTATATTCCCGTCTAAAATGTAGAAGCGTCATATTCATGAAAATAATGTATTATATGTAAAATGAGCAACCACACATTGTAATTAAGATAAACAGCATCGATAAGTCTTTATGGAAAAAATCCTCTTCCCCAGGTGAAGATCGAACTCACAACATCGGCATTCCTCGCAGGCACTGCTGTATAAGTACCGCGCACTAACCAGTTGCGCCACTGGGGATACAAAACATCGCTTGATAGGAGAATAACTAATAATAGTTATGTTTGTTCAATTAATCATTTATAATTCACGTCTAAAATGTAGAAGCGTCATATCCTTGAAAAGAATGTATAAAAAGTAAAATGGGCAACAACACATAGTAAATACGATAAACAGCATAGATAAATCTTAGTGGAAAAATTCTCTTCCCCAGGTGAAGATCGAACTCACAACCTCGGCATTCCTCGCAGGCACTGCTGTATAAGTACCGCGCGATAACCAGTTGCGCCACTGGGGATACAAAACATCGTTTCATAGGAGAATAACTAATAATAGTTACGTTTGTTCAATTAATCATTTATAATTCACGTCTAAAATGTAGAAGCGTCATATCCAAGAAAAGAATGTATTAAAAATAAAATGGGCAACCACACATAGTAAATACGATAAACATCATAGATAAATCTTAATGACAAAATTATCTTCCCCCAGGTGAGGATCAAACTAACAATTTCGCCATTTCTCACATTCACTGCTCTATAAGTTCCGCGCGCTAACCAGCTGCGCAACAGGGGATACAGAACATCGCTTCATAGGAGAATAACTGATAATTCTTATGTTTGTTTCATTAATCATTTATAATTCACGTGTAAAATGTAGAAGCGTCAATTCCTTGAAAAGAAAGCATTAAATTAAAATGGGCAACCAAACATAGTAAATACGATAAACAGCATAGATAAATCGTAATGAAAAATTTTCTTCCGTAGGTGAGGATCGAACTCACAACCTCGGCATTCCTCGCAGGCACGCCTGTATAAGTACCGCGCGCTAACCAGTTGCGCCACTGGGGATACAAAAGAACGCTTGATAGGAGAATAACTAATAATAATTATGTATGTTCAATTATTCATTTATATTCCCGTCTAAAATGTAGAAGCGTCATATCCATGAAAATAATGTATTAAAAGTAAAATGAGCAACCACACATAGTAATTACGATAAACAGCATAGATAAAACTTAATGGAAAAAATCCTGAGGATCGAACTCACAACCTCGGCATTCCTCGCAGGTACTGCTGTATAAGTACCACGCGCTAACCTGTTGCGCCACTGGGGATACAAAGCATCGCTTAATAGGAGAATAACGAATAATAGTGATGTTTGTTCAATTAATCATTTATATATCACGTCTAAAATGTAGAAGCGTCATATCCATGCAAATAATGTATTAAAAGTAAAATGGGCAACCACACATAGTAAATACGATAAACAGCATAGATAAATCTTAGTGGAAAAATTCTCTTCCCCAGGTGAGGACCGAACTCACTACCTCGGCATTCCTCGCAGGCACTGCTGTATAAGTCCCGCGCGCTAACCAGTTGCTCCACTGGGTATACTGAACATCGCTTGATAGGAAAGTAACTAATAATAGTTATGTTTGTTCAATTAATCATTTATATATCACGTCTAAAATGAAGAAGCGTCATATCCTTGAAAATAATGTATTAAAAGTAAAATGGACAACCACACATAGTAAATACGATAAACAGCATAGATAAATCTTAATGACAAAATTCTCTTCCCCAGGTGAGGATCAAACTAACAACCTCGGCATTTCTCACAGGCACTGCTCTATAAGTTCCGCGAGCTAACCAGCTGCGCAACAAGGGATACAGAACATCGTTTCATAGGAAAATAACTGATAATTCTTATGTTTTTTTCATTAATCATTTATAATTCACGTGTAAAATGTAGAAGCGTCAATTCCTTGAAAAGAAAGTATTAAAAGTAAAATGGGCAACCAAACATAGTAAATACGATAAACAGCATAGATAAATCTTAATGGAAAAATTTCCTTCCCCAGGAGAAGCATCGAACTCACAACCTCGGCATTCCTCGCAAGAACTGCTGTATAAGTACCGCGAGCTAACCAGTTTCGCCACTGGGGATACAAAACATCGCTTGATAGGAGAATAACTAATAATATTTATGTTTGTTCAATTATTCATTTATAATTCACGTCTAAAATGTAGAAGCGTCATATCCTTGAAAAGAATGTATTAAAAGTAAAATGGGCAACCACACATAGTAAATACGATAAACAGCATAGATAAATCTTAATGACAAAATTCTCTTCCCCAGGTGAGGATCAAACTAACAACCTCGGCATTTCTCACAGTTACTGCTCTATAAGTTAAGCGAGCTAACCAGCTGCGCAACAAGGGATACAGAACATCGCTTCATAGGAAAATAACTGATAATTCTTATGTTTTTTTCATTAATCATTTATAATTCACGTGTAAAATGTAGAAGCGTCAATTCCTTGAAAAGAAAGTATTAAAAGTAAAATGGGCAACCAAACATAGTAAATACGATAAACAGCATAGATAAATCTTAATGGAAAAATTTCCTTCCCCAGGAGAAGCATCGAACTCACAACCTCGGCATTCCTCGCAGGCACTGCTGTATAAGTACCGCGCGATAACCAGTTGCGCCACTGGGGATACAAAACATCGATTGATAGAAGAATAACGAATAACAGTGATGTTTTTTCAAATAATCATTTATAATTCACGTCTAAAATGTAGAAGCGTGATATCCTTGAAAAGAATGTATTAAAAGTAAAATGAGCAACCACACATAGTAATTACGATAAACAGCATAGATAAAACTTAATGGAAAAAATCCTGAGGATCGAACTCACAACCTCGGCATTCCTTGCAGGTACTGCTGTATAAGAACCACGCGCTAACCAGTTGCGTCACTGGGGATACAAAGCATCGCTTGATAGGAGAATAACTAATAATAGTTATGTTTGTTCAATTAATCTTTTATAATTCACGTCTAAAATGTAGAAGCGTCATATCCTTGAAAAGAATGTATTAAAAGTAAAATGAGCATCCACACATTGTAATTATGATAAACAGCATCGATAAATCTTTATGGAAAAAATTCTTTTCCCCAGGTGAAGATCGAACTCACAACCTCGGCATTCCTCGCAGGTACTGCTGTATAAGTACCGGGCGCTAACCAATAGCGCCACTGGGGATACAAAGCAACGCTTGATAGGAGAATAACTAATAATAATTATGTTATTCAATTATTCATTTATATTCCCGTCTAAAATGTAGAAGCGTCATATCCATGAAAATAATGTATTAAATGTAAAATGGGCAACCACACATAGTAAATACGATAAACAGCATAGATAAATCTTCAGGAAAAATTTTTCTTCCCCCAGTGAGGATCGAACTAACAACCTCGGCATTTCTCACATACATTGCTCTAAAAGTTCCGCGCTATAACCAGCTGCTCAACAGGGGATACAGAACATCGCTTCATAGGAGAATAACTGATAATTCTTACGTTTTTTTCATTAATCATTTATAATTCACGTGTAAAATGTAGAAGCGTCAATTCCTTGAAAAGAAAGTATTAAAAGTAAAATGGGCAACCAAACATAGTAAATACGATAAACAGCATAGATAAATCCTAATGGAAAAATTTTCTTCCGTAGGTGAGGATCGAACTCACAACCTCGGTATTCCTCGCAGGCACTGCTGTATAAGTGCCGCGCGCTAACCAGTTGCGCCACTGGGGATACAAAACAACGCTTGATAGGAGAATAACTAATAATAGTTTTGTTTGTTCAATTATTCATTTATATTCCCGTCTAAAATGTAGAAGCGTCATATTCATGAAAATAATGTATTATATGTAAAATGGGCAACCACACATAGTAAATACGATAAACAGCATAGATAAATCTTCAGGAAAAATTTTTCTTCCCCCAGTGAGGATCGCACTAACAACCTCGGCATTTCTCACATACATTGCTCTAAAAGTTCCACGCTCTAACCAGCTGCGCAACTGGGGATACAGAACATCGCTTCTTAGGAGAATAACTGATTATTCTTATGTTTGTTCCATTAATCATTTATAATTCACGTGTAAAATGTAGAAGCGTCAATTCCTTGAAAAGAAAGTATTAAAAGTAAAATGGGCAACCACACATAGTAAATACGATAAACAGCATAGATAAATCTTAATGGAAAAAATCCTGAGAATCGAACTCACAACCTCGGCATTCCTCGCAGGTACTGCTGTATAAGTACCGCGCGCTAACCAGTTGCGCCACTGGGGATACAAAACATCAATTGATATTAGTATAACGAATAATAGTGATGTTTGTTCAATTAATCATTTATAATTCACGTCTAAAATGTAAAAGCGCCATATCCTTGAAAAGAATGTATAAAAAGTAAAATGGGCAACAACACATAGTAAATACGATAAACAGCATAGATAAGTCTTTATGGAAAAAATCCTCCTCCCCAGGAGAAGATCGAACTCACAACATCGGCATTCCTCGCAGGCACTGCTGTATAAGTACCGCGCACTAACCAGTTGCGCCACTGGGGATACAAAACATCGCTTGATAGGAGAATAACTAATAATAGTTATGTTTGTTCAATTAATCATTTATAATTCACGTCTAAAATGTAGAAGCGTCATATCCTTGAAAAGAATGTATAAAAAGTAAAATGGGCAACAACACATAGTAAATACGATAAACAGCATAGATAAATCTTAGTGGAAAAATTCTCTTCCCCAGGTGAAGATCGAACTCTTAACCTCGGCATTCCTCGCAGGCACTGCTGTATAAGTACCGCGCGATAACCAGTTGCGCCACTGGGGATACAAAACATCGTTTGATAGGAGAATAACTAATAATAGTTACGTTTGTTCAATTAATCATTTATAATTCACGTCTAAAATGTAGAAGCGTCATATCCAAGAAAAGAATGTATTAAAAATAAAATGGGCAACCACACATAGTAAATACGATAAACATCATAGATAAATCTTAATGACAAAATTATCTTCCCCCAGGTGAGGATCAAACTAACAATTTCGCCATTTCTCACATTCACTGCTCTATAAGTTCCGCGCGCTAACCAGCTGCGCAACAGGGGATACAGAACATCGCTTCATAGGAGAATAACTGATAATTCTTATGTTTGTTTCATTAATCATTTATAATTCACGTGTAAAATGTAGAAGCGTCAATTCCTTGAAAAGAAAGCATTAAATTAAAATGGGCAACCAAACATAGTAAATACGATAAACAGCATAGATAAATCGTAATGAAAAATTTTCTTCCGTAGGTGAGGATCGAACTCACAACCTCGGCATTCCTCGCAGGCACGCCTGTATAAGTACCGCGCGCTAACCAGTTGCGCCACTGGGGATACAAAAGAACGCTTGATAGGAGAATAACTTATAATAATTATATTTGTTCAATTATTCATTTATATTCCCGTCTAAAATGTAGAAGCGTCATATCCATGAAAATAATGTATTAAAAGTAAAATGAGCAACCACACATAGTAATTACGATAAACAGCATAGATAAAACTTAATGGAAAAAATCCTGAGGATCGAACTCACAACCTCGGCATTCCTCGCAGGTACTGCTGTATAAGTACCACGCGCTAACCTGTTGCGCCACTGGGGATACAAAGCATCGCTTAATAGGAGAATAACGAATAATAGTGATGTTTGTTCAATTAATCATTTATATATCACGTCTAAAATGTAGAAGCGTCATATCCATGCAAATAATGTATTAAAAGTAAAATGGGCAACCACACATAGTAAATACGATAAACAGCATAGATAAATCTTAGTGGAAAAATTCTCTTCCCCAGGTGAGGACCGAACTCACTACCTCGGCATTCCTCGCAGGCACTGCTGTATAAGTCCCGCGCGATAACCAGTTGCTCCACTGGGAATACAAAACATCGCTTGATAGGTGAATAACTAATAATAGTTATGTTTGTTCAATTAATCATTTATATATCACGTCTAAAATGAAGAAGCGTCATATCCTTGAAAATAATGTATTAAAAGTAAAATGGACAACCACACATAGTAAATACGATAAACAGCATAGATAAATCTTAATGACAAAATTCTCTTCCCCAGGTGAGGATCAAACTAACAACCTCGGCATTTCTCACAGGCACTGCTCTATAAGTTCCGCGAGCTAACCAGCTGCGCAACAAGGGATACAGAACATCGTTTCATAGGAAAATAACTGATAATTCTTATGTTTTTTTCATTAATCATTTATAATTCACGTGTAAAATGTAGAAGCGTCAATTCCTTGAAAAGAAAGTATTAAAAGTAAAATGGGCAACCAAACATAGTAAATACGATAAACAGCATAGATAAATCCTAATGGAAAAATTTTCTTCCGTAGGTGAGGATCGAACTCACAACCTCGGTATTCCTCGCAGGCACTGCTGTATAAGTGCCGCGCGCTAACCAGTTGCGCCACTGGGGATACAAAACATCGCTTGATAGGAGAATAACTAATAATATTTATGTTTGTTCAATTATTCATTTATAATTCACGTCTAAAATGTAGAAGCGTCATATCCTTGAAAAGAATGTATTAAAAGTAAAATGGGCAACCACACATAGTAAATACGATAAACAGCATAGATATATCTTAATGAAAAAAATTCTCTTCCCCAGGTGAGGATCGAACTCACAATCTCGGCAGTCCTCGCAGGCACTGCTGTATAAGTACCGCGCGCTAACCAGTTGCGCCACTGGGTATACTGAACATCGCTTGATAGGAAAATAACTAATAATAGTTATGTTTGTTCAATTAATCATTTATATATCACGTCTAAAATGAAGAAGCGTCATATCCTTGAAAATAATGTATTAAAAGTAAAATGGACAACCACACATAGTAAATACGATAAACAGCATAGATAAATCTTAATGACAAAATTCTCTTCCCCAGGTGAGGATCAAACTAACAACCTCGGCATTTCTCACAGGCACTGCTCTATAAGTTCCGCGAGCTAACCAGCTGCGCAACAAGGAATAGAGAACATCGCTTCATAGGAAAATAACTGATAATTCTTATGTTTTTTTCATTAATCATTTATAATTCACGTGTAAAATGTAGAAGCGTCAATTCCTTGAAAAGAAAGTATTAAAAGTAAAATGGGCAACCAAACATAGTAAATACGATAAACAGCATAGATAAATCTTAATGGAAAAATTTCCTTCCCCAGGAGAAGCATCGAACTCACAACCTCGGCATTCCTCGCAAGAACTGCTGTATAAGTACCGCGAGCTAACCAGTTTCGCCACTGGGGATACAAAACATCGCTTGATAGGAGAATAACTAATAATATTTATGTTTGTTCAATTATTCATTTATAATTCACGTCTAAAATGTAGAAGCGTCATATCCTTGAAAAGAATGTATTAAAAGTAAAATGGGCAACCACACATAGTGAATACGATAAACAGCATAGATATATCTTAATGGAAAAAATTCTCTTCCCCAGGTGAGGATCGAACTCACAACCTCGGCATTCCTCGCAGGCACTGCTGTATAAGTACCGCGCGCTAACCAGTTGCGCCACTGGGGATACAAAAAAACCGCTTGATAGGAGAATAACTAATAATAGTTACGTTTGTTCAATTAATCATTTATAATTCACGTCTAAAATGAAGAAGCGTCATATCCTTGAAATGAATGTATTAAAAGTAAAATGGGCAACCACACATAGTGAATACGATAAACAGCATAGATATATCTTAATGGAAAAAATTCTCTTCCCCAGGTGATTATCGAACTCACAACCTCGGCATTCCTCGCAGGCACGCCTGTATAAGTACCGCGCGCTAACCAGTTGCGCCACTGGGGATACTAAACATCGCTTGATAGGAAAATAACTAATAATAGTTATGTTTGTTCAATTAATCATTTATATATCATGTCTAAAATGAAGAAGCGTCATATCCTTGAAAAGAATGTATTAAAAATAAATGGGCAACCACACATAGTAAATACGATAAACAGCATAGATAAATCTTAATGACAAAATTCTCTTCCTTAGGTGAGGATCAAACTAACAACCTCGGCATTTCTCACACGCACTGCTCTATACGTTCCGCGGGCTAACCAGCTGCGCAACAGGGGATACAGAACATCGCTTCATAGGAGAATAACTGATAATTCTGAAGTTTGTTTCATTAATCATTTATAATTCACGTGAAAATGTAGAAGTGTCCATTCCTTGAAAAGAAAGTATTAAAAGTAAAATGGGCAACCACACATAGTAAATACGATAAACAGCATAGATATATCTTAATGGAAAAAATTCTCTTCCCCAGGTGAGGATCGAACTCACTACCTCGGCATTCCTCGCAGGCACTGCTGTATAAGTTCCGCGCGCTAACCAGTTGCTCCACTGGGGATACAAAACATCGCTTGATAGGTGAATAACTAATAATAGTTATGTTTGTTCAATTAATCATTTATAATTCACGTCTAAAATGTAGAAGCGTCATATCCTTGAAAAGAATGTATTAAAAGTAAAATGGGCAACCACACATAGTAAATACGATAAACAGCATAGATATATCTTAATGGAAAAAATTCTCTTCCGCAGGTGAGGATCGAACTCACAATCTCGGCAGTCCTCTCAGGCACTGCTGTATAAGTACCGCGCGCTAACCAGTTGCGCCACTGGGGATACAAAACATCGCTTGATATAAGAATAACTAATAATAGTTACGTTTGTTCAATTAATCATTTATAATTCACGTCTAAAATGAAGAAGCGTCGTATCCTAGAAATGAATGTATTAAAAGTAAAATGGGCAACCACACATAGAGAATACGATAAACAGCATAGATATATCTTAATGGAAAAAATTCTCTTCCCCAGGTGAGGATCGAACTCACAACCTTGGCGTTCCTCGCAGGCACTGCTGTATAAGTACCGCGCGCTAACCAGTTGCGCCACTGGGGATACTAAACATCGCTTGATAGGAAAATAACTAATAATAGTTATGTTTGTTCAATTAATCATTTACATATCACGTCTAAAATGAAGAAGCGTCATATCCTTGAAAAGAATGTATTAAAAGTAAAATGGGCAACCACACATAGTAAATACGATAAACAGCATAGATAAATCTTAATGACAAAATTCTCTTCCTTAGGTGAGGATCAAACTAACAACCTCGGCATTTCTCACACGCACTGCTCTATAAGTTCCGCGGTCTAACCAGCTGCGCAACAGGGGATACAGAACAGCGCTTCATAGGAGAATAACTGATAATTCTTATGTTTGTTTCATTAATCATTTATAATTCACGTGTAAAATGTAGAAGCGTCAATTCCTTGAAAAGAAAGTATTAAAAGTAAAATGGGCAACCAAACATAGTAAATACGATAAACAGCATAGATAAATCTTAATGGAAAAATTTCTTTCCCCAGGAGAAGGATCGAACTCACAACCTCGGCATTCCTCGCAAGAACTGCTGTATAAGTACCGCGAGCTAACCAGTTGCGCCACTGGGGATACAAAACATCGCTTGATAGGAGAATAACTACTAATATTTATGTTTGTTCAATTATTCATTTATAATTCACGTCTAAAATGTAGAAGCGTCATATCCATGAAAATAATGTATTAAAAGTAAAATGGGCAACCACACATAGTAAATACGATAAACAGCATAGATAAATCTTAATGACAAAATTCTCTTCCCCAGGTGAGGATCAAACTAACAATCTCGGCATTTCTCACAGGCACTGCTCTTTAAGTTCCGCGCGCTAACCAGCTGCGCATTACGGGATACAGAACATCGCTTCATAGGAGAATAACTGATAATTCTTATGTTTGTTTCATTAATCATTTATAATTCACGTGTAAAATGTAGAAGCGTCAATTCCTTGAAAAGAAAGTATTAAAAGTAAAATGGGCAACCAAACATAGTAGATACGATAAACAGCATAGATAAATCTTAATGGAAAAATTCTCTTCCCCAGGTGAGGATCGAACTCACAACCTCGGCAGTCCTCGCAGGCACTTCTGTATAAGTACCGCGCGCTAACCAGTTGCGCCACTGGGGATACAAAACATCGCTTGATAGGAGAATAACTAATAATAGTTAAGTTTGTTCAATTAATCATTTATAATTCACGTCTAAAATGTAGAAGCGTCATATCCTTGAAATGAATGTATTAAAAGTAAAATGGGCAACCACACATAGTAAATACGATAAACAGCATAGATATATCTTAATGGAAAAAATTCTCTTCCCCAGGTGAGGATCGAACTCACAACCTCGGCATTCCTCGCAGGCACTGCTGTATAAGTACCGCGCGCTAACCAGTTGCGCCACTGGGGATACTAAACATCGCTTGATAGGAAAATAACTAATAATAGTTATGTTTGTTCAATTAATCATTTACATATCACGTCTAAAATGAAGAAGCTTCATATCCTTGAAAAGAATGTATTAAAAGTAAAATGGGCAACCACACATAGTAAATACGATAAACAGCATAGATAAATCTTAATGACAAAATTCTCTTCCTTAGGTGAGGATCAAACTAACAACCTCGGCATTTCTCACACGCACTGCTCTATAAGTTCCGCGCGGTAACCAGCTGCGAAACAGGGGATACAGAACATCGCTTCATAGGAGAATAACTGATAAATCTGAAGTTTGTTTCATTAATCATTTATAATTCACGTGTAAAAATTAGAAGCGTCAATTCCTTGAAAAGAAAGTATTAAAAGTAAAATGGGCAACCAAACATAGTAAATACGATAAACAGCATAGATAAATCTTAATGGAAAAATTCTCTTCCCCCAGTGAGGATCGAACTCACAACCTCGGCATTTCTCGCAAGAACTGCTGTATAAGTACCGCGAGCTAACCAGTTGCGCCACTGGGGATACAAAACATCGCTTGATAGGAGAATAACTAATAATATTTATGTTTGTTCAATTATTCATTTATAATTCACGTCTAAAATGTAGAAGCGTCATATCCATGAAAATAATGTATTAAAAGTAAAATGGGCAACCACACATAGTAAATACGATAAACAGCATATATAAATCTTAATGACAAAATTCTCTTCCCCAGGTGAGGATCAAACTAACAATCTCGGCATTTCTCACAGGCACTGCTCTACAAGTTCCGCGCGCTAACCAGCTGCGTATTAGGAGATACAGAACATCGCTTCATAGGAGTATATCTTATAATTCTTATGTTTGTTTCATTAATCATTTATAATTCACGTGTAAAATGTAGAAGCGTCAATTCCTTGAAAAGAAAGTATTAAAAGTAAAAAGGGCAACCAAACATAGTAAATACGATAAACAGCATAGATAAATCTTAATGCAAAAATTCTCTTCCCCGGGTGAGGATCGAACTCACAACCTCGGCATTCCTCGCAGGTACTGCTGTATAAGTACCACGCGCTAACCAGTTGCGCCACTGGGGATACAAAACATCGCTTGATAGGAGAATAACTAATAATAGTTACGTTTGTTCAATTAATCATTTATAATTCACGTCTAAAATGTAGAAGCGTCATATCCTTGAAAAGAATGTATTAAAAGTAAAATGGGCAACCACACATAGTAAATACGATAAACAGCATAGATATATCTTAATGGAAAAAATTCTCTTCCCCAGGTGAGGATCGAACTCACAACCTCGGCATTCCTCGCAGGCACTGCTGTATAAGTACCGCGCGCTAACCAGTTGCGCCACTGGGGATACTAAACATCGCTTGATAGGAAAATAACTAATAATAGTTATGTTTGTTCAATTAATCATTTACATATCACGTCTAAAATGAAGAAGCGTCATATCCTTGAAAAGAATGTATTAAAAGTAAAATGGGCAACCACACATAGTAAATACGATAAACAGCATAGATAAATCTTAATGACAAAATTCTCTTCCTTAGGTGAGGATCAAACTAAAAACCTCGGCATTTCTCACACGCACTGCTCTATAAGTTCCGCGCGCTAACCAGCTGCGAAACAGGGGATACAGAACATCGCTTCATAGGAGAATAACTGATAAATCTGAAGTTTGTTTCATTAATCATTTATAATTCACGTGTAAAATGTAGAAGCGTCAATTCCTTGAAAAGAAAGTATTAAAAGTAAAATGGGCAACCAAACATAGTAAATACGATAAACAGCATAGATAAATCTTAATGGAAAAATTCTCTTCCCCCAGTGAGGATCGAACTCACAACCTCGGCATTCCTCGCAGGCACTGCTGTATAAGTACCACGCGCTAACCAGTTGCGCCACTGGGGATACAGAACATCGCTTCATAGGAGAATAACTGATAATTCTTATGTTTGTTTCATAAATCATTTATAATTCACGTCTAAAATGTAGAAGCGTCATATCCATGAAAATAATGTATTAAAAGTAAAATGGGCAACCACACATAGTAAATACGATAAACAGCATATATAAATCTTAATGACAAAATTCTCTTCCCCAGGTGAGGATCAAACTAACAATCTCGGCATTTCTCACAGGCATTGCTCTATTAGTTCCGCGCGCTAACCAGCTGCGCAACTGGGGATACAGAACATCGTTTCTTAGGAGAATAACTGATAATTCTTATGTTTGTTCCATTAATCATTTATAATTCACGTGTAAAATGTAGAAGCGTCAATTCCTTGAAAAGAAAGTATTAAAAGTGAAATGGGCAACCAAACATAGTAAATACGATAAACAGCATAGATAAATCTTGACGGAAAAGTTTTTCTTCCCCTAGTGAGGATCAAACTAACAATCTCGGCATTTCTCACAGGCATTGCTCTATAAGTTCCGCGCGCTAACCAGCTGCGCAACTGGGGATACAGAACATCGTTTCTTAGGAGAATAACTGATAATTCTTATGTTTGTTCCATTAATCATTTATATTTCACGTGTAAAATGTAGAAGCGTCAATTCCTTGAAAAGAAAGTATTAAAAGTAAAATGGGCAACCAAACATAGTAAATACGATAAACAGCATAGATAAATCTTGACGGAAAAGTTTTTCTTCCCCCAGTGAGGATCAAACTAACAATCTCGGCATTTCTCACAGGCATTGCTCTATAAGTTCCGCGCGCTAACCAGCTGCGCAACTGGGGATACAGAACATCGTTTCTTAGGAGAATAACTGATAATTCTTATGTTTGTTCCATTAATCATTTATAATTCACGTGTAAAATGTAGAAGCGTCAATTCCTTGAAAAGAAAGTATGAAAAGTAAAATGGGCAACCAAACATAGTAAATACGATAAACAGCATAGATAAATCTTAATGGAAAAATTCTCTTCCCCAGGTGATGATCGAACTCACAACCTCGGCATTCCTCGCAGGCACTGCTGTATAAGTACCGCGCGCTAACCAGTTGCGCCACTGGGGATACTAAACATCGCTTGATAGGAGAATAACTAATAATAGTTATATTTGGTCAATTAATCATTTATATATCACGTCTAAAATGAAGAAGCGTCATATCCTTGAAAAGAATGTATTAAAAGTAAAATGGGCAACCACACATAGTAAATACGATAAGCAGCATAGATAAATCTTTATGGAAAAAAACCTTTTTTAAAGGTGAGGATCGAACTCACAACCTTCGGCATTCCTCCCATGCACTGCTGTATAAGTGCCGCGCGCTAACCAGTTGCGCCACTACGGACACAAAACATCGCTTGATAGGAGAATAACTAATAAGAGTTATGTTTGTTCAATTAATCATTTAAAATGTACTTCTAAAATGTAGAAGCGTCATATCTTTCAAAAGAAAGTATTAAAAGTAAAATGGGCAACCACACATAGTAAATGCGATAAACAGCATAGATAAATCTTAATGGAAAAAATTCTCTTCCCCAGGTGAGGATCGAACTCACAACCTCGGCATTCCTCGCAGGAACTGCTGCATAAGTACCGCGCGCTAACCAGTTGCGCCACTGGGGACACAAAACGTGGATTGATAGTTGAATAACGAATAATAGTGATGTTTGTTCAATTAATCATTTATAATTCACGTCTAAAATGTAGAAGCGTCATATCCTTGAAAAGAATGTATTAAAAGTAAAATGGGCAACCACACATAGTAATTCCGATAAACAGCATAGATAAATCTTAATGGAAAAAATTCTCTTCCCCAGGTGAGGATCGAACTCACAACCTCGGCATTCCTCGCAGGCACTGCTGTATAAGTACCGCGCGCTAACCAGTTGCGCCACTGGGGATACTAAACATAGCTTGATAGGAAAATAACTAATAATAGTTATGTTTGTTCAATTAATCATTTATATATCACGTCTAAAATGAAGAAGCGTCATATCCTTGAAAAGAATGTATTAAAAGTAAAATGGGCAACCACACATAGTAAATACGATAAACAGCATAGATAATTCTTAATGGAAAAAATTCTCTTCCCCAGGTGAGGATCGAACTCACAACCTCGGCATTCCTCGCAGGAACTGCTGCATAAGTACCGCGCGCTAACCAGTTGCGCCACTGGGGACACAAAACATGGATTGATAGTTGAATAACGAATAATAGTGATGTTTGTTCAATTAATCATTTATAATTCACGTCTAAAATGTAGAAGCGTCATATCCAAGAAAAGAATGTATTAAAAGTACAATGGCCAACCACACATAGTAAATACGATAAGCAGCATAGATAAATCTTTATGGAAAAAAACCTTTTTTAAAGGTGAGGATCGAACTCACAACCTCGGCATTCCTCGCAGGCACTGCTGTATAAGTGCCGCGCGCTAACCAGTTGCGCCACTACGGACACAAAACATCGCTTGATAGGAGAATAACTAATAAGAGTTATGTTTGTTCAATTAATCATTTAAAATTTACTTCTAAAATGTAGAAGCGTCATATCTTTCAAAAGAAAGTATTAAAAGTAAAATGGGCAACCACACATAGTAAATGCGATAAACAGCATAGATAAATCTTAATGGAAAAAATTCTCTTCCCCAGGTGAGGATCGAACTCACAACCTCGGCATTCCTCGCAGGCACTGCTGTATAAGTACCGCGCGCTAACCAGTTGCGCCACTGGGGATACAAAACATCGATTGATAGGAGAATAACGAATAATAGTGATGTTTGTTCAATTAATCATTTATAATTCACGTCTAAAATGTAGAAGCGTCATATCCTTGAAAAGAATGTATTAAAAGTAAAATGGGCAACCACACATGGTAAATACGATAAACAGCATAGATATATCTTAATGGAAAAAATTCTCTTCCCCAGGTGAGGATCGAACTCACAACCTCGGCATTCCTCGCAGGTACTGCTGTATAAGTACTGCGCGCTAACCAGTTGCGCCACTGGGGATACTAAACATCGCTTGATAGGAAAATAACTAATAATAGTTATGTTTGTTCAATTAATCATTTATATATCACGTCTAAAATGAAGAAGCGTCATATCCTTGAAAAGAATGTATTAAAAGTAAAATGGGCAACCACACATAGTAAATACGATAAACAGCATAGATAAATCTTAATGACAAAATTCTCTTCCTTAGGTGAGGATCAAACTAACAACCTCGGCATTTCTCACACGCACTGCTCTATAAGTTCCGCGCGCTAACCAGCTGCGCAACAGGGGATACAGAACATCGCTTCATAGGAGAATAACTGATAAATCTGAAGTTTGTTTCATTAATCATTTATAATTCACGTGTAAAATGTATAAGCGTCAATTTCTTGAAAAGAAAATATTAAAAGTAAAAGGGGCAACCAAACATAGTAAATACGATAAACAGCATAGATAAATCTTGACGGAAAAGTTTTTCTTCCCCCAGTGAGGATCGAACTAACAACCTCGGCATTTCTCACAGGCATTGCTCTATAAGTTCCGCGCGCTAACCAGCTGCGCAACTGGGGATACAGAACATCGTTTCTTAGGAGAATAACTGATAATTCTTATGTTTGTTCCATTAATCATTTATAATTCACGTGTAAAATGTAGAAGCGTCAATTCCTTGAAAAGAAAGTATTAAAAGTAAAATGGGCAACCAAACATAGTAAATACGATAAACAGCATAGATAAATCTTAATGGAAAAATTCTCTTCCCCAGGTGATGATCGAACTCACAACCTCGGCATTCCTCGCAGTGACTGCTGTATAAGTACCGCGCGCTAACCAGTTGCGCCACTGGGGATACTAAACATCGCTTGATAGGAGAATAACTAATAATAGTTATATTTGTTCAATTAATCATTTATATATCACGTCTAAAATGAAGAAGCGTCATATAATTGAAAAGAATGTATTAAAAGTAAAATGGGCAACCACACATAGTAAATACGATAAACAGCATAGATAATTCTTAATGGAAAAAATTCTCTTCCCCAGGTGAGGATCGAACTCACAACCTCGGCATACCTCGCAGGCACTGCTGTATAAGTACCGCCCGCTAACCAGTTGCGCCACTGGGAACACAAAACATGGATTGATAGGAGAATAACGAATAATAGTGATGTTTGTTCAATTAATCATTTATAATTCACGTCTAAAATGTAGAAGCGTCATATCCTTGAAAAGAATGTATTAAAAGTAAAATGGGCAACCACACATAGTAATTACGATAAACAGCATAGATAAATCTTAATGGAAAAAATCATCTTCCCCAGGTGAGGATTGAACTCACAAATTTGGCATTCATCGCAGGTACTGCTGTATCAGTACCGCGCACTAACCAGTTGCGCCACTGGGGATACAAAACATCGCTTGATAGGAGAATAACTAATAATAGTTACGTTTGTTCAATTAATCATTTATAATTCACGTCTAAAATGTAGAAGCGTCATATCCTTGAAATGTATGTATTAAAAGTAAAATGGGCAACCACACATAGTAAATACGATAAATAGCATAGATATATCTTAATGGAAAAACTCCTCTTCCCCAGATAAGGATCGAACTCACAACCTCGGCATTCCTCGCAGGTACTGCTGTATAAGTACCGCGCTCTAACCAGTTGCGCCACTGGGGGTACAAAACATCGCTTGATAGGAGAATAACTAATAAGAGTTATGTTTGTTCAATTAATCATTTAAAATTTACTTCTAAAATGTAGAAGCGTCATATCCTTCAAAAGAAAGTATTAAAAGTAAAATGGGCAACCACACATAGTAAATGCGATAAACAGCATAGATAAATCTTAAAGAAAACAATTCTCTTCCCCAGGTGAGTATCGAACTCACAACTTTGGCATTCTTCGCAGTCACTGCTGTATAAGTACCCCGAGCTAATCAGTTGCGTCATTGGGGATACAAAACATCGCTTCATAGGAGAATAACTGATAATTCTTACGTTTGTTTCATTAATCATTTATAATTCACGTGTAAAATGTAGAAGCGTCGATTCCTTGAAAAGAAAGTATTAAAAGTAAAATGGGCAACCAAACATAGTAAATACGATAAACAACATAGATAAATCTTAATGGGAAAAATTCTCTTCCACAGGTGAGGATCGATCTCCAAACCTAGGCATATCTCGCAGGCTTTGCTGTAAAATTACCGGGCGCTATCCAGTTGCGCCACTGGGGATACAAAACACCGCGTGATAGGAGAATAAGTAATAATAGTTATGTTTGTTCAATTAATCATTTATAATTTACATCTAAAATGTAGAAGCGTCATATCCTTGAAAATAATTTATTAAAAGAAAAATGGGCAACCACACATAGTAAATACGATAAACAGCATATATAAATCTTAATGACAAAATTCTCTTCCCCAGGTGAGGATCAAACTAACAATCTCGGCATTTCTCACAGGCACTGCTCTATAAGTTCCGCATTAGGGGATACAGAACATCGCTTCATAGGAGAATATCTGATAATTCTTATGTTTGTTTCATTAATCATTTATAATTCACGTGTAAAATGTAGAAGCGTCAATTCCTTGAAAAGAAAGTATTAAAAGTAAAATGGGCAACCAAACATAGTAAATACGATAAACAGCATAGATAAATCTTAATGGAAAAATTCTCTTCCCCAGGTGAGGATCGAACTCACAACCTCGGCATTCCTCGCAGGCACTTCTGTATAAGTACCGCGCGCTAACCAGTTGCGCCACTGGGGATACAAAACATCGCTTGATAGGAGAATAACTAATAATAGTTATGTTTGTTCCATTAATCATTCATAATTCACGTGTAAAATGTAGAAACGTCAATTCCTTGAAAATAAAGTATTAAAAGTAAAATGGGCAACCACACATAGTAAATACGATAAACAGCATAGAGATATCTTAATGGAAAAAATTATCTTCCCCAGTTGAGGATCGAACTCACAACCTCGTCATTCCTCGCAGGCACTGCTGTATAAGTACCGCGCGCTAACCAGTTGTCCCACTGGGGATACAAAACATCGATTGATAGAAGAATAACGAATAACAGTGATGTTTGTTCAATTAATCATTTATAATTCACGTCTAAAATGTAGAAGCGTCATATCCTTGAAAAGAATGTATTAAAAGTAAAATGGGCAACCACACATAGTAATTACGATAAACATCATAGATAAATCTTAATGGAAAAAATCCTGAGGATCGAACTCACAACCTCGGCATTCCTCGCAGGCACTGCTGTATAAGTACCGCGCGCTAACCAGTTGCGCCACTGGGGATACTAAACATCGCTTGATAGGAAAATAACTAATAATAGTTATGTTTGTTCAATTAATCATTTATATATCACGTCTAAAATGAAGAAGCGTCATATCCTTGAAAAGAATGTATTAAAAGTAAAATGGGCAACCACACATAGTAAATACGATAAACAGCATAGATAATTCTTAATGACAAAATTCTCTTCCTTAGGTGAGGATCAAACTAACAACCTCGGCATTTCTCACACGCACTGCTCTATAAGTTCCGCGCGCTAACCAGCTGCGCAACAGGGGATACAGAACATCGCTTCATAGGAGAATAACTGATAAATCTGAAGTTTGTTTCATTAATCATTTATAATTCACGTGTAAAATGTATAAGCGTCAATTTCTTGAAAAGAAAATATTAAAAGTAAAAGGGGCAACCAAACATAGTAAATACGATAAACAGCATAGATAAATCTTGACGGAAAAGTTTTTCTTCCCCCAGTGAGGATCGAACTAACAACCTCGGCATTTCTCACAGGCATTGCTCTATAAGTTCCGCGCGCTAACCAGCTGCGCAACTGGGGATACAGAACATCGTTTCTTAGGAGAATAACTGATAATTCTTATGTTTGTTCCATTAATCATTTATAATTCACGTGTAAAATGTAGAAGCGTCAATTCCTTGAAAAGAAAGTATTAAAAGTAAAATGGGCAACCAAACATAGTAAATACGATAAACAGCATAGATAAATCTTAATGGAAAAATTCTCTTCCCCAGGTGATGATCGAACTCACAACCTCGGCATTTCTCGCAGGGACTGCTGTATAAGTACCGCGCGCTAACCAGTTGCGCCACTGGGGATACTAAACATCGCTTGATAGGAGAATAACTAATAATAGTTATATTTGTTCAATTAATCATTTATATATCACGTCTAAAATGAAGAAGCGTCATATCCTTGAAAAGAATGTATTAAAAGTAAAATGGGCAACCACACATAGTAAATACGATAAACAGCATAGATAATTCTTAATGGAAAAAATTCTCTTCCCCAGGTGAGGATTGAACTCACAACCTCGGCATTCCTCGCAGGTACTGCTGTATAAGTACCGCGCGCTAACCAGTTGCGCCACTGGGAACACAAAACATGGATTGATAGGAGAATAACGAATAATAGTGATGTTTGTTCAATTAATCATTTATAATTCACGTCTAAAATGTAGAAGCGTCATATCCTTGAAAAGAATGTATTAAAAGTAAAATGGGCAACCACACATAGTAATTACGATAAACAGCATAGATAAATCTTAATGGAAAAAATCATCTTCCCCAGGTGAGGATTGAACTCACAAATTTGGCATTCATCGCAGGTACTGCTGTATCAGTACCGCGCACTAACCAGTTGCGCCACTGGGGATACAAAACATCGCTTGATAGGAGAATAACTAATAATAGTTACGTTTGTTCAATTAATCATTTATAATTCACGTCTAAAATGTAGAAGCGTCATATCCTTGAAATGTATGTATTAAAAGTAAAATGGGCAACCACACATAGTAAATACGACAAATAGCATAGATATATCTTAATGGAAAAACTCCTCTTCCCCAGATAAGGATCGAACTCACAACCTCGGCATTCCTCGCAGGTACTGCTGTATAAGTACCGCGCTCTAACCAGTTGCGCCACTGGGGATACAAAACATCGCTTGATAGGAGAATAACTAATAAGAGTTATGTTTGTTCAATTAATCATTTAAAATTTACTTCTAAAATGTAGAAGCTTCATATCCTTCAAAAGAAAGTATTAAAAGTAAAATGGGCAACCACACATAGTAAATGCGATAAACAGCATAGATAAATCTTAAAGAAAACAATTCTCTTCCCCAGGTGAGGATCGAACTCACAACTTTGGCATTCTTCGCAGTCACTGCTGTATAAGTACCCCGAGCTAATCAGTTGCGTCATTGGGGATACAAAACATCGCTTCATAGGAGAATAACTGATAATTCTTACGTTTGTTTCATTAATCATTTATAATTCACGTGTAAAATGTAGAAGCGTCGATTCCTTGAAAAGAAAGTATTAAAAGTAAAATGGGCAACCAAACATAGTAAATACGATAAACAGCATAGATAAATCTTAATGGGAAAAATTCTCTTCCACAGGTGAGGATCGATCTCCAAACCTAGGCATATCTCGCAGGCTTTGCTGTAAAATTACCGGGCGCTATCCAGTTGCGCCACTGGGGATACGAAACATCGCTTCATAGGAAAATAACTAATAATAGTTATGTTTGTTCAATTAATCATTTATAATTCACGTCTAAAATGTAGAAGCGTCATATCCAAGAAAAGAATGTATTAAAAATAAAATGGGGAACCACACATAGTATATATGATAAACAGCATAGATAAATATTAATGGAAAAAATCCTTTTCCAAAGGTGAGGATCGAACTCATAATATCGGCATTCCTCGCAAGCACTGCTGTATAAGTCCCGCGCGCTAACCAGTTGCGCTACTGGGGTTACAAAACACCGCGTGATAGGAGAATAAGTAATAATAGTTATGTTTGTTCAATTAATCATTTATAATTTACATCTAAAATGTAGAAGCGTCATATCCTTGAAAATAATTTATTAAAAGTAAAATGGGCAACCACACATAGTAAATACGATAAACAGCATATATAAATCTTAATGACAATATTCTCTTCCCCAGGTGAGGATCAAACTAACAATCTCGGCATTTCTCACAGGCACTGCTCTATAAGTTCCGCGCGCTAACCAGCTGCGCATTAGGGGATACAGAACATCGCTTCATAGGAGAATATCTGATAATTCTTATGTTTGTTTCATTAATCATTTATAATTCACGTGTAAAATGTAGAAGCGTCAATTCCTTGAAAAGAAAGTATTAAAAGTAAAATGGGCAACCAAACATAGTAAATACGATAAACAGCATAGAGATATCTTAATGGAAAAAATTATCTTCCCCAGTTGAGGATCGAACTCACAACCTCCGCATTCCTCGCAGGCACTTCTGTATAAGTACCGCGCGCTAACCAGTTGCGCCACTGGGGATACAAAACATCGCTTGATAGGAGAATAACTAATAATAGTTATGTTTGTTCCATTAATCATTCATAATTCACGTGTAAAATGTAGAAACGTCAATTCCTTGAAAATAAAGTATTAAAAGTAAAATGGGCAACCACACATAGTAAATACGATAAACAGCATAGAGATATCTTAATGGAAAAAATTATCTTCCCCAGTTGAGGATCGAACTCACAACCTCGTCATTCCTCGCAGGCACTGCTGTATAAGTACCGCGCGCTAACCAGTTGTCCCACTGGGGATACAAAACATCGATTGATAGAAGAATAACGAATAACAGTGATGTTTGTTCAATTAATCATTTATAATTCACGTGTAAAATGTAGAAGCGTCGATTCCTTGAAAAGAAAGTATTAAAAGTAAAATGGGCAACCAAACATAGTAAATACGATAAACAGCATAGATAAATCTTAATGGGAAAAATTCTCTTCCACAGGTGAGGATCGATCTCCAAACCTAGGCATATCTCGCAGGCTTTGCTGTAAAATTACCGGGCGCTATCCAGTTGCGCCACTGGGGATACAAAACATCGCTTCATATTAGAATAACTAATAATAGTTATGTTTGTTCAATTAATCATTTATAATTCACGTCTAAAATGTAGAAGCGTCATATCCAAGAAAAGAATGTATTAAAAATAAAATGGGAAACCACACATAGTATATATGATAAACAGCATAGATAAATATTAATGGAAAAAATCCTTTTCCAAAGGTGAGGATCGAACTCATAATATCGGCATTCCTCGCAAGCACTGCTGTATAAGTCCCGCGCGCTAACCAGTTGCGCTACTGGGGTTACAAAACACCGCGTGATAGGAGAATAAGTAATAATAGTTATGTTTGTTCAATTAATCATTTATAATTTACATCTAAAATGTAGAAGCGTCATATCCTTGAAAATAATTTATTAAAAGTAAAATGGGCAACCACACATAGTAAATACGATAAACAGCATATATAAATCTTAATGACAAAATTCTCTTCCCCAGGTGAGGATCAGACTAACAATCTCGGCATTTCTCACAGGCACTGCTCTATAAGTTCCGCGCGCTAACCAGTTGCGCCACTGGGGATACAAAACATCGCTTGATAGGAGAATAACTAATAATAGTTATGTTTGTTCCATTAATCATTCATAATTTACGTGTAAAATGTAGAAACGTCAATTCCTTGAAAATAAAGTATTAAAAGTAAAATGGGCAACCACACATAGTAAATACGATAAACAGCATAGAGATATCTTAATGGAAAAAATTATCTTCCCCAGTTGAGGATCGAACTCACAACCTCGTCATTCCTCGCAGGCACTGCTGTATAAGTACCGCGCGCTAACCAGTTGTCCCACTGGGGATACAAAACATCGATTGATAGAAGAATAACGAATAACAGTGATGTTTGTTCAATTAATCATTTATAATTCACGTCTAAAATGTAGAAGCGTCATATCCTTGAAAAGAATGTATTAAAAGTAAAATGGGCAACCACACATAGTAATTACGATAAACATCATAGATAAATCTTAATGGAAAAAATCCTGAGGATCGAACTCACAACCTCGGCATTCCTCGCAGGCACTGCTGTATAAGTACCGCGCGCTAACCAGTTGCGCCATTGGGGATACTAAACATCGCTTGATAGGAGAATAACTAATAATAGTTACGTTTGTTCAATTAATCATTTATATATCACGTCTAAAATGAAGAAGCGTCATATCCTTGAAAAGAATGTATTAAAAGTAAAATGGGCAACCACACATAGTAAATACGATAAACAGCATAAATAAATCTTAATGACAAAATTCTCTTCCTTAGGTGAGGATCAAACTAACAACCTCGGCATTTCTCACACGCACTGCTCTATAAGTTCCGCGCGCTAACCAGCTGCGCAACAGGGGATACAGAACATCGCTTCATAGGAGAATAACTGATAAATCTGAAGTTTGTTTCATTAATCATTTATAATTCACGTGTAAAATGTAGAAGCGTCAATTCCTTGAAAAGAAAGTATTAAAAGTAAAATGGGCAACCAAACATAGTAAATACGATAACAACATAGATAAATCTTGACGGAAAAGTTTTTCTTCCCCCAGTGAGGATCGAACTAACAACCTCGGCATTTCTCACAGGCATTGCTCTATAAGTTCCGCGCGCTAACCAGCTGCGCAACTGGGGATACAGAACATCGTTTCTTAGGAGAATAACTGATAATTCTTATGTTTGTTCCATTAATCATTTATAATTCACGTGTAAAATGTAGAAGCGTCAATTCCTTGAAAAGAAAGTATTAAAAGTAAAATGGGCAACCAAACATAGTAAATACGATAAACAGCATAGATAAATCTTAATGGAAAAATTCTCTTCCCCAGGTGATGATCGAACTCACAACCTCGGCATTCCTCGCAGGCACTGCTGTATAAGTACCGCGCGCTAACCAGTTGCGCCACTACGGACACAAAACATCGCTTGATAGGAGAATAACTAATAAGAGTTATGTTTGTTCAATTAATCATTTAAAATTTACTTCTAAAATGTAGAAGCGTCATATCCTTGAAATGTATGTATTAAAAGTAAAATGGGCAACCACACATAGTAAATACGATAAATAGCATAGATATATCTTAATGGAAAATATTCTCTTCCCCAGGTGAGGATCGAACTCACAACCTCGGCATTCCTCGCAGGCACTGCTGTATAAGTACCGCGCGCTAACCAGTTGCGCCACTGGGGATACAAAACATCGATTGATAGGAGAATAACGAATAATAGTGATGTTTGTTCAATTAATCATTTATAATTCACGTCTAAAATGTAGAAGCGTCATATCCTTGAAAAGAATGTATTAAAAGTAAAATGGGCAACCACACATAGTAATTACGATAAACAGCATAGATAAATCTTAATGGAAAAAAACATCTTCCCCAGGTGAGGATCGAACTCACAACATTGGCATTCTTCGCAGGCACTGCTGTATAAGTACCGCGAGCTAATCAGTTGCGTCATTGGGGATACAAAACATCGCTTCATAGGAGAATAACTGATAATTCTTAAGTTTGTTTCATTAATCATTTATAATTCACGTGTAAAATGTAGAAGCGTCGATTCCTTGAAAAGAAAGTATTAAAAGTAAATTGGGCAACCAAACATAGTAAATACGATAAACAGCATAGATAAATCTTAATGGAAAAAATTCTCTTCCCCAGGTGAGGATCGAACTCCAAACCTAGGCATATCTCGCAGGCACTGCTGTATAATTACCGGGCGCTATCCAGTTGCGCCACTGGGGATACAAAACATCGTTTCATAGGAGAATAACTAATAATAGTTATGTTTGTTCAATTAATCATTTATAATTCACGTCTAAAATGTAGAAGCGTCAGATCCAAGAAAAGAATGTATTAAAAATAAAATGGGGAAAAACACATAGTAAATATGATAAACAGCATAGATAAATATTAATAGAAAAAATCCTCTTCCCCAGGTGAGAATCGAACTCACAACTTTGGCATTCTTCGCAGGCACTGCTGTATAAGTACCGCGAGCTAATCAGTTGCGTCATTGGGGATACAAAACATCGCTTCATAGGAGAATAACTGATAATTCTTAAGTTTGTTTCATTAATCATTTATAATTCACGTGTAAAATGTAGAAGCGTCGATTCCTTGAAAAGAAAGTATTAAAAGTAAAATGGGCAACCAAACATAGTAAATACGATAAACAGCATAGATAAATCTTAATGGAAAAAATTCTCTTCCCCAGGTGAGGATCGAACTCCAAACCTAGGCATATCTCGCAGGCACTGCTGTATAAGCACCGCGCGCTAACCATTTGCTCCACTAGGGATACAAAACATCGCTTGATAGGAGAATATCTAATAATAGTTACGTTTGTTCAATTAATCATTTAATTCAAGTCTAAAATGTAGAAGCGTCATATCCTTGAAAAGAAAGTACTAAAAGTAAAATGGACAACCACACATAATAAATACGATAAACAGCATAGATAAATCTTTATGGAAAAAATACTCTTCCCCAGGTGAGTATCGAATTCACAACTTCGGCATTCCTCGCAGGCACTTCTGTATAAGTACCGCGCGCTAACCAGTTGCTCCACTGGGGATACAAAACATCGCTTGATAGGAGAATAACTAATAATAGTTATGTTTGTTCCTTTAATCATTCATAATTCACGTGTAAAATGTAGAAACGTCAATTCCTTGAAAATAAAGTATTAAAAGTAAAATGGGCAACCACACATAGTAAATACGATAAACAGCATAGATAAATATTAATAGAAAAAATCCTCTTACCCAGGTGAGAATCGAACTCTCAACCTCGGCATTCCTCGCAGGCACTGCTGTATAAGTACCGTGCGCTAACCAGCTGCGCCACTGGGGATAGAGATTATAGCTTAATAAGAGAATAACTAATAATTCTTATGTTTGTGCAATTAATCATTTATAATTCACGTGTAAAATGTAGAAGCATCAATTCCTTGAAAAGAAAGTATTAAAAGTAAAATGGGCAACCACACATAGTAAATACGATAAACAGCATAGATAAATCTTTATGGAAAAAATACTCTTCCCCAGGTGAGGATCGAACTCACAACTTCGGCATTCCTCTCAAGCACTGCTGTATAAGTACCGCGCGCTAACCAGTTGCGCCACAGGGGATACAAACATCTTTTGATAGGAGAATAAGTAATAATAGTTATGTTTGTTCAATTAATCATTTATAATTCACGTCTAAAATGTAGAAGCGTTATATCCTTGAAAATAATGTATTAAAAGTAAAATGGGCAACCACACATAGTAAACACGATAAACATCATAGATAAATCTTGAGTGAAAAATTTTTCTTGTCCAAGTGAGGATCGAACTAACAACATACGAATTCTCACAGACATTGCTCTATAAGTTTCGCGCGCTAACCAGTTGCGCCACTGGGGATACAGGTTATGGATTCATAGGAGATTAACTAATAATTCTTATGTTTGTGCAATTAATCATTTATATTTCACGTGTAAAATGTAGAAGCGTCAATTCCTTGAAAAGAAAATATTAAAAGTAAAATGGGCAACCAAACATAGTAAATACGATAAACAGCATAGATAAATCTTTATGGAAAAAATACTCTTCCCGAGGTGAGGATCGAACTCACAACCTCGGCATTCCTCGCAGGCACTGCTGTATAAGTACCGCGCGCTAACCATTTGCCCCACTGGGGTTACTAAACATCGCTTGATAGGAGAATAACTAATAATATTAATGTTTGTTCAATTATTCATTTATAATTCACGTCTAAAATGTAGAAGCATCATATCCATGAAAATAATGTATTAAAAGTAAAATGGGCAACCACACATAGTAAATGCGATAAACAGCATAGATATACCTTAATGAAAAAAATTCTCTTCTCCAGGTGAGGATCGAACTCACAACCTCGGCATAACTCGCAGGCACTGCTGTATAAGTACCGCACGCTTACCAGTTGCGCCACTGGGGTTACTAAACATCGCTTGATAGGAGAATAACTAATAATAGTTATGTTTGTTCAATTAATCATTTATATATCACGTCTAAAAGGAAGAAGCGTCATATCCTTGAAAAGAAAGTATTAAAAGTAAAATGGGCAACCACACATAGTAAATGCGATAAACAGCATAGATATACATTAATGAAAAAAATTCTCTTCTCCAGGTGAGGATCGAACTCACAACCTCGGCATTCCTCGCAGGCACTGCTGTATAAGTACCGCGCGCTAACCAGTAGCGCCACTGGGGATACAAACATCCCTTGATAGGAGAATAACTGATAATTCTGAAGTTTGTTTCATTAATCATTTATAATTCACGTGTAAAATGTAGAAGCGTCAATTCATTGAAAAGAAAGTATTAAAATTAAAATGGGCAACCAAACATAGTAAATACAATAAACAGCATAGATAAATCTTGAGTGAAAAATTTTTCTTCCCCCAGTGAGGACCGAACTAACAACCTCGGCATTTCTCACAGGCATTGCTCTATAAGTTCCGCGCGCTAACCAGCTGCGCAACTGGGGATACAGAACATCGTTTCTTAGGAGAATAACTGATAATTCTTATGTTTGTACCATTAATCATTTATAATTCACGTGTAAAATGTAGAAGCGTCAATTCCTTGAAAAGAAAGTATTAAACGTAAAATGGGCAACCACACGTAGTAAATACGATAAACAGCATATATAAATCTTAATGGAAAAAATCATTTTCCAAAGGTGAGGATCGAACTCATAACCTCGGCATTCCTCGCAGGCACTGCTGTATAAGTACCGTGCGCTAACCTGTTGCGCCACTGGGGATAAAAAACACGGCTTGATAGGAGAATAAATAATAATAGTTATGTTTGTTCAATTAAACATTTATAATTTACATCTAAAATGTAGAAGCGTCATATCCTTGAAAATAATGTATTACAAGTAAAATGGGCAACCATACATAGTAAATACGATAGACAGCATATATAAATCTTAATGGAAAAAATTCTCTTCCCCAGGTGATTATCGAACTCACAACCTCGGCATTCCTCGCAGGCACTGCTGTATAAGTACCGCGCGCTAACCAGTTGCGCCACTGGGGATACAAACATCCCTTGATAGGAGAATAAGTAATAATAGTTAATTTGTGCAATTAATCATTTATAATTCACGTCTAAAATGTAGAAGCGTTATATCCTTGAAAATAATGTATTACAAGTAAAATGGGCAACCATACATAGTAAATACGATAGACAGCATATATAAATCTTAATGGAAAAAATTCTCTTCCCCAGGTGATTATCGAACTCACAACCTCGGCATTCCTCGCAGGCATTGCTCTATAAGTTTCGCGCGCTAACCAGTTGCGCCACTGGGGATACAGGTTATGGCTTCATAGGAGATTAACTAATAATTCTTATGTTTGTGCAATTATTCATTTATAATTCACGTGTAAAATGTAGAAGCGTCAATTCCTTGAAAACAAAGTATTAAAAGTAAAATGGACAACCACACATAGTAAATACGATAAACAGAATAGATAAATCTTAATGGATAAAGTCCTCTTCCCCAGGTGAGGAACGAAATCACAACCTCGGCATTCCTCGCACTGAATGCTGTATAAGTACCGCGCGCTAACCAATTGCGTCACTGGGATACAGAACATAGCTTCATAGGAGAATAACAAATACTTCTTATGTATGTGCAATTAATCATTTATAATTCACGTGTAAAATGTATAAGCGTCAATTCCTTGAAAAGATAGTATTAAAAGTAAAATGGGCAACCAAACATAGTAAATACGATAAACAGCATATATAAATCTAAATGGAAAAACTCTCTTCCCCAGGTGAGGATCGAACTCACAACCTCGGCATTCCTCGCAGGCACTGCTGTGTAAGTACCGCGCGCTAACCAGTTGCGCCACTGGGGATACAAAACATCGCTTGATAGGAGAATAACTAATAATATTTATGTTTGTTCAATTATTCATTTATAATTCACGTCTAAAAGGAAGAAGCATCATATCCTTGAAAAGAATGTATTAAAAGTAAAATGGGCAACCACACATAGTAAATACAATAAACAGCATAGATAAATCTTAATTGAAAAAATTTTCTTCCCCAGGTGAGAATCGAACTCACAACCTATGCATTCGTCGCAGGCAATGCTATATAAGCACCGCGCGCTAACCAGTTGCGCCACAGGGGATACAAACATCTTTTGATAGGAGAATAAGTAATAATAGTTATGTTTGTTCAATTAATCATTTATAATTCACGTCTAAAATGTAGAAGCGTTATATCCTTGAAAATAATGTATTAAAAGTAAAATGGGCAACCACACATAGTAAATACGATAAACATCATAGATAAATCTTGAGTGAAAAAATTTTTCTTGTCCAAGTGAGGATCGAACTAACAACATACGCATTTCTCACAGACATTGCTCTATAAGTTTCGCGCGCTAACCAGTTGCGCCACTGGGGATACAGGTTATGGATTCATAGGAGATTAACTAATAATTCTTATGTTTGTGCAATTAATCATTTATATTTCACGTGTAAAATGTAGAAGCGTCAATTCCTTGAAAAGAAAATATTAAAAGTAAAATGGGCAACCAAACATAGTAAATACGATAAACAGCATAGATAAACCTTTATGGAAAAAATACTCTTCCCGAGGTGAGGATCGAACTCACAACCTCGGCATTCCTCGCAGGAACTGCTGTATAAGTACCGCGCGCTAACCATTTGCCCCACTGGGGTTACTAAACATCGCTTGATAGGATAATAACTAATAATAGTTATGTTTGTTCAATTAATCATTTATATATCACGTCTAAAAGGAAGAAGCGTCATATCCTTGAAAAGAATGTATTAAAAGTAAAATGGGCAACCACACATAGTAAATACAATAAACAGCATAGATAAATCTTAATGGAAAAAATTTTCTTCCCCAGGTGAGAATCGAACTCACAACCTATGCATTCGTCGCAGGCACTGCTATATAAGCACCGCGCGCTAACCAGTTGCACCACTTCGTATACAAAACATCGCTTGATAGGAGAATAACTAATAATAGTTATGTTTGTTCAATTAATCATTTATAATTCACGTGTAAAATGTAGAAGCTTCAATTCCTTGAAAAGAAAGTATTAAAAGTAAAATGGGCAACCACACATAGTAGATACGATAAACAGTATAGATAAATCTTAATGGAAAAAATTCTCTTCCTTAGGTGAGGATCAAACTAACAACCTCGGCATTCCTCGCAGGCACTGCTGTATAAGTACCGCGCGCTAACCAGTTGCGCCACTGGGGATACAAACATCCCTTGATAGGAGAATAACTGATAATTCTGAAGTTTGTTTCATTAATCATTTATAATTCACGTGTAAAATGTAGAAGCGTCAATTCATTGAAAAGAAAGTATTAAAATTAAAATGGGCAACCAAACATAGTAAATACAATAAACAGCATAGATAAATCTTGAGTGAAAAATTTTTCTTCCCCCAGTGAGGACCGAACTATCAACCTCGGCATTTCCCACAGGCATTGCTCTATAAGTTCCGCGCGCTAACCAGCTGCGCAACTGGGGATACAGAACATCGTTTCTTAGGAGAATAACTGATAATTCTTATGTTTGTACCATTAATCATTTATAATTCACGTGTAAAATGTAGAAGCGTCAATTCCTTGAAAAGAAAGTATTAAACGTAAAATGGGCAACCACACGTAGTAAATACGATAAACAGCATATATAATTCTTAATGGAAAAAATCCTTTTCCAAAGGTGAGGATCGAACTCATAACCTCGGCATTCCTCGCAGGCACTGCTGTATAAGTACCGTGCGCTAACCTGTTGCGCCACTGGGGATAAAAAACATGGCTTGATAGGAGAATAAATAATAATAGTTATGTTTGTTCAATTAAACATTTATAATTTACATCTAAAATGTAGAAGCGTCATATCCTTGAAAATAATGTATTACAAGTAAAATGGGCAACCATACATAGTAAATACGATAGACAGCATATATAAATCTTAATGGAAAAAATTCTCTTCCCCAGGTGATTATCGAACTCACAACCTCGGCATTCCTCGCAGGCACTGCTGTATAAGTACCGCGCGCTAACCAGTTGCGCCACTGGGGATACAAACATCCCTTGATAGGAGAATAAGTAATAATAGTTAATTTGTGCAATTAATCATTTATAATTCACGTCTAAAATGTAGAAGCGTTATATCCTTGAAAATAATGTATTAAAAGTACAATGGGCAACCACACATAGTAAACACGATAAACAGCATAGATAAATCTTGAGTGAAAAATTTTCTTGTCCAAGTGAGGATCGAACTAACAACCTCAGCATTTCTCACAGGCATTGCTCTATAAGTTTCGCGCGCTAACCAGTTGCGCCACTGGGGATACAGGTTATGGCTTCATAGGAGATTAACTAATAATTCTTATGTTTGTGCAATTAATCATTTATAATTCACGTGTAAAATGTAGAAGCGTCAATTCCTTGAAAACAAAATATTAAAAGTAAAATGGACAACCACACATAGTAAATACGATAAACAGAATAGATAAATCTTAATGGAAAAAGTCCTCTTCCCCAGGTGAGGAACGAACTCACTACCTCGGCATTCCTCGCACTGAATGCTGTATAAGTACCGCGCGCTAACCAGTTGCGTCACTGGGATACAGAACATAGCTTCATAGGAGAATAACAAATACTTCTTATGTATGTGCAATTAATCATTTATAATTCACGTGTAAAATGTATAAGCGTCAATTCCTTGAAAAGATAGTATTAAAAGTAAAATGGGCAACCAAACATAGTAAATACGATAAACAGCATATATAAATCTAAATGGAAAAACTCTCTTCCCCAGGTGAGGATCGAACTCACAACCTCGGCATTCCTCGCAGGCACTGCTGTGGAAGTACCGCGCGCTAACCAGTTGCGCCACTGGGGATACAAAACATCGCTTGATAGGAGAATAACTAATAATATTTATGTTTGTTCAATTATTCATTTATAATTCACGTCTAAAAGGAAGAAGCATCATATCCTTGAAAAGAATGTATTAAAAGTAAAATGGGCAACCACACATAGTAAATACAATAAACAGCATAGATAAATCTTAATTTAAAAAATTTTCTTCCCCAGGTGAGAATCGAACTCACAACCTATGCATTCGTCGCAGGCAATGCTATATAAGCACCGCGCGCTAACCAGTTGCGCCACAGGGGATACAAACATCTTTTGATAGGAGAATAAGTAATAATAGTTATGTTTGTTCAATTAATCATTTATAATTCACGTCTAAAATGTAGAAGCGTTATATCCTTGAAAATAATGTATTAAAAGTAAAATGGGCAACCACACATAGTAAATACGATAAACATCATAGATAAATCTTGAGTGAAAAAATTTTTCTTGTCCAAGTGAGGATCGAACTAACAACATACGCATTTCTCACAGACATTGCTCTATAAGTTTCGCGCGCTAACCAGTTGCGCCACTGGGGATACAGGTTATGGATTCATAGGAGATTAACTAATAATTCTTATGTTTGTGCAATTAATCATTTATATTTCACGTGTAAAATGTAGAAGCGTCAATTCCTTGAAAAGAAAATATTAAAAGTAAAATGGGCAACCAAACATAGTAAATACGATAAACAGCATAGATAAACCTTTATGGAAAAAATACTCTTCCCGAGGTGAGGATCGAACTCACAACCTCGGCATTCCTCGCAGGCACTGCTGTATAAGTACCGCGCGCTAACCATTTGCCCCACTGGGGTTACTAAACATCGCTTGATAGGATAATAACTAATAATAGTTATGTTTGTTCAATTAATCATTTATATATCACGTCTAAAAGGAAGAAGCGTCATATCCTTGAAAAGAATGTATTAAAAGTAAAATGGGCAACCACACATAGTAAATACAATAAACAGCATAGATAAATCTTAATGGAAAAAATTTTCTTCCCCAGGTGAGAATCGAACTCACAACCTATGCATTCGTCGCAGGCACTGCTATATAAGCACCGCGCGCTAACCAGTTGCACCACTTCGTATACAAAACATCGCTTGATAGGAGAATAACTAATAATAGTTATGTTTGTTCAATTAATCATTTATAATTCACGTGTAAAATGTAGAAGCTTCAATTCCTTGAAAAGAAAGTATTAAAAGTAAAATGGGCAACCACACATAGTAGATACGATAAACAGTATAGATAAATCTTAATGGAAAAAATTCTCTTCCTTAGGTGAGGATCAAACTAACAACCTCGGCATTCCTCGCAGGCACTGCTGTATAAGTACCGCGCGCTAACCAGTTGCGCCACTGGGGATACAAACATCCCTTGATAGGAGAATAACTGATAATTCTGAAGTTTGTTTCATTAATCATTTATAATTCACGTGTAAAATGTAGAAGCGTCAATTCATTGAAAAGAAAGTATTAAAATTAAAATGGGCAACCAAACATAGTAAATACAATAAACAGCATAGATAAATCTTGAGTGAAAAATTTTTCTTCCCCCAGTGAGGACCGAACTAACAACCTCGGCATTTCCCACAGGCATTGCTCTATAAGTTCCGCGCGCTAACCAGCTGCGCAACTGGGGATACAGAACATCGTTTCTTAGGAGAATAACTGATAATTCTTATGTTTGTACCATTAATCATTTATAATTCACGTGTAAAATGTAGAAGCGTCAATTCCTTGAAAAGAAAGTATTAAACGTAAAATGGGCAACCAAACATAGTAAATACGATAAACAGCATATATAAATCTAAATGGAAAAACTCTCTTCCCCAGGTGAGGATCGAACTCACAACCTCGGCATTCCTCGCAGGCACTGCTGTGTAAGTACCGCGCGCTAACCAGTTGCGCCACTGGGGATACAAAACATCGCTTGATAGGAGAATAACTAATAATATTTATGTTTGTTCAATTATTCATTTATAATTCACGTCTAAAAGGAAGAAGCATCATATCCTTGAAAAGAATGTATTAAAAGTAAAATGGGCAACCACACATAGTAAATACGATAAACAGCATAGATACATCTTAATGAAAAAAACTCTCTTCCTCAGGTGAGGATCGAACTCACAACCTCGGCATTCCTCGCAGGCACTGCTGTATAAGTACCGAGCGCTTACAAGTTGCGCCACTGGGGTTACTAAACATCGCTTGATAGGAGAATAACTAATAATTCTTATGTTTGTGCAATTAATCATTTATATATCACGTTTAAAAGGAAGAAGCGTCATATCCTTGAAAAGAATGTATTAAAAGTAAAATGGGCAACCACACATAGTAAATACGATAAACAGCATAGATAAATCTTAATGGAAAAAATTTTCTTCCCCAGGTGAGAATCGAACTCACAACCTATGCATTCGTCGCAGGCAATGCTATATAAGCACCGCGCGCTAACCAGTTGCACCACTACGGATACAAAACATCGCTTGATAGGAGAATATCTAATAATAGTTATGTTTGTTCAATTAATCATTTATAATTCACGTGTAAAATGTAGAAGCATCAATTCCTTGAAAAGAAAGTATTAAAAGTAAAATGGGTAACCACACATAGTAGATACGATAAACAGTATAGATAAATCTTAATGGAAAAAATTCTCTTCCCCATTTGAGGATCGAACTAACAATCTCGGCATTCCTCGTAGGCACTGCTGTATAAGTACCAAGCGCTAACCAGCTGCGCCACTGGTGATAGAGATCATAGCTTCATAGGAGAATAACTAATAATTCTTATGTTTGTGCAATTAATCATTTATAATTCACGTGTAAAATGTAGAAGCATCAATTCCTTGAAAAGAAAGTATTAAAAGTAAAATGGGTAACCACACATAGTAGATACGATAAACAGTATAGATAAATCTTAATGGAAAAAATTATCTTCCTTAGGTGAGGATCAAACTAACAACCTCGGCATTCCTCGCAGGCACTGCTGTATAAGTTCCGCGCGCTTACCAGCTGCGCAACAGGGGTTTCAGAACATCGCTTCATAGGAGAATAACTGATAATTCTGAAGTTTGTTTTATTAATCATTTATAATTCACGTTTAAAATGTAGAAGCGTCAATTCCTTGAAAAGAAAGTATTAAAAGTAAAATGGGCAACCACACATAGTAAATACGATAAACAGCATAGATAAATCTTGAGTGAAAAATTTTTCTCGTCCAAGTGAGGATCGAACTAACAACCTCAGCATTTCTCACAGGCATTGCTCTATAAGTTTCGCGCGCTAACCAGTTGCGCCACTGGGGATACAAGTTATGGATTCATAGGAGATTAAATAATAATTCTTATGTTTGTGCAATTAATCATTTATAATTCACGTGTAAAATGTAGAAGCGTCAATTCCTTGAAAACAAAGTATTAAAAGTGAAATGGACAACCACACATAGTAAATACGATAAACAGCATAGATAAATCTTTATGGAAAAAATACTCTTCCCCAGGTGAGGATCAAACTAACAACATACGCATTTCTCACAGACATTGCTCTATAAGTTTCGCGCGCTAACGAGTTGCGCCACTGGGGATACAGGTTATGGATTCACAGGAGATTAACTAATAATTCTTATGTTTGTGCAATTAATCATTTATATTTCACGTGTAAAATGTAGAAGCGTCAATTCCTTGAAAAGAAAGTATTAAAAGTAAAATGGACAACCACACATAGTAAATACCATAAACAGCATAGATAGATCTTAATGGAAAAAGTCCTCTTCCCCAGGTGAGGAACGAACTCACAACCTCGGCATTCCTCGCAGTGAATGCTGTATAAGTACCGCGCGCTAACCAGTTGCGTCACTGGGATACAGAACATAGCTTCATAGGAGAATAACAAATACTTCTTATGTTTGTGCAATTAATCATTTATAATTCACGTGTAAAATGTAGAAGCGTCAATTCCTTGAAAAGAAAGTATTAAAAGTAAAATGGGCAACCAAACATAGTAAATACGATAAACAGCATATATAAATCTAAATGGAAAAACTCTCTTCCCCAGGTGAGGATCGAACTCACAACCTCGGCATTCCTCGCAGGCACTGCTGTATACGTACCGCGCGCTAACCAGTTGCGCCACTGGGGATACAAAACATCTCTTGATAGGAGAATAACTAATAATATTTATGTTTGTTCAATTATTCATTTATAATTCACGTCTAAAAGGAAGAAGCGTCATATCCTTGAAAAGAATGTATTAAAAGTAAAATGGGCAACCACACATAGTAAATACGATAAACAGCATAGATAAATCTTAATGGAAAAAATTTTCTCCCCCGGGTGAGAATCGAACTCTCAACCTATGCATTCTTCGCAGGCACTGCTATATAAGCACCGCGCGCTAACCAGTTGCGCCACTAGGGATACAAAACATCGCTTGATAGGAGAATATCTAATAATAGTTATGTTTGTTCAATTAATCATTTATATATCACGTCTAAAGGGAAGAAGCGTCATATCCTTGAAAATAATGTATTAAATTAAAATGGGCAACCGCACATAGTAAATACGATAAACAGCATAGATAAATCGTAATGGAAAAAATTCTCTTCCTTAGGTGAGGATCAAACTAACAACCTTGGCATTCCTCGCAGGCACTGCTGTATAAGTACCGTGCGCTAACTAGTTTCGCCACTGGGGATACAAAACATCACTTGATAGGAGAATAACTAATAATAAATATGTTTGTTCAATTAATCATTTATATATCACGTCTAAAATGTAGAAGCGTCAATTCCTTGAAAAGAAAGTATTAAAAGTAAAATGGGCAACCACACATAGTAAACACGATAAACATCATAGATAAATCTTGAGTGAAAAATTTTTCTTGTCCAAGTGAGGATCGAACTAACAACCTCAGCATTTCTCACAGGCATTGCTCTATGAGTTATGCGCGCTAACCAGTTGCGCCACTGGGGATACAGGTTATGGCTTCATAGGAGATTAACTAATAATTCTTATGTTTGTGCAATTAATCATTTATAATTCACGTCTAAAATGTAGAAGCGTTATATCCTTGAAAATAATGTATTAAAAGTAAAATGGGCAACCACACATAGTAAACACGATAAACATCATAGATAAATCTTGAGTGAAAAAATTTTCTTCCCCAGGTGATTATCGAACTCACAACCTCGACATTCCTCGCAGGCACTGCTGTATAAGTACCGCGCGCTAACCAGTTGCGCCAATGGGGATACAAAACATCGATTGATAGGAGAATAACGAATAATAGTGATGTTTGTTCAATTAATCATTTATAATTTACGCCTAAAATATAGAAGCGTCATATCCTTGAAAAGAATGTATTAAAAGTAAAATGGGCAACCACACATAGTAATTACGATAAACAGCATAGATAAATCTTAATGGAAAAAATCCTTTTCGTCAGGTGAGGATCGAACTCACAAATTCGGCATTCCTCGCAGGTACTGCTGTATAAGTACCGCGCACTAACCAGTTGCGCCACTGAGGATACAAAACATCGCTTGATAGGACAATAACTAATAATAGTTACGTTTGTTCAATTAATCATTTATATATCACGTCTAAAAGGAAGAAGCGTCATATCCTTGAAAAGAATGTATTAAAAGTAAAATGGGCAACCACACATAGTAAATACGATAAACAGCATAGATAAATCTTAATGGAAAAAATTTTCTTCCCCAGGTGAGAATCGAACTCACAACCTATGCATTCGTCGCAGGCACTGCTATATAAGCACCGCGCTCTAACCAGTTGCACCACTACGGATACAAAACATTGCTTGATAGGAGAATATCTAATAATAGTTACGTTTGTTCAATTAATCATTTATAATTCACGTCTAAAATGTAGAGAAGCGTCATATCCTTGAAAAGAATCTATTAAAAGTAAAATGGGCAACCACACATAGTAAATACGATAAACAACATAGACAAATCTTAATGGAAAAAATTATCTTCCCCAGGTGAGGATCGAACTAACAACCTCGGCATTCCTCGTAGGCACTGCTGTATAAATACCAAGCGCTAACCAGCTGCGCCACTGGGGATAGAGATCACAGCTTCATAGGAGAATAACTAATAATTCTTATGTTTGTGCAATTAATCAATTATAATTCACGTGTAAAATGTAGAAGCATCAATTCTTTGAAAAGAAAGTATTAAAAGTAAAATGGGCAATCACACATAGTAGATACGATAAACAGTATAGATAAATCTTAATGGAAAAAATTCTCTTCAACAGGTGAGGATCGAAATCACAACCTACGCATTCGTCGCAGGCACTGCTATATAAGCGTCGCGCGCTAACCAGTTGCGCCACTAGGGATACAAAACATCGATTGATAGGAGAATATCTAATAATAGTTATGTTTGTTCAATTAATCATTTATATATCACGTCTAAAAGGAAGAAGCGTCATATCCTTGAAAAGAATGTATTAAAAGTAAAATGGGTAACCACACATAGTAAATACGATAAACAGCATAGATAAATCTTAATGGAAAAAATTCTCTTCCCCAGGTGAGGATCGAACACACAACCTCTGCATTCCTCGCAGGCACTGCTGTATAAGTACCGCGCGCTAACCAGTTGCGCCACTGGGGATACAAAACATCGCTTTATAGGAGAGTAACTAATAATAGTTATGTTTGTTCAATTAATCATTTATAATTCACGTCTAAAATATAAAAGCTCGTATCCTTGAAAAGAAAATATCAAAAGTAAAATGGGCAACCACACATAGTAAATACAATAAACATTACAGATAAATCTTGAGTGAAAAATTTTTCATCCCCAAGTGATGATCGAACTAAAAACCGCGGCATTTCTCACAGGTATTGTTCTATAAGTTCCGCGCTAACCAGCTGCGCAACTGGGGATACAGAACATCGCTTCATTGGAGAATAACTGATAATTCTTATGTTTCTTCAATAATTCATTTACAATTCACGTGTAAAATGTAGAAGCGTCAGTTCCTTGAAAAGAAAGTATTGAAAGTAAAATGGGCAACCACACATAGTAAATACGATAAACATTACCGATAAATCTTGAGGGAAAACTTTTTCTTTCCCTAGTGACGATCGAACTAACAACCTCGGAATTTCTCACAGGCATTGCTCTATAAGTTCCGCAGGCTAAACAGTTACGCCACCGGGGATACAGAACAAAGCTTAATAGGAGAATAACTGATAATTCTTATGTTTCTTCAATAATTCATTTACAATTCACGTGTAAAATGTAGAAGTGTAATTTCCTTGAAAAGAAAGTATTGAAAGTAAAATGGGCAACCACACATAGTAAATACGATAAACTTCATAGATAGATCTGAATGGAAAAAATCCTCTTCCCCAGGTGAGGTTCGAATTCACAACCTCGGCATTCCTCGCGGGCACTGTTGTTTAAGTACCGCGCGCTAACCAGTTGCGCCACTGGGGATACAGAACATAGCTTCATAGGAGAATAACTGATAATTCTTATGTTTGTTCAATTAATCATTTATAATTCACGTCTAAAATGTAGACGCGTCAATTCCTTGAAAAGAAAGTATTAAAAGTAAAATGGGCAACCACACATAGTAAATACGACAAAAAGCATCGATAAATCTTGCGGGAAAAATTTTTCTTCCTCTGGTGAGGATCGATTTAACAACCTTGGCATTTCTCACATGCACTGCTCTATGAGTTCCGTGCGCTAACCAGCTGCGCCACTGGGAATACAGAACATTGCTTCATAGGAGAATAACTGATAATTCTTATGTTTGTTCAATTAATCATTTATAATTCACGTCTAAAATGTAGACGCGTCATATCTTTGAAAAGAAAGTATTAAAAGTAAAATGGGCAACCACACATAGTAAATACGATGAACAGAATAGATAAAACTTGAGGAAAAAATTTTTCTTCCACATTTGAGGATCGAACTCACAACCTCGGCATTCCTCGCAGGCACTTCTGTATAAGTACCGCGCGCTAACCAGTTGCGCCACTGGGGATACAAAACATCCCTTGATAGGAGAATAACTAATAATAAATATGTTTGTTCAATTAATCATTTTTATGTCACGTCTAAAATGTAGAAGCCTCATATCCTTGAAAAGAATGTATTAAAATTAAAATGGGCAACTACACATAGGAAATACGATAAACAGCATAGATAAATCTTCATGGAATAAATTCTCTTCCCCAGGTGAGGATCGAACTCACAACCTCGGTATTCGTCGCAGGCACTTGTGTATAAGTATCGCGCGCTAACCAGTTGCGCCACTGGGGATACAAAACATCGCTTGATAGGAGAATAATTAATAATAAATATGTTTGTTCAATTAATCATTTATATGTCACGTCTAAAATGTAGAAGCCTCATATCCTTGAAAAGAAAGTATTAAAAGTAAAATGGGCAACCACACATAGTACATACGATAAACAGCATAGTTAAATCTTGAGGGAAAAAATTTTCTTTCTCAGCTGAGGATCGAACTAACAAGGTCGGCATTTCTCGCAGGAACTGCTCTATAAGTTTCTTGCGCTAATCAGTTGCGCCACTGGGGATACAGAACATCGCTTCATAGGAGAATAACTGATAATTCTTATGTTTGTTCAATTAATCATATATAATTCACGTCTAAAATGTAGAACCGTCATATCCTTGAAAAGAATGTATTAAAAGTAAAATGGGCAACCACACATAGTAAATACGATAAACAGCATAGATAAATCTTGAGTGAAAAATTTTTCTTCCTCTGGTGAGGATCGAACTAACAACCTCGACATTTCTTACAGGCACTGCTCTACAAGTTCAGCGCGGTAACCAGTTGCGCCACTGAGTATACAGAACGTAGCTTCATAGGAGAATAACTAATATTCTTATGTTTGTTCAATTAAGGTATCTGACTACGTTCGGAGTGCTTTTTTTCAAAAAAGTGTCCAAATAGGTTTTTTTTTATCTTTTTATGATAAAATACCTTATGAAAAGATAATATAAAACAAAAATTTTCTTTAAAGTATGCATATATTTTTTTTAACTGGCAAAAATTGACAAATTTAGGTAAAAAAGGACGAAAACGTCAAAGCCCATAACCTAAAATCATATCACTACATCTACACAAGATTTTTTGTCAAGTCTCGTAACAATATGATCTAGCGCCTGAGCTAGGATATTTGTAATATTCCTCTCCAGTCATGATACATAGTGCATATCATAGAAAGAACATGAAAATTTGAAATTTTTCCTAACGACACTACAGTGAAATGACTCTAAAAAATTTTCCTTTCAACATACACCTTATATCCTAGCTCGGGATCTTCAAAACAAATATAAAAAGCCATGGAAAAAAATTCATTCAAAAATTTTGAATACACTTTGAGTTATTATCTTTGTTGTGCAAAGATTTTATTGAAAATCACATTCTGAGAAAAAAGCATTTAAAGATTTGTTAAATAATTTACTAATATATATTTCAAATTAATTACTTCAAAATTCGCCTGTTTTATACATTAAACCTTCCTCTATCTCCTTACATGCCCATTTTTTATTTTTGGAAGCTTTTAATTTTTTTCTTTGCAGTTTCGTCGAAGGCTGTGACTGCCTTTCAGAAGAGGAAATTCTCTTTTTATCAATGGAGGCATATCCTTTTGATATGTAAACTCCAGGACTGAGTCCAATATTATTTAAAACTTGGAGCAAGCCCCTAAAACCATCATTGAACTGCACTACTGCAATATAAACTGCAAGTCTGAGAGTTTTTAGACTCACAAAAGTTTCTTTCGGGGCAATGTTCCATAAAACTCCATTGAAGGCATCGTTCTGATTTTGTGTCATTCCGTGCATACACTTTTCTAGCAGACTTCTATCACACAAACTCATGTATATTGGTTTCACAATGTTTATAACTGAATTGGGAAGACCAAGTGATTTCCCTTTCAGTGTTTTCCCCATGGCTTTAGCCCTTTTTAAACGACACCAGCTGTTCTCACCCTGCGGACATTGTCCATGCATAGGTTTGTCTTTGGATGTGAACAGCACGAACAACAAAATAAAAAGAACTTGTGGCTGAAAAATAGCACAGCATAAAAACATGAGTTAGCGATTCTGCTGTTAAATATTTAAGACACACGTGGCTGTTTAATTCATTTATCAGCGAAACCAAAACCAAAACTGCGCAATTACTCAACTTCCGGTTTGAGAATCAGATCTCACGATTAATTCAATTGAATAGATCTCCACTTCTATTGATCGTAGAAACAAAATAAAAAAAACTGTTTTGGAAAGAAAAAAATCTAAATTTTCATAATATTAAATAAAACGAAATACAAAATTTTGGTCAAAAATGGACTTTTCAACGTAGTCAGATACCTTAATCATTTATAATTCACGTGTAAAATGTTTAAGCGTCATTTCCTTGAAAAGAAAGTATTAAAAGTAAAATGGTCAACCACACATAGTAAATACGATAAACAGCATATACAAATCTTAATGGAAATAATTCACTTCCCCAGGTGAGGATCGAACTAACAACCTCGGCATTCCTCGCATGCACTGCTGTATAATTACCGTACGCTAACCAGTTTCGCCACTGAGTATACAGTTCATCACTTAATAGTAGAATAACTAATAATTCTTATGTTTGTTCAAATAATCATTTATAATTCACGTGTAAAATGTAGAAGCGTCAATTCCTTGAAAAGAAAGTATTAAAAGTAAAATGGGCAAACACACATAGTAAATACGATAAACAGCATAGATAAATCCTGAGGGAAAATGTGTTCTACACCAGTTGACGATCGAACTCACAACCTCAGCATACCTCGCAGACACTGCTGTATAAAAACCGCGCTTTAACCAGTTGCGCCGCTGGGGATACAGAACATATTTTGATAGGAGAATAAATAATAATACTTATGCTGTTTTATTAATTATTTATAATTCACGTCTAAAATGTAAAAGTCATTTCCTTGAAAAGATAGTATTAAAATTAAAATTGTCAGCCACAAATACTAAATACGATAAATAGCATAAATAAATCTTAACGGAAAAAATAATTTTCCCAGGTCATGATCGAGCTCACAACCTCGGCATTCCTCGCAGGCACCGCTGTATAAGTAACGCGCGCTAACCAGTTGCGCCACTGGGGATAGAGAACATCGCTTTTGATAGGAGAATAACTAATAATTCTTATGTTTGTTCAGTTAATCTTTTATGATTCACGTCTAAAATGTAGAAGTGTCATTTCCTTGAAAACAAAGTATTAAAAGTAAAATGAGCTACCAAACGTCTAAAATACGATAGTCAGCAAAGATAAATGTTAGAGGATAAAAGTTTCTTCCCCAGGTGAGGACCGAACTCATAACCTCGGCGTTCCTCGCAGTCACTGCTGTATAAATACCGCGCGCTAACCAGTTGCACCACCGTGGATACAGATCATCACTTGATAGGAGAATAACTAACAACTCTTATGTTTGTTTAATTAAACATTTATAATTCACGTCTAAAATGTAGAAGCGTTATTTCCTTGAAAATAAAATATTAAAAGTAAAATGGGCAACCACACATAGTAAATATGATAAACGGCATAGATAAAACTTAATGGAAAAAATTCTCTTCCCCAGGTGAGGATCGAACTAACAACAACAGCATTCCTCGCAGGCACTGCTGTATAAGTACTGCGCGCTAACCAGTTGCGCCACTGGGGATACAAAACATCGGTTGATACGAGAATAACTAATAACAGTTATATTTGTTCAATTAATCGTTTATAATTCACATCTAAAATGTAGAAGCTTCATATCCTTGAAAAGAAAGTATTAAAAGTAAAATGAGCTACCAAACGTCTAAAATACGATAGTCAGCAAAGATAAATCTTACAGGATAAAAGTTTATTCCCCAGGTGGAGTTTCGAACTATCAACCTCGGCATTTCTCACAGGAACTGCTCTATAAGTTCCGCGCGCTAACCAGTTGCAACACTGGGGATACTGAATATAGCTTGATAGGACAATAACTAATAATACTTATGCTGTTTAATTAATCATTTATAATTCACGTCTAAAATGTAAAAGTGTCCTTTCATTGAAAAGAAAGTATTAAAAGTAAAATGAGCTACCAAACGTCTAAAATACGATAGTCAGCAAAGATAAATGTTAGAGGATAAAAGTTCCTTCCCCAGGTGAGGACCGAACTCATAACCTCGGCATTCCTCGCAGGCACTGCTGTATAAGTACCGCGCGCTAGACAGTTGCGTCACTGTTGATACAGAACATCGCTTGTTAGGAGAATAACTAATAATACTTATGCTGTTTAATTAATCATTTATAATTCACGTCTAAAATGTAAAAGTGTCCTTTCTTTGAAATGAAAGAATTAAAAGTAAAATGAGCTACCAAACGTCTAAAATACGATAGTCAGCAAAGATAAATCTTAGAGGATAAAAGTTTATTCCCCAGGTGAGTTTCGAACTATCAACCTCGTCATTTCTCACAGGAACTGCTCTATAAGTTCCGCGCGCTAACCAGTTGCAACACTGGGGATACTGAATATAGCTTGATAGGACAATAACTAATAATACTTATGCTGTTTAATTAATCATTTATAATTCACGTCTAAAATGTAAAAGTGTCCTTTCATTGAATAGAAAGAATTAAAAGTAAAATGAGCTACCAAACGTCTAAAATACGATAGTCAGCAAAGATAAATCTTAGAGGATAAAAGTTTATTCCCCAGGTGAGTTTCGAACTATCAACCTCGTCATTTCTCACAGGAACTGCTCTATAAGTTCCGCGCGCTAACCAGTTGCAACACTGGGGATACTGAATATAGCTTGATAGGACAATAACTAATAATACTTATGCTGTTTAATTAATCATTTATAATTCACGTCTAAAATGTTAAAGTGTCCTTTCATTGAAAAGAAAGTATTAAAAGTAAAATGAGCTACCAAACGTCTAAAATACGATAGTCAGCAAAGATAAATGTTAGAGGATAAAAGTTCCTTCCCCAGGTGAGGACCGAACTCATAACCTCGGCATTCCTCGCAGGCACTGCTATATAAGTACCGCGCGCTAAACAGTTGCGTCACTGGGGATACATAACATCGCTTGTTAGGAGAATAACTAATAATACTTAAGCTGTTTAGTTATTCATTTATAATTCACGTCTAAAATGTAAAAGTGTCCTTTCTTTGAAATGAAAGTATTAAAAGTAAAATGAGCTACCAAACGCCTAAAATACGATAGTCAGCAAAGATAAATCTTAGAGGATAAAAGTTTATTCCCCAGGTGGAGTTTCGAACTATCAACCTCGGCATTTCTCACAGGAACTGCTCTATAAGTTCCGCGCGTTAACCAGTTGCAACACTGGGGATACTGAATATAGCTTGATAGGACAATAACTAATAATACTTATGCTGTTTAATTAATCATTTAGAATTCACGTCTAAAATGTAAAAGTGTCCTTTCATTGAAAAGAAAGTATTAAAAGTAAAAAGAGCTACCAAACGTCTAAAATACGATAGTCAGCAAAGATAAATGTTAGAGGATAAAAGTTCCTTCCCCAGGTGAGGACCGAACTCATAACCTCGGCATTCCTCGCAGGCACTGCTGTATAAGTACCGCGCGCTAGACAGTTGCGTCACTGGGGATACAGAACATCGCTTGTTAAGAGAATAACTAATAATACTTATGCTGTTTAATTAATCATTTATAATTCACGTCTAAAATGTAAAAGTGTCCTTTCTTTGAAATGAAAGTATTAAAAGTAAAATGAGCTACCAAACGTCTAAAATACGATAGTCAGCAAAGATAAATCTTAGAGGATAAAAGTTTATTCCCCAGGTGAGTTTCGAACTATCAACCTCGTCATTTCTCACAGGAACTGCTCTATAAGTTCCGCGCCCTAACCAGTTGCAACACTGGGGATACTGAATATAGCTTGATAGGACAATAACTAATAATACTTATGCTGTTTAATTAATCATTTATAATTCACGTCTAAAATGTAAAAGTGTCCTTTCATTGAAAAGAAAGTATTAAAAGTAAAATGAGCTACCAAACGTCTAAAATACGATAGTCAGCAAAGATAAATGTTAGAGGATAAAAGTTCCTTCCCCAGGTGAGTTTCGAACTATCAACCTCGTCATTTCTCACAGGAACTGCTCTATAAGTTCCGCGCGCTCACCATTTGCAACACTGGGGATACTGAATATAGCTTGATAGGACAATAACTAATAATACTTATGCTGTTTAATTAATCATTTATAATTCACGTCTAAAATGTAAAAGTGTCCTTTCTTTGAAATGAAAGAATTAAAAGTAAAATGTGCTATCAAACGTCTAAAATACGATAGTCAGCAAAGATAAATCTTAGAGGATAAAAGTTTATTCCCCAGGTGAGTTTCGAACTATCAACCTCGTCATTTCTCACAGGAACTGCTCTATAAGTTCCGCGCGCTAACCAGTTGCAACACTGGGGATACTGAATATAGCTTGATAGGACAATAACTAATAATACTTATGCTGTTTAATTAATCATTTATAATTCACGTCTAAAATGTAAAAGTGTCCTTTCATTGAAAAGAAAGAATTAAAAGTAAAATGAGCTACCAAACGTCTAAAATACGATAGTCAGCAAAGATAAATCTTAGAGGATAAAAGTTTATTCCCCAGGTGAGTTTCGAACTGTCAACCTCGTCATTTCTCACAGGAACTGCTCTATAAGTTCCGCGCGCTAACCAGTTGCAACACTGGGGATACTGAATATAGCTTGATAGGACAATAACTAATAATACTTATGCTGTTTAATTAATCATTTATAATTCACGTCTAAAATGTAAAAGTGTCCTTTCATTGAAAAGAAAGTATTAAAAGTAAAATGAGCTACCAAACGTCTAAAATACGATAGTCAGCAAAGATAAATGTTAGAGGATATAAGTTCCTTCCCCAGGTGAGGACCGAACTCATAACCTCGGCATTCCTCGCAGGCACTGCTATATAAGTACCGCGCGCTAGACAGTTGCGTCACTGGGGATACATAACATCGCTTGTTAGGAGAATAACTAATAATACTTATGCTGTTTAATTATTCATTTATAATTCACGTCTAAAATGTAAAAGTGTCCTTTCTTTGAAATGAAAGTATTAAAAGTAAAATGAGCTACCAAACGCCTAAAATACGATAGTCAGCAAAGATAAATCTTAGAGGATAAACGTTTATTCCCCAGGTGGAGTTTCGAACTATCAACCTCGGCATTTCTCAAAGGAACTGCTCTATAAGTTCCGCGCGCTAACCAGTTGCAACACTGGGGATACTGAATATAGCTTGATAGGACAATAACTAATAATACTTATGCTGTTTAATTAATCATTTATAATTCACGTCTAAAATGTAAAAGTGTCCTTCCATTGAAAAGAAAGTATTAAAAGTAAAATGAGCTACCAAACGTCTAAAATACGATAGTCAGCAAAGATAAATGTTAGAGGATAAAAGTTCCTTCCCCAGGTGAGGACCGAACTCATAACCTCGACATTCTTCGCAGGCACTGCTCTATAAGTACCGCGCGCTAGACAGTTGCGTCACTGGGGATACAGAACATCGCTTGTTAGGAGAATAACTAATAATACTTATGCTGTTTAATTAATCATTTATAATTCACGTCTAAAATGTAAAAGTGTCCTTTCTTTGAAATGAAAGTATTAAAAGTAAAATGAGCTACCAAACGTCTAAAATACGATAGTCAGCAAAGATAAATCTTAGAGGATAAAAGTTTATTCCCCAGGTGAGTTTCGAACTATCAACCTCGTCATTTCTCACAGGAACTGCTCTATAAGTTCCGCGCGTTAACCAGTTGCAACACTGGGGATACTGAATATAGCTTGATAGGACAATAACTAATAATACTTATGCTGTTTAATTAATCATTTATAATTCACGTCTAAAATGTAAAAGTGTCCTTTCATTGAAAAGAAAGTATTAAAAGTAAAAAGAGCTACCAAACGTCTAAAATACGATAGTCAGCAAAGATAAATGTTAGAGGATAAAAGTTCCTTCCCCAGGTGAGGACCGAACTCATAACCTCGGCATTCCTCGCAGGCACTGCTGTATAAGTACCGCGCGCTAGACAGTTGCGTCACTGGGGATACAGAATATAGCTTGTTAGGAGAATAACTAATAATACTTATGCTGTTTAATTAATCATTTATAATTCACGTCTAAAATGTAAAAGTGTCCTTTCTTTGAAATGAAAGAATTAAAAGTAAAATGAGCTATCAAACGTCTAAAATACGATAGTCAGCAAAGATAAATCTTAGAGGATAAAAGTTTATTCCCCAGGTGAGTTTCGAACTATCAACCTCGTCATTTCTCACAGGAACTGCTCTATAAGTTCCGCGCGCTAACCAGTTGCAACACTGGGGATACTGAATATAGCTTGATAGGACAATAACTAATAATACTTATGCTGTTTAATTAATCATTTATAATTCACGTCTAAAATGTAAAAGTGTCCTTTCTTTGAAATGAAAGTATTAAAAGTAAAATGAGCTACCAAACGATTAAAATACGATAGTCAGCAAAGATAAATCTTAGAGGATAAAAGTTTATTCCCCAGGTGGAGTTTCGAACTATCAACCTCGGCATTTCTCAAAGGAACTGCTCTATAAGTTCCGCGCGCTAACCAGTTGCAACACTGGGGATACTGAATATAGCTTGATAGGACAATAACTAATAATACTTATGCTGTTTAATTAATCATTTATAATTCACGTCTAAAATGTAAAAGTGTCCTTCCATTGAAAAGAAAGTATTAAAAGTAAAATGAGCTACCAAACGTCTAAAATACGATAGTCAGCAAAGATAAATGTTAGAGGATAAAAGTTCCTTCCCCAGGTGAGGACCGAACTCATAACCTCGACATTCCTCGCAGGCACTGCTGTATAAGTACCGCGCGCTAGACAGTTGCGTCACTGGGGATACAGAACATCGCTTGTTAGGAGAATAACTAATAATACTTATGCTGTTTAATTAATCATTTATAATTCACGTCTAAAATGTAAAAGTGTCCTTTCTTTGAAATGAAAGTATTAAAAGTAAAATGAGCTACCAAACGTCTAAAATACGATAGTCAGCAAAGATAAATCTTAGAGGATAAAAGTTTATTCCCCAGGTGAGTTTCGAACTATCAACCTCGTCATTTCTCACAGGAACTGCTCTATAAGTTCCGCGCGCTAACCAGTTGCAACACTGGGGATACTGAATATAGCTTGATAGGACAATAACTAATAATACTTATGCTGTTTAATTAATCATTTATAATTCACGTCTAAAATTTAAAAGTGTCCTTTCTTTGAAATGAAAGTATTAAAAGTAAAATGAGCTACCAAACGTCTAAAATACGATAGTCAGCAAAGATAAATCTTAGAGGATAAAAGTTTATTCCCCAGGTGAGTTTCGAACTATCAACCTCGTCATTTCTCACAGGAACTGCTCTATAAGTTCCGCGCGCTAACAGGTTGCAACACTGGGGATACTGAATATAGCTTGATAGGACAATAACTAATAATACTTATGCTGTTTAATTAATCATTTATAATTCACGTCTAAAATGTAAAAGTGTCCTTTCATTGAAAAGAAAGTATTAAAAGTAAAATGAGCTACCAAACGTCTAAAATACGATAGTCAGCAAAGATAAATGTTAGAGGATAAAAGTTCCTTCCCCAGGTGAGTTTCGAACTATCAACCTCGTCATTTCTCACAGGAACTGCTCTATAAGTTCCGCGCGCTCACCATTTGCAACACTGGGGATACTGAATATAGCTTGATAGGACAATAACTAATAATACTTATGCTGTTTAATTAATCATTTATAATTCACGTCTAAAATGTAAAAGTGTCCTTTCTTTGAAATGAAAGAATTAAAAGTAAAATGTGCTATCAAACGTCTAAAATACGATAGTCAGCAAAGATAAATCTTAGAGGATAAAAGTTTATTCCCCAGGTGAGTTTCGAACTATCAACCTCGTCATTTCTCACAGGAACTGCTCTATAAGTTCCGCGCGCTAACCAGTTGCAACACTGGGGATACTGAATATAGCTTGATAGGACAATAACTAATAATACTTATGCTGTTTAATTAATCATTTATAATTCACGTCTAAAATGTAAAAGTGTCCTTTCATTGAAAAGAAAGAATTAAAAGTAAAATGAGCTACCAAACGTCTAAAATACGATAGTCAGCAAAGATAAATCTTAGAGGATAAAAGTTTATTCCCCAGGTGAGTTTCGAACTGTCAACCTCGTCATTTCTCACAGGAACTGCTCTATAAGTTCCGCGCGCTAACCAGTTGCAACACTGGGGATACTGAATATAGCTTGATAGGACAATAACTAATAATACTTATGCTGTTTAATTAATCATTTATAATTCACGTCTAAAATGTAAAAGTGTCCTTTCATTGAAAAGAAAGTATTAAAAGTAAAATGAGCTACCAAACGTCTAAAATACGATAGTCAGCAAAGATAAATGTTAGAGGATAAAAGTTCCTTCCCCAGGTGAGGACCGAACTCATAACCTCGGCATTCCTCGCAGGCACTGCTATATAAGTACCGCGCGCTAGACAGTTGCGTCACTGGGGATACATAACATCGCTTGTTAGGAGAATAACTAATAATACTTATGCTGTTTAATTATTCATTTATAATTCACGTCTAAAATGTAAAAGTGTCCTTTCTTTGAAATGAAAGTATTAAAAGTAAAATGAGCTACCAAACGCCTAAAATACGATAGTCAGCAAAGATAAATCTTAGAGGATAAACGTTTATTCCCCAGGTGGAGTTTCGAACTATCAACCTCGGCATTTCTCAAAGGAACTGCTCTATAAGTTCCGCGCGCTAACCAGTTGCAACACTGGGGATACTGAATATAGCTTGATAGGACAATAACTAATAATACTTATGCTGTTTAATTAATCATTTATAATTCACGTCTAAAATGTAAAAGTGTCCTTCCATTGAAAAGAAAGTATTAAAAGTAAAATGAGCTACCAAACGTCTAAAATACGATAGTCAGCAAAGATAAATGTTAGAGGATAAAAGTTCCTTCCCCAGGTGAGGACCGAACTCATAACCTCGACATTCTTCGCAGGCACTGCTCTATAAGTACCGCGCGCTAGACAGTTGCGTCACTGGGGATACAGAACATCGCTTGTTAGGAGAATAACTAATAATACTTATGCTGTTTAATTAATCATTTATAATTCACGTCTAAAATGTAAAAGTGTCCTTTCTTTGAAATGAAAGTATTAAAAGTAAAATGAGCTACCAAACGTCTAAAATACGATAGTCAGCAAAGATAAATCTTAGAGGATAAAAGTTTATTCCCCAGGTGAGTTTCGAACTATCAACCTCGTCATTTCTCACAGGAACTGCTCTATAAGTTCCGCGCGTTAACCAGTTGCAACACTGGGGATACTGAATATAGCTTGATAGGACAATAACTAATAATACTTATGCTGTTTAATTAATCATTTATAATTCACGTCTAAAATGTAAAAGTGTCCTTTCATTGAAAAGAAAGTATTAAAAGTAAAAAGAGCTACCAAACGTCTAAAATACGATAGTCAGCAAAGATAAATGTTAGAGGATAAAAGTTCCTTCCCCAGGTGAGGACCGAACTCATAACCTCGGCATTCCTCGCAGGCACTGCTGTATAAGTACCGCGCGCTAGACAGTTGCGTCACTGGGGATACAGAATATAGCTTGTTAGGAGAATAACTAATAATACTTATGCTGTTTAATTAATCATTTATAATTCACGTCTAAAATGTAAAAGTGTCCTTTCTTTGAAATGAAAGAATTAAAAGTAAAATGAGCTATCAAACGTCTAAAATACGATAGTCAGCAAAGATAAATCTTAGAGGATAAAAGTTTATTCCCCAGGTGAGTTTCGAACTATCAACCTCGTCATTTCTCACAGGAACTGCTCTATAAGTTCCGCGCGCTAACCAGTTGCAACACTGGGGATACTGAATATAGCTTGATAGGACAATAACTAATAATACTTATGCTGTTTAATTAATCATTTATAATTCACGTCTAAAATGTAAAAGTGTCCTTTCTTTGAAATGAAAGTATTAAAAGTAAAATGAGCTACCAAACGATTAAAATACGATAGTCAGCAAAGATAAATCTTAGAGGATAAAAGTTTATTCCCCAGGTGGAGTTTCGAACTATCAACCTCGGCATTTCTCAAAGGAACTGCTCTATAAGTTCCGCGCGCTAACCAGTTGCAACACTGGGGATACTGAATATAGCTTGATAGGACAATAACTAATAATACTTATGCTGTTTAATTAATCATTTATAATTCACGTCTAAAATGTAAAAGTGTCCTTCCATTGAAAAGAAAGTATTAAAAGTAAAATGAGCTACCAAACGTCTAAAATACGATAGTCAGCAAAGATAAATGTTAGAGGATAAAAGTTCCTTCCCCAGGTGAGGACCGAACTCATAACCTCGACATTCCTCGCAGGCACTGCTGTATAAGTACCGCGCGCTAGACAGTTGCGTCACTGGGGATACAGAACATCGCTTGTTAGGAGAATAACTAATAATACTTATGCTGTTTAATTAATCATTTATAATTCACGTCTAAAATGTAAAAGTGTCCTTTCTTTGAAATGAAAGTATTAAAAGTAAAATGAGCTACCAAACGTCTAAAATACGATAGTCAGCAAAGATAAATCTTAGAGGATAAAAGTTTATTCCCCAGGTGAGTTTCGAACTATCAACCTCGTCATTTCTCACAGGAACTGCTCTATAAGTTCCGCGCGCTAACCAGTTGCAACACTGGGGATACTGAATATAGCTTGATAGGACAATAACTAATAATACTTATGCTGTTTAATTAATCATTTATAATTCACGTCTAAAATTTAAAAGTGTCCTTTCTTTGAAATGAAAGTATTAAAAGTAAAATGAGCTACCAAACGTCTAAAATACGATAGTCAGCAAAGATAAATCTTAGAGGATAAAAGTTTATTCCCCAGGTGAGTTTCGAACTATCAACCTCGTCATTTCTCACAGGAACTGCTCTATAAGTTCCGCGCGCTAACAGGTTGCAACACTGGGGATACTGAATATAGCTTGATAGGACAATAACTAATAATACTTATGCTGTTTAATTAATCATTTATAATTCACGTCTAAAATGTAAAAGTGTCCTTTCATTGAAAAGAAAGTATTAAAAGTAAAATGAGCTACCAAACGCCTAAAATACGATAGTCAGCAAAGATAAATCTTAGAGGATAACAGTTTATTCCCCAGATGAGTTTCGAACTATCAACCTCGTCATTTCTCACAGGAACTGCTCTATAAGTTCCGCGCGCTAACCAGTTGCAACACTGGGGATACTGAATATAGCTTGATAGGACAATAACTAATAATACTTATGCTGTTTAATTAATCATTTATAATTCACGTCTAAAATGTAAAAGTGTCCTTTCATTGAAAAGAAAGTATTAACAGTAGAATGAGCTACCAAACGCCTAAAATACGATAGTCAGCAAAGATAAATCTTAGAGGATAAAAGTTTATTCCCCAGGTGAGTTTCGAACTATCAACCTCGTCATTTCTCACAGGAACTGCTCTATAAGTTCCGCGCGCTAACCAGTTGCAACACTGGGGATACTGAATATAGCTTGATAGGACAATAACTAATAATACTTATGCTGTTTAATTAATCATTTATAATTCACGTCTAAAATGTAAAAGTGTCCTTTCATTGAAAAGAAAGTATTAACAGTAGAATGAGCTACCAAACGCCTAAAATACGATAGTCAGCAAAGATAAATCTTAGAGGATAAAAGTTTATTCCCCAGGTGAGTTTCGAACTATCAACCTCGTCATTTCTCACAGGAACTGCTCTATAAGTTCCGCGCGCTAACCAGTTGCAACACTGGGGACACTGAACATAGCTTGATAGGACAATAACTAATAATACTTATGCTGTTTAATTAATCATTTATAATTCACGTCTAAAATGTAAAAGTGTCCTTTCATTGAAAAGAAAGTATTAAAAGTAAAATGAGCTACCAAACGTCTAAAATACGATAGTCAGCAAAGATAAATGTTAGAGGATAAAAGTTCCTTCCCCAGATGAGGACCGAACTCATAACCTCGGCATTCCTCGCAGGCACTGCTATATAAGTACCGCGCTCTAGACAGTTGCGTCACTGGGGATACAGAACATCGCTTGTTAGGAGAATAACTAATAATACTTATGCTGTTTAATTAATCTTAATTAATCATTTATAATTCACGTCTAAAATGTAAAAGTGTCCTTTCTTTGAAATGAAAGTATTAAAAGTAAAATGAGCTACCAAACGATTAAAATACGATAGTCAGCAAAGATAAATCTTAGAGGATAAAAGTTTATTCCCCAGGTGGAGTTTCCAACTATCAACCTCGGCATTTCTCACAGGAACTGCTCTATAAGTTCCGCGCGCTAACCAGTTGCAACACTGGGGATACTGAATATAGCTTGATAGGACAATAACTAATAATACTTATGCTGTTTAATTAATCATTTATAATTCACGTCTAAAATGTAAAAGTGTCCTTTCATTGAAAAGAAAGTATTAAAAGTAAAATGAGCTACCAAACGTCTAAAATACGATAGTCAGCAAAGATAAATATTAGAGGATAAAAGTTTATTCCCCAGGTGGAGTTTCGAACTATCAACCTCGGCATTTCTCACAGGAACTGCTCTATAAGTTCCGCGCGCTAACCAGTTGCAACACTGGGGATACTGAGTATAGCTTGATAGGACAATAACTAATAATACTTATGCTGTTTAATTAATCATTTATAATTCACGTCTAAAATGTAAATGTGTCCTTTCTTTGAAAAGAAAGTATTAAAAGTAAAATGAGCTACCAAACGTCTAAAATACGATAGTCAGCAAAGATAAATGTTACAGGATAAAAGTTTCTTCCCCAGGTGAGGACCGAACTCATAACCTCGGCATTCCTCGCAGGCACTGCTGTATATGTACCACGCGCTAGACAGTTGCGTCACTGGGGATACAGAACATCGCTTGTTAGGAGAATAACTAATAATACTTATGCTGTTTAATTAATCATTTATAATTCACGTCTAAAATGTAAAAGTGTCCTTTCTTTGAAATGAAAGTATTAAAAGTAAAATGAGCTTCCAAACGTCTAAAATACGATAGTCAGCAAAGATAAATCTTAGAGGATAAAAGTTTATTCCCCAGGTATAGTTTCGAACTATCAACCTCGGCATTTCTCACAGGAACTGCTCTATAAGTTCCGAGCGCTAACCAGTTGCAACACTGGGGATACTGAATATAGCTTGATAGGACAATAACTAATAATACTTATGCTGTTTAATTAATCATTTATAATTCACGTCTAAAATGTAAATGTGTCCTTTCTTTGAAAAGAAAGTATTAAAAGTAAAATGAGCTACCAAACGTCTAAAATACGATAGTCAGCAAAGATAAATGTTAGAGGATAAAAGTTTCTTCCCCAGGTGAGGACCGAACTCATAACCTCGGCATTCCTCGCAGGCACTGCTGTATAAGTACCGCGCGCTAGACAGTTGCGTCACTGGGGATACAGAACATCGCTTGTTAGGAGAATAACTAATAATACTTATGCTGTTTAATTAATCATTTATAATTCACGTCTAAAATGTAAAAGTGTCCTTTCTTTGAAATGAAAGAATTAAAAGTAAAATGAGCTACCAAACGTCTAAAATACGATAGTCAGCAAAGATAAATCTTAGAGGATAAAAGTTTATTCCCCAGGTGGAGTTTCGAACTATCAACCTCGGCATTTCTCACAGGAACTGCTCTATAAGTTCCGTGCGCTAACCAGTTGCAACACTGGGGATACTGAATATAGCTTGATAGGACAATAACTAATAATACTTATGCTGTTTAATTAATCATTTATAATTCACGTCTAAAATGTAAATGTGTCCTTTCTTTGAAAAGAAAGTATTAAAAGTAAAATGAGCTACCAAACGTCTAAAATACGATAGTCAGCAAAGATAAATGTTAGAGGATGAAAGTTTCTTCCCCAGGTGAGGACCGAACTCATAACCTCGGCATTCCTCGCAGGCACTGCTGTATAAGTACCGCGCGCTAGACAGTTGCGTCACTGGGGATACAGAACATCGCTTGTTAGGAGAATAACTAATAATACTTATGCTGTTTAATTAATCATTTATAATTCACGTCTAAAATGTAAAAGTGTCCTTTCTTTGAAATGAAAGAATTAAAAGTAAAATGAGCTACCAAACGTCTAAAATACGATAGTCAGCAAAGATAAATCTTAGAGGATAAAAGTTTATTCCCCAGGTGGAGTTTCGAACTATCAACCTCGGCATTTCTCACAGGAACTGCTCTATAAGTTCCGCGCGCTAACCAGTTGCAACACTAGGGATACTGAATATAGCTTGATAGGACAATAACTAATAATACTTATGCTGTTTAATTAATCATTTATAATTCACGTCTAAAATGTAAAAGTGTCCTTTCTTTGAAAAGAAAGTATTAAAAGTAAAATGAGCTACCAAACGTCTAAAATACGATAGTCAGCAAAGATAAATGTTAGAGGATAAAAGTTCCTTCCCCAGGTGAGGACCGAACTCATAACCTCGGCATTCCTCGCAGGCACTGCTGTATAAGTACCGCGCGCTAGACAGTTGCGTCACTGGGGATACAGAACATCGCTTGTTAGGAGAATAACTAATAATACTTATGCTGTTTAATTAATCATTTATAATTCACGTCTAAAATGTAAAAGTGTCCTTTCTTTGAAATGAAAGTATTAAAAGTAAAATGAGCTACCAAACGTCTAAAATACGATAGTCAGCAAAGATAAATCTTAGAGGATAAAAGTTTATTCCCCAGGTGGAGTTTCGAACTATCAACCTCGGCATTTCTCACAGGAACTGCTCTATAAGTTCCGCGCGCTAACCAGTTGCAACACTGGGGGTACTGAATATAGCTTGATAGGACAATAACTAATAATACTTATGCTGTTTAATTAATCATTTATAATTCACGTCTAAAATGTAAATGTGTCCTTTCTTTGAAAAGAAAGTATTAAAAGTAAAATGAGCTACCAAACGTCTAAAATACGATAGTCAGCAAAGATAAATCTTAGAGGATAAAAGTTTCTTCCCCAGGTGAGGATCGAACTCATAACCTCGGCATTCCTCGCAGGCACTGCTGTATTAGTACCGCGCGCTAGAGAGTTACGTCACTGGGGATACAGATCACCTCTTGTTAGGAGAATAACTAGTAATACTTATGCTGTTCAATTAATCATTTATAATTCAATTCTAAAATGGAAAAGCGTCCTTTCCTTGAAAAGAAAGTATTAAAAGTAAAATGGGCAACCACACATCTTAAATACGATAAACAACATAGATAAATCTTAAGGGGGGGAAATTTTCTTCCCCAGGTGAGGATCGAAATCACAAACTTGGAATTCTTCCCAGGCTTTGCTTTATAAGTACCGCGGTAACCAGTTGCGCCACTGGGGATACGAAACAATGCGTGATTAGATAATAACTTATTATAGTTTTACTGTTTATTTAAACAATTATAATTCATGTCGAAAATAGAAGAGCGGCTTTCTTTGAAAAGAAAATATTCAAATTAAAATGGGCAATCATACATCTGAAATACAATAAAGAGCATACAAAATTCTTATGCAAAAAAATGTTTTTTCTCAAGTTAGGATTGAACTCACAACCTCGGCAATAGTCTTTGAGTACTTGTATTGCAAAGGGGCCGTACAAATATATTTTTACTTCTGGCTTTGGAACGGTAGGTAAATAATTAAATAATATAGAAGCATGACAACGGGTTATTTATGACCGTCCTGGATAGATACCGAAGAGAAAAATCCAGGAACAATATCTTTTCATTTTGAACCAGTCAAATGACGAGAACAAAACCTGAGCTGGCACTCTGCTCTGCAAACTTCTACATCACGTCAACTTGAGAATATTTGAAGCCACGGCGGATTTACAATTCACCAGCTCCCTGGTACAACACGGTCTTTGGCTGAACCTAGTCTGGTACAGGCCTTAATCCTCTGCTCTTTCAATTGGACTATCCCTGTCCCAGAGTTTAGGGAAGAATTCATCAGAAGTTTTTTTTAGTCAGGGAAAACCTGAAAAACCTAAAATTGTAAGTCAATTTAAGGTGTATGTTGGCATACACTAGAAAACAACGAAAATCGATCTGAATATTAATATGTTTTTAATTAATTCAAAATATTTTCCAAACGATATCAAGATTGCGTAAATATTCGAAATAGTTTTCTAATTACAAGGGTTTTCGTTAGGTACTGTTACCATGAACAGATATGTTTCCAAAATTTAACTCGATTTTTGAAGTACTTAGCTTTTGTAATAGGATTGTTTGTTCAAAACGTGATAATTCCACAGTTGAAATCACCTATTATAATTATTTTTGCATCATTACAATTTATACAATACAGTGGATGCTTTGATCTTCAATCGGAGTATTTTGTCACGTAATGGATTTTTAATTGATTTTTAAATATTGAAATTCCTGAAAAAAGAATGTTAATTTTTTACGCTTCCTTGATTTAAAAATTGCAAAAAGAAAACAAAATTATTTTAGCAACTGGATGGAGATTCAAAACATGAAGAATAATATTTGAAATATTCTCCAATAGGAATCGTCTTTCTGAAAAAATTAGAAATATCACGTTACAAAAAACATGGTAATTTGGTAATTATATCTTAATCCAGGCCTCGAAATAGATTTTTTAATACAGGTGCACAAGGTGCACCTAAGTTTTTAAATTAGGTGCACATGTTATATTTTAGGTGCACATTTAAAAAAAAAAACGTAATATAAGAGTATTAATGTAATGTAAACTACTTTATTTTAGTTAGGTATGTTTATATAGGTTAGTAGTAGATGGTAAATAAAAATATTTTAACACCTAAATTCTCCCTTCTCCGGCGCACGGCTGTCGCGACAGTCGCTTCAACAGAGACATCTGGAAAATGTTTCGATCATCCGAAAGTTCTGGTGGCAGTGGCACAACTAAATGTTCCTCCTGTATAAACCCGTTACGGCCCAGCGATTTTTTTTTAAGGATAGGAATTTATGCTGCAGCATTTAGGAATTTTAATTCGTTTCTATAGAGCGAGAGAGATCGATACTAATATTTTGCTCAAACATCAAACTAACATAAAACACGCCCCCCCCCCCTTTTTTTTTAAACTTTAAGTGCACTGCGTGCACCAAGGGGAAAAAAATTAGGTGCACAAGTTTATATTCATGTGCACCTGTGTACCCGGGTATTTCGAGCCCTGTCTTAATCAGATAATTAATTATTTGTACAATCTGAATTTTTCTTCTTGAAATGATTTTGAGAGTACACCAATTGCCGGTGGTAAAAGAAAAGCTGGATTTTTAAAGTCAAAATTTGAAAAACAAATCTTTTAGTTTATACGTACACCTTAATTTTGTCCAAACAAAAATCAGTGAAAATTAGGAATATTCGTCTTAAACCTGAAAACCGCTTCAATGACCTGGAAAATGATTGATCATGGCTTCTGTGACGCTTTGGAGAAAAATAGCCAGTAAGATTCATACGCAGTTTGGTATAACTTTATTTTATGAATACAGTTTTTCAACCGATTTTAAAAGAACCGGCAAATATTTAACAGGTAAATAATTTTCTTTCGTCCACTGGCTTAAATTGAAGAATTCCGTGCCTATGATACATTAATTCACAAATTGATTTTTAAGTCAAATATGTTGGATTATTTTAATAAGTTATTTTAATGCAAAACTACTTGCGCGCTTTGTGTATTAATATTTACTCTGTATAGTTCCTAAATTGGTTATTATTACTGGCTATTGAATGGCCAAAATATATTATTTGGTTTTTCACCTTAAAAATGTCGCCGTCCAACCGTCATAGTGGTTGAAGTGTTAGCTTCTATATCAGAAGGTTCCTGGTTCGAAACCGGGTCCAGGCATGGATGTTTGTAAGCGTATGGTGTAGAGGCGGCTGGTGCACCTTAAATCGGTCGTGGCCGAAAGTCCTCATGTTGAGTTGGTGTAGAAATTTGGAGAGTGGGGTGCCAGCTCAGGTGTTTCTTCGTCATCTGACCGTGGTTCAAAATGACGAGGTGTTGTCCTCGGATCTTTCCCTTAAGGGACTGATCTCGGACCGTCGTCAATAGCCCGTTGTGTTGCTCTAGTACGATGTTAACTAAAATTACCATTACCTTAAAAATGTCGTGAATTGCTTGAATTTTATAAAAATTTGTCTGGAAAACCTGGAAAAGTCGGGGAATTTTATTTCTGAATTAGAGTGGGAACCCTGATTCAATTCAGTCGGTGCGTCGGAGATGTGACCCCAACTAAGAAGCACTACGGATAGCACAAGCGGTAGGGGAAAAAAACCTCGTACACACACACAAGACACAGAGAGCGCAAACAATTTCTTTCCCTCGCTGCACAACAAATCCAGACGATAGCACTGCTCCTCTTCCGACTCGCCAAACATTCCAAGCCCCCTTAAAATATAACAGCCCACTTCCGACGGCAAAATTAAGCTTTTAAACAGTTTATAGCCCTCTCCGAGAGGCCTCCGAACGAGTAAGTGCTCAATGAGAGTAAAATCCCTTTTTTGGGGGAGAGAAATACTCAGGGACGTCTATCAAAGGGGAGCTTTTATAACCGCTATAAAGTTAAATTACCTTTTTCCTCTTTAACTTCATATTTCTCTGGCGCTGCGGGCGACAGTGGCGTGAGGGATGTCGACGGGGGTGGAATGGACGTGTTCGGGGGAGGGCGAAGTGGTTTTTAAACGGATTTCGTGGGGGGGGGAGGTTTGGGTGCTTTGATAGGGTTCTATTTCGTGTGGGGCGATGTTTCGAGCAAACACACTGGCGTTGGTTTCGTGCCGTATTTGGCCAAGCCGGGATTGACCCCGGACCATCGCAAATATCCCGTTGTGTTGTAAGAGCGAGACGTAAATTCAACTACCTACTTACAACTACAACTTAATTCAATTGTTTATTTAATCATTACTTGCGTTTTAAGGGGTATCTGAATCTACGTCAACTCAACGGGCTATTGGTTACTGCCCGGGTTAGTTTGTTTTGGTGATTTTTAATTTATGTTTTACTATATAGAGCAACACAACGGGCTATTGACGACGTTCCGGGATGTATATTACCAACCTTTACTGGAGTAGTAGACACTGGAAAATTTTAAGCCCGCTGATTCGTTAGTTTCAAACTGTCGTCTATGACGTCGCTATGTGACGTCATCAATAGTATGTGATGCTTCACGTTGACTCGGTACGAAGTTTCTTGTGAAAGTCGGTAGCAAACGAAAGTGGCTGAGATATTAGCCATCTCTAATTTAGGAATTGGTATTACTTTCAGAAAAATTATTTTGGGGTTATTATAGGACTTTTGATACGACTAAGTATTTTTTTTTGTTTAATAATTTGTATTGAGGGATGAATTTAGCTCCTACTGATAATATTTTAAACTACTATGGTAATTGGTAATTTTTTAGTTAACGTCGTACTAGAGCAACACAACGGGCTATTGACGACGGTCCGGGATCAGTCCCTTAAGGGAAAGATCCGAGGACAACAACTCGTAATTTTGAACCACGGTCAGATGACGAAGCAACACCTGAGCTGGCACCCCACTCTCCAAACTTCCACGCCAACCCAACGTGAGGACTTTCGACCACGACAGATTTAAGGTGCACCAGCCGCCTCTACACCATACGTTCACAAACATCCATGCCCGGACCCGGATTCGAACCAGGAACCTTCCGATCTAGAGGCTAACACCTTAACCACTATACCGGTTGGTCGGCTAAACTACTATGGTTTTATGATGGATGTGATTTAATAACAACTTAAAAAACACATAGCACAATATTTTTTTCGAATTTTGGAATGTTTGCGAAACAAAAAAATCTTTACACTACTCTATTTTAATCGTAAGTACTATTATCGCAAAACATCGTAAATAAACAAATTTGTTTATTGTTCATGTTTTCAAACAATATGGGAACCTAAATTATCAATTTCATCCGTAATGTAAGAAAATTCCGTGCTATTTAGTAAATATCCAATTAAAAATGAAAGGTTTTTCAAGTTCCGAAAATCGTTTATTTTTCAATGTACGGTCTTTATACCCACCAATTTTTATCACAATCGGACAACTCCTTGGTCCATCGATGTTTTTGTTACAGAGTATATTTTATTTTACTGAAATATACAATTTACACTAAATACAGTATAGTACATATTTTTACATGAACTTAACACCTCTATATATGTACATACATATTCAAATTTTAAAATGGTCTGTCATTTTCTTCTATTTCTTCGAGGTTTGTGCTTTCTGAGAGACAATGTTCCGTCATAACGGATTGACGGTTAATAGAAACTGACGGTCAAAAGAGTGACGGTTAACCGAAGTTTCCACTGTATTTACACACGCTCACATTCTCATTACGAGTTTTAAATTTTAGCAGCAGTTTGTTGATCGTCTGTCCCGCGGATCGTTTTCATCGCTGTCATTTAAATTCATTCTTTTTCTTTAGTCAATAAATCTGTTCTGTTTAAATGTTTAACGTTTTTTATTCTGTTAAAATAACATTTTATTGGCAACATGATTCGTTGCAGTGATGATACTACGGTCAAATGTGTTACTGCTTATGTGTAACAGGAGTGCTTATGGAATGTAATGTCTTCCCTGTACAAAAATAAAGCTTCCTAGGCGTTTATCGATGTGTAATCGACGAGTACCGATGAGTTAAAAAAAAGCGATGGGAATACCGGAGTTTCAGGAGAAGGAAATCAAACAAAAAATTAAAAACATTAGGAAAGTATTTTGTATTTATTTTTAAACTAGCAGAATTAATTACCTGGCGTTGCTCGGGGTGAATTAATTAGATGTTGATTGAAAAGTGATGTGACTAATCACTTCTCTTTCGTAAAAGAATGCTAGCTTCATTTAAGTGTACGGGAAATAATTTTTAATATCGTTTCAACTTTCTCATAGCTTCTATTTACTTCGGACGCAAATACAGAGGCTGTTCGCACATTTTTAGACGATTTTGGTTAGCGGTAATAAAAAATAATTTGCTGCAAAAGAAATACTTGCAGTTGTACTATGTTTTTAAAAGTCAAAATTATCGTCTGCAGCTTGAGAGGTTTGTTTTTATTCAAAATGGCGTTTTTATAACGAAGCAGTGGTTCGAAGCAGTGGTTATTTATGCTCTTTCCGAAAAGAAAGATTCGTATTCCGTTATCCAAAAACGATGTGGGAGTCATGGTTTTGTGATATCTAAAGCGTCGATAGGTAATATCGTCAACAAGAAAGGAAAAAATGTCAAATTGGAGCCTCAAGTGGGACAACAATTCCAAACAAGTATCCAAGGAAGAAACGGACATCTTCGACTATTGCAAAGGTACGTTGTTTAATGTTAAAAGAAAATCCCCTTAGTCAAAGGACAGTTGCAAAATCATTAAAATGCTCGGTGTTCACTGTAAACAAAATGATAAACGTTGATTTAAATCTTAAGAAAGCGAAAAAAAAAACAATGTGCATCGTCTTCCTCCAAAGCATATCGCTGAACGCAGGACACGCTGCTGAATTCTATGTGAGAAACACTTATCCAAAGAAAAATGGAAAAAAATTGTCACAATAGATGAATCATGGGTGTATTTAAATGATTGCAGCAAAAAAAGAGCCATTTATTATCATAAAAGGAGAGAAAAAAATTTAAGTACATGGTTCACAGAATCGAAAGAAAGTTTTTCTAAGGGATTCATAATTGCTGCTGGTTTTTCATATAATGGCAAGTTAAAATTAAAGAGAGTGGAAACAAATGTCAAGATTAACTCCAAATACTATCAGGAACCTATTTTATCGCCAATTTTTCTGAATGAAGCACCATCGCTTTACCCACAGTGCTATCAATCTGTGGAACTCCATCAAGACAAAGCTAGCAATCACACAGAAAAATCCACTGTAAATTTCCTAAAAGAAATGGAACCAAAAACCGGTATCAAGGCCATACCCTTCACTGATATCCCTACTAAATCTCCCGATGTATCACCTATGGATTTTTGTGCTTTCGGACTTTTAAAATCTGCATTATCCAAATGTCGTCCCACAACCCTTACAGAACTCTGGAAAGCTGTTCAGGAAGAATGGGATAGAATACCTCTTCTGACACTTCAAAAGACATTATTATCCTGGAAATTACGGTGTCGAAAGATAGTTCAGAATAAGGGCTATCAAATAAAACATTTAAAACACAAGAATTTTATGTAATTTAGTTTTGTGAATACAATATGCATTGTCTAAAAAATGTGTGAACAGCCTCTGTATATATACATGATACATCCATCTATATACTTTATTTCATATCTCGCGATTCAGCTTCGTTCTGGTCATCATCTTCAGCAGTTGACACTCGAACATCGACTAAACCGTGTGTGAACAACCACTCCCCCATTTGTCGTTTTCTCGTTTAGTAGAGTTACTAAACCACTCGCTACTTGACTAAATTACTGGCCTAGTGTATAGCAGCTTTTGCGTAGCGATCAACTTTTCTTGCATGTCCTCAGTACTGTTCCGGTTTTAAACCTCCAAGTTATTTTGACGAGATATCTCGTCTATCAAGACCTGATTAGATTTTTGGAGACGATTTTTTAATGGCTCATATTCTACGTCGAGTCAACCACTAGGAGGGTTCAAAACAAATTCATGTCAAAAGTAATTTTTCCTCCTCTAACCCCCGGCTGTGGCTATCATTTTAAAAATTCCCTAATTACTAAATGAGCATTGAATTTAATGATTGTTCGCATATATACTACTATGTTCGAAAAGTATCCGAAATGCTTTCTTTAAAATAATAAAAATATCAAATAATTAAATAATCAAAAATATGTAGTATATATCGTCTGCAAACTTTTATCAAATATTTTTACGACTGATATAAACATGTGGCAACAATTAGGAATTTATTTAATTTTATCGTCTGAAAATAAATTTGCTTTTAATAAGAGAAGAATTTTCTCTTCGTTGATTTTCCATAATGTCGAATGTAATTGAGCAAAGAACATGCATAAAATTTTGTTTCCGCAATGGAATTTCTGCTACAAACACATTTGAAATGTTACAAAAAGCTTTTACAGAAGATTGTTTATCAAAAACAACAGTATTTGATTGGTATAAATTGTTTAAAGAAGGTAGAGAATCCGTCGCAGATGATTCATGATCTGGTAAGGTAGACCATCCCCTTCGACTCATGATCAACATGCCAATCAGGTCAGAGAATTGATGTTTAGTGATCGTCGTTAATAGACATTATTGGACAAGTTCCTATTATCTGGTTCCTGTCAAGCAATGTTGAAAGATCATTTAAATTTGCGACGCGTCGATCTCGCGTTCTTCCAAAAACAACAACGCAACAAACATGCTTTCTCAAGACGATTCCTTTTCAAAACGCACATTATTACTGGTGATGAAACTTGGATCTATGCTTCTGATACAGAAACAGCTCAACAATCAAGTGAATGGCGCTTGAAAGGTGAAGCAAGACCGAAAAGAAGACGTGAAAGTCGCTCAAAAATCAATGTAATGTTGACTGTTTTCTATGATTGTTGTGCATTATGAATTGGTACCAACTGGCCAGACGGTCAATTGAGATTATTAATTAAGTTTTTTGAGCCGTTTGCGTGAAGCAATTCGTCGAAAACAACCTGAATTGTGGCGAGATAACTCATGGGTTTTGCATCACGATAATGGGCCTTCTCACAACGCCTCTTATCATTCGTGATTTTTTGACCAAGCATTCAACAAATACGGCTCCACAAGCTCCGCATTCACCTGATATGGCACAGTGTGATATTTCTTATTTCCACCGGTGAAACTCCCTCTTCGTGGTCAACGTTTTGAGTCTATTGATGCAATAAAAAAAATCGATACGAGCCCTGAAGCGGCTTTACAAAAACTACTTTAAGGTGTATGTATACACTAGAAATCTCGAAAATCGACTAGAATATCAAATTTGTTTTATTAATCTATATATATAATTCTCTTACGCAGCACGCAAAAAAGACATTTGTTATCGCGTTTTGGCAACATTGTACGATTGTTTGTTTACCACGAAGCCTCCCGCCTCAATTGAATTTATAGCGTAATCGGATGAAATTTTATTGAAACAAAATTAATTTTAGTCGATCTGCTGCAATTTATAATAGAAATAAAAGAAAGCGGAGGATCTTTTCAGGGCCATTTAAAATCGGTCCTTTTCAGGGCAACTTAATGAAAGAGTGTGAGTGGCTCAAGTTCTGGGCAAATGTACACACAAACGACATGCTGGGTATTCAATTTCCAAAGCAGCGCTCACATTTCGAGTCAAAATTTTCTCAAAGTTTTCATTTGAATTCTGATTCCAGAAGTACTGTATATATCTTTTCTGTTCTACAGCAAATTTAGATTTGAAAATATTTTTTTAGAATATATTTTGTAAATAATCCCTTCTGCTAGGACACATGTCTTCATTGATGCGAGCGAAACGAGCATGTGTTCTCGCAGCGAACCAATAAGGACTGCAAAGCAATCCTCCTGGAATTGGCGAGCGTTAGCGAGCAACTTTTTGCATATCGTGGGGCTGGCCACTTAGTTCATAATATTTCACAATTTCTTGGCTTTAAAACGATGCCAAGGTCTTACAAATAATAGAAATAGTTTTTTAGTTACAAGGGTTTGCGTTAGGTACTAACACCATGAAAAGCCATGCTTTCAAAACTTTAAACTCGATTTCTAAAGAACTGCGTTTTTGCAATAGAATGATATTTTCAAAACGTGATTACTTCACAATGAATTCACCCATTGTAACTATTTTTGCATCATTTTGATCTATATGATACAGTAAATGTTTTGAATTTAAATCAGAGTATTTCATCAAGAAATGGATTTTTAACTGATTTTTTTTAATGTTGAAATTCCTGAAAAAATGTTGATTTTTTTTACGCTTCCTTGATTAAAAACTTGTAAAAAATAAATTTTTTCTTGTAACAACTTCATTGAGATTCAAAACACGAAGAATAATATTAGAAACAGTTTCCATGAGGAATCGTATTCCAGAACAAATTAGAATTTTAAATATCATGTCTCAAAAAACATGTTAATTTGCTAATTACATCTTAATTAGATAATTCATTATTTGCAAAAACTTATTTTTTTTCCTCCCTGAAATGATTTTAAGAATACACCAATTACCTGTGGCTAAAAAAAACTGGATTTTTAAAGTCAAATATAAAAAAAAAATTTTATAGTGTATACGTACACCTTAAGGCATGTTTTGGAGGACTGGAAATAACGTTGGTAGAAGTGCATTGAAGTCGAAGGAAATTACTTTGAAGGAAATGTAATACATTTTGACCAATAAATCGATACCTTTTGATTATATATCATGTTTATATATACATATATATCACTCCGGGTAACTTTTTGACCACTGTAGTACATACAAATTCTCGGTTTTAGTCCCAGTTTCCAATCTACTCAATGGGAGTTTAATAGCACCGAAGCAATACAGCGGGCTGTTGATTCGAGATCAATCTCGAAATTTTTAAATAAGAATTTTCAATGGCTTTTCTTGCCGAGAGTACTTTTTTAAAGTAGTCTATTAAAGATGTAAATACTGTCCAAACTGGTACCTTTTAAATGAACGCCATTCGAAGTAATATATCTAAAAATGACTATTACCGCATAATGTGAGTATCTTTTTGAAAAACATCACATTTAAACACTTGAATTTTCATGAAGGAAACTTAGGACTTTAATACAAGTTTTAATCACTCTTTGTTTAATTAGTTATCTATATATATATAGCCATTCAATCTATATTATAAGTGAAACACACTAAGTCAAAATTTTAAATATGCGAGTTCTTTAGTATTTCTAGACCAAAATGCGATCTTTTAAATTGATGAAACCCTCGAACAAATGTACAAATAAATGATAACGAGGCATTACAGAGGATGTACTTCATCACGGTTATGGCAAAGTTTGGCGTTTAATCTAATTGGTGTCGATTATCATACGACTAGTCATAATTACTCTTTGGTATGTTCTACTACTTGACAACTATATTTCAAAGGCTAGTTTATATTGAGCTGCACGAAGGGAAATGGTTAATACGACCCATTCCTCAACTTAATTTTTTTTAAACTCTTTGGTATTTTCATTGGCAAAATGCTGAAATGGTAATCGAGAAGCAGGCCAAGTAAATATCAAGTCAATCGGAACAGTTTATACGGGCAATAAACACGTTCCGCCACAGAAACACTACCTCTACCTACAATTAACTTGACAGAAAATGTCTCTCAACATGTTAATAAGTTGATGAATTTGATTTAAGTCTTATCGCTAGACGGCCTAGAAATCAAGCTTATGACAATGACTGAACGATATAAAGCGTCGACTTGACAGAAATGTTTCTTGTGAATGATTGTAGTCCTATCATTTCCTTTGGCACGTATATCACTTTATGCATACTACTCCCATAATTTCATATGCTTTGAACAGATATTTTAAAGAAAGATAAATTCAAAGCGATATTTCACTGCGAATTTATACATAGCTTTATCACATTCCTTTCTATTCTTGAAAAGATTCTTCTTTTCAGGAGATATTGTTTCTGCACATGATCGTTGAGCGTATATAACATGCGAAGCCTCCATGTCAGAACAAGAGCCGTAGTAGACCAGTTGGAAAAGTAACGGATTAACAACCGGAGAAGTTCAAAACTCGGTCCATCCAAACAATGTGGGAGTTAGTGCACATCTTAGGTGCAGAATTATATTCAGTGTTCTGCAACGCAACTCCAAACAATTGCAATTGTTCTTCAAGCATTTTGTCCGAAATCCGAAAACTGCAGTCAAATCAAAGACAGACGTAAAACTCAATTCTTAAATAAATATGTATTGCATATTTATAATAAAACATCAAATTAATTCACTTACTTTATTTAAAACCAAGGCATACTTTCAGAATTTGCAATTCTGTCGATCCCTATTGGAGTTAAATATTTTGTCATTGACAGATTGTTATTTATAAAGTGTTTGTGGTCATTTGGGGCAATGTAGGGAGGTTGTTCCGTAGCTAGAAAAGAATAAAAGGTGTGGAAAGGAGCGAGCTTTACGCTGCAGAACATCTTAACTTACGATTGAAAAAAAATCGACCAAAATTTTGATAAAATGAAGGAAAAATTGTTCTGCAAAGACTTGTTTGTTCTGCGACGCATGTCACGTTAGTATGATGTGGAATTTAGAAGTCAGTTACCAGCTCAGGTATTCCCCTGACCGTGGTTCAAAATAACGTGGTGTTGTCCTCGGATATTTCCCGTCGGTATGAATCTAGGATCGTCATCAATAGCCTGTTGTGATGTTACAGTGTGAAATTGATTCATACACCAGCCTCTCTGTCTTATCCGAACTTCCAACATGAAGGATCTAGTTCAATTTTAAAGAAAATATTTTTTCTATCAGAACATTTTTCAATGAACTTATAAAATACATGAATTCTAAAACATCTGCTAATCAAACGATTATTTTTCATCAAATTGAATTTATTTAAGTGAAATACATTTGAAAATTAATTTAAAATGAAAAGCATCAAACACCACTCTGCAACAAAAGAAAATTTGGTTTTCTTAAAGTTTAAAACTACTTAATTATCCAACTTTAATTTGTTTTTTCATTCCAACTGACTTGTACCAGTTGTTCACTCTCTTTCCATACACTCGTGGGTTCCAAGGGATATCTTTTTTACTTGACTTTTTATGTTTCGCTTTATTATTATTATTTTTTTAAATTTCCCATTTTGTTTTTTCTCTACTATAACGCTTCCCTCCCTCACCGCAATGATAGAATTTTTTTCCTCGTGTCGATAGAGGAGTAGCAGTAGAGTTACAAGGACATTACCGTTCCTCCATCTTTTTAACAGCCGCTTTAAATCGATTCAATTTTTTTTCTATTTTCATTCGACGGTACGTCTATATGAGTAGTTCTCAACATTTTATGTTTCATGTACCTCCTGGAAATGTATGCATTACTGGCGTACCCATCCCCCACGTCAGAATTATATTCAGTGTTCTGCAACACAATTCCAAGCAATTGCAATTGTTCTGCAGGCATTTGGTCCGAATTTAGAAAACTGCAGTCAAGTCAAAAACAGACGTAAAACACAATTATCGGCTAAATATGTATTACATATTTAGAATAAAACATTAAAATTAATTAACTTACTTTAATTTAAACCGAAGCATACTTTCAGAAATTGCAATTCTGGTGGATCCCTTTGAAGTTAAATATTTTGTTAGTGATATGGAAGATGTGTTATTTATAAAGTGTTTGTGGAAATTTGGGCGATGTAGGAAGGTTGTTCTTTAGCTAGAAAAGAATAAAAAGATGTGTCAAGGAGCACGCTTTTCACTGCAGAACATCGTAATTTATGCTTTAAAAAATCGGCCAAAATGTTTATAAAATTAAGGAAAAATTGTTCTGCGACCTACGTTGCAATTTTAAGCATTTTCTGCTCCCGGGGCGTACCCCTTGTACTTTGTACAGATAGATAAAACTTACAATGTACCATAACGATAGGGCGCAAGATTAAACCTATTCCTACAAATTACGTTTTGTGTTCATTAATGACATGCAGTGGTTCCCAAAATTAAGCATACACTATGATGAGATTTCTTTAACTCTCCATGTGGTTTCGACGACTTATTTCGTCCATCAAAATCTGAGCAGTTTTGCTTATGACGAGATATATCGTCGTCAATATATTGCCGAACTTAATGACGACAAGATCAAGATATGTTCAGATATTTTGCAAAGGCCGAGATATCTCGTCCATCAAATCTGGTCACTTCTGCTAATGACGAGATATCTCGTCCATCAAGATCTGGTGAGTTGTACTAACGACCAACCACCAGATAATTGGTAATTTTTTTTTAATTAACGTCGTACTAGAGCTATTTATGATGGTCCGGGATCGATACCCTTAGGGAAAGATTCGAGGACACGTCGTAATTTTGAACGGTCAGATGAGGCAACATCTGACCTGGCACCCCACTCTCCAAACTTCCACAACAACCCAACGCGAGGACTTTCGGTCACGACAGATTTAAGGAGCACCAGCCGCTTCTACATCATACGCTTACAAATATCTATGCACTGACCCGGATTCGAACCAGGAACCTTCCGTTCTAGAGGATAACACCTTAACCACTATAACGGTTGGTCGACACCAACCACCTGCAGGGTTAAAAGATGAATAGTTTGAACTTAATTTTTATAGAATTCTAAAGGACACATTTAAAAATCGTCTAGAGAAGTAAGAATAGTGCCACTACGAACAGAAAATTTGGGAGTTCTTGGAATCAATTACCGGACACTTTTAGCACCTTGAAAAATTTAGCGATGTCTTTATTCCCTCCTAGTACTTCGATGAGACCTTATTCTCGCCGTTAAATAATATTGAAACCAATAAAAGAAACCGACTGACAGATGAAGTTAGTAGCTTTTGCTTGTGTGTAAAGTACACGAAATACCAACCTTCAATTAAAGATTTTGCAATTGCAATTCAGCAACAAAAAAAGTCACTAATGCAAAGAATTATTTATTTTTGCTTTTATAATAAATAAATAAATCAAAAAATTACTTTTTTTTTACAAAGGCTGTAAATATCAGAAAATTCAATTTTATTTATAGATGTGACACGGTTCCCGAGTTTCTAGGTTTTTCCGATTTTTGACACCGAACTTAAAAGGTTCGGTATCACGGAACTAGACTATAGGGGCAATTCTTTAATACAATGATATAGTTAAAACATATCCATGTCTCATGTTTAGGCATTATATCTATTCATCTGTCCACAGGGTTCCCACGGTGCTTGAAAAGTCCTTAAAAGTCCTTGAATTTTTTTTTTCCTAACTAGGGGCCCTTGAAAGTCCTTGAAAATTACGGAACTTGGTGAAAAGTCCTTGAAAGTACTTGATTTTTTTAACAAGTACATAATTGTGTAATTTCGTCTTGCATTGGAAATTGTCCAGACTAGTTTCCTCCACAGCATGTGTGCCATTTGAGCCTCATTCTGAATGAAACCGGTGTTTCACGCTTTGACACTATGTGATATACTTATAATGCTAGGTCTAGATCTCCACAGTATGGCTATCCATCTAAGTTGACACCTCTGGTCTCCATTAAGACCGCCGCTTCTCATACTCTTCTTCGTGCCACCAAAATAATTTATCGTACGATATTTTATCGCACGACGGAAATCGATATGTGTGCAAGTAGCCTGAAAGTTAGCATTGAAACAAGAAGCCCACTCTGCAAAAAAAAATCAGGTTCTGTGAAAAAAGAAAATCTCAATTATTCCCAAAATTGACAATAACCTTTCTTTTTTGGACTATCAGCTGTATAAAAAAATGATTTTTTTTATTTTTTATAATTTTCTTTTTAGTTGACAACATTTGTGTATGCCTTGTTTTAGGTCGTTATAAAAAAATTTTAGGTCCTTGAAAAATATTTTTTTGGTTTTGAAAAGTCCTTAAAAGTCCTTGAATTTTTTTTGGATAAAGGTGTGGGAACCATGGTCCAAATCGACAGAGATTCATTATAACTGAAATCACTCCGGAGTTTCTTCATAATTGGCCCTCATAATTCTACATGCAATTTGTATTTTTTAAAAACTCTCCAAACGGGGCACGATCTGATCATTAGGGACGCATTCCTTCATTACCATCAGTGTTGCCAAATTAGGCACTATTGCGCCCATTGGGCTACTTTTCACCTTGTTGGGCCAATTCTAGACAAGCGCCTCAGCGTACAGCGTAAGTGTCCGACAAGTTGACTCTGATTGGCTGGTATGATCATGTGCCTGAGACGTAAAGGTGTTTCATTTGGCTATTTATCTACGTTTTGGCGCAGATCTCTTTGACTGATAGGAACGGTTTTCGAAAGGTTTTAACATTTTGAACCGAAAATTGTATCCTTTTATTATATAAGTTAATAATTATATAAGTTAGTGTTTTATGTATGCTTTTTGTTACATCAGAATGGTCCTAAACCAGGGATGGATACGACACCATCATCCTAAAGCAAAGGGGACGGCAGAGGGGCGGAAAAATATCAGCTGGTAGTGAGTTCAGGAGTGGTTTTTAGATTATTTATGTAAAATCAACGGAAGTTTGGAAAAATAAAAATAAGGGTATTAAAAATTAGGAAAAGTAATTTAGAATCAAAAGGAATTAAATTGGAATTGTTTTAAAATAATTTGGAGGATCTAAAAATATTTCCGCCAGTTGGGTTCGAACTCGGAAAGTCATCCTCCGCCGCTAACGCCAATCTGATGGTAAGTGACTTTAGCCATTTGGCCATCGTTGCTTCACCAAGAGGAGCTCTTTAAAAGAAGAGTTCATTTTTGCCTCCCCTTATAATATATAAGTTGGCGAGAAATACTACTAACAACAACCATACAACATATATATGAGGAGCCAATCAGAGTCAACTTGTCGGACACTTACGCTGTACGCTGAGGCGCTAGTCAATTCTAGTGCTGACCTCGTCGTGGTTCGAAGTTACGAAACACCGGAATCTCTTGGTGCCTCGGTAGCCCAGTTGGAAGAACAACGGATTAACAATCGGTAATTTTTAATTACCGTCGTACTAGAGCAGCACCACGGGCCATTGCCGACGGTCCGGGATCAATCCCCTAAATGGATTAGCAATCGGAGGGTAGTGAGTTCGAAGCTCGGTACAGCTAAAGGACTTAGTTTGACCTCAAATGTCCTCACGTTGGCATGGTGAGAAAGCCATGGAGTGCCGATCTCGTCATCTGACCGTGTTTCAAAATTATGGAGTGTGGTCTTCGGTCCTTCTATTCGGTATTGATATTGGATCGTTGGCAAAGGCCCATTGTGTTGCTCCAGTGTGACGTTAATTAACTACCTAAGTATATGTATTTTATTTGTCTTCCAGTGATTTGTCCATGTTTCCACTAAAAATCTATGAAATATAAATAACTTCCTTGGCTAAACTTGGACGCTTGATCCCTTAGGTACATATTTATTTGAAAAAAGTAGTTCGTATTATCGTTTGTACATTAGTTACTGTTACATTTTCGTACTATCGTCTGTACAGTGATTACTGTTATATTTTCGTATTATCGTTTGCACACTAGTTACTGTTATAGTTTGGTATAATTTCGTTTGATAAGAATGGCAACAGTATCAGAGAGATCGCACAGCTTCTGATCTCCGCGTTCATTCCAAAAAAGAATGTCTGATAACGCAGCCGTGTCAATATTTCCATGTATGGAGTCAGATTAAATAAAGTGTATTTTTGTAGAGAACGATTGAATAATTTGATTCAAGGAGAGTCAACACCAATCACTCTTGCCTTGAACAAGAATGTACATGTTTAATTTTGTCCTAGTTTGAATGATGAATTAGACTCGTCATCCGTTACTTAGGCAAAACAAGCGCATGACGAGTTTCAGAAGTCAAATGTACCCAAGGGGTTGTTGTTGTTGTTTGTCATGCCTACACTGGCAGACCAGAGGAGTGCCAGGCCCGTCGAAGACGGCAAGAGGCGAGGGGGGTGCGTCTTCCATGTTATTGAGCCCCATTGGGAGGAAGTCCGACTTTGCTCGACATACATGACACATTCGTTTTACAGGAAGATCCCTTTCATACATCCATTCACTCACATATATCGTAATTTAGATCCCATTCAGAGGCTGATAACCCCCTGATCAGGTTCCCTCAGAGGTATTGGTTTGGTATGGGAACATGTGGGACTTTGTGACCACGACCTATTTAACGTGCCCCAGCCACCATTAGCGAACACGACGGACTTAAGCCAGGTCCAAGCGCCGATCTCGCAACCATCAGAATTGCAGGCTCCGCTGAGGACAGAACCCACAACCCTTCCGATGCGAGCCCGACGCTCTACTGACTGAGCTACCGCGGCTCAGAAGGGTTGATCGCGTTATTGATAAAGAACACATAAATCGACTTATTCGCAAAAAAATCATCCAGAATGGAAATTTTCACAACAAAATATCTTTTTACTGACTCTGGAAAAGAAGTACACCCAAGGATGAATAGCTCCTGGCACACATCGAACCTGCGCCGCCTACAACTCGCAGGTTGCGAACGCAGTGGGCATGCCTACTCAGTCACCGCGGCTCCTTATGACGTTTTTAAAGATCCTAATTGTGCGCATTTTGCTTCTTCAAAACTGGCAACCCTGATTACCATATCACTCATCGTCTTCAGAACGCCGAACCGGCCATTTGCATTCATTCACAGCGCGCGGAGCTTTCGAAAGATCGCGCTAATACGTCGTGAAAACACATCAAGCAATCAAACAATCGCCCAAATCATCCGTAATAACTCATGCCATCAGAGCATCGTTATTAACGTCCAATTTAATGGGAATCCGCTCAACTCGTAATGACCACGGCGATTATTATACATGTTCGAAAGCGAGGACAGCCCCCCACCCCACCCCAAAACACTATAAATTACCTTAACTCGATGTTCTTTTTTTTTCTTCTTCTTCGGGGTGGAAGATATTAAAAAGGAAGCGATACAATTCGGGATCGAATGATTTGTTTGTTCTTCGCTCCGTGTTTTATTTGGATTCTATTGTTCGGTCAGGGGTCGACTCGTGACGGAGGGTACCGAGAGAGAGAAAAAAACCGGTCACCAGGATGCGCGGAAGGGTGGAGCACGTGTTGAGTATAATAATTTTCGTCTGCTGGTTCCGATGGGGACGATAACGTACTGGTATCGTGTTTATTTTGGTCGGTGGGGGAGGAAAGACGGGATTAAGAAGTCGATTTTTTTTTATTTGTATTCCGGAAGATCGTTCTTGTTTTGTTTGTTCTCGCGGTTTTTTGTATTCGACGAGAAATTCCGTTTACGAAAAACCCGTTTGATATTGAAGTGGAAAGATGCAACGATGGAGAGATAGTTTTGATATAGTGTATCGTTTGCGTTCGAGCCAGACGAACTATATCTTCTCTGAAAAGGGCAGATAATATAGAAAGAGAAGTTGTGGGTATTGTTCCGCTTTAATAGGTATGGCATTGAATTTTTCAATTTTTTTTTCAGAATCACGAGGGAAGATGTTTATTTCCGATTCTATACAAATTTCTTTCAGTGTTGATAACTCAATGATCAGAAAAGCATTCATACTAGTACCCTTCTATCAATTTTTATTTTCTTTCACCATTTAAAAAACAGCATAAGGAAAATAAAGTTTCGAAACAAATACCCGCATGAAAGTTTAGAGTAAATCTTGGCCCAGGTGCAGAATCATATTCAGGATTCTGCAACAGAACTCCAAGCAATTGCAATTGTTCTGTAGGCATTGGGTCCGAACTTTGAAAACTGCAGTAAAATCAAAAACAGACGTAAAACACAATTATTGGCTCAATATCTATTACGTATTTATAGTAAAACATCAAAGTTAATTTACTTACTTTATTTTTAAAACCAAGGCATACTTTCAAAATTTGCAACTGTGTCGATAGCTTTGGAAGTTAAATATTTTGTCATTGACATAGATGTGTTATTTTTAAAGTGTCAGTGGTGATTTGGGGTTGTGTAGGGAGGTTGTTTCGTAGTTAGAAAAGAAAAAAAAAAGATGTGGTAAGGAGAGCGCTTTGCACTGCAGAACATCGTAACTTATGATTGAAAAAAAATCGGCCAAAATTTCGATAAAATTAAAGAAAAATTGTTCTGCGAAGATTTTGTTTGTTCAGCTATGTACGTCGCAGTTTTAAGCACTTTCCCACTTTAAGCACTGCTGCTGTTTTTTAGCAATGCTCCCTCGAATCTTGGTTTAAATAGCCCTGGGGTAGCCCGTAGTCATACTAGTGAAAGCCCGCTTCTCTGACGATATCTAGGACCGTTGTAGATGAATTGTAAGAAAAAAGCGGTCCCAAGACAGTTAGTGTGATTGACGGTTTCGATTGATAGGTGTTTCAATATAGCTTCAATCAACCCGTCAAACGCATTCAATCAGTGTTTTTTGAAGAGGGACGTGCTTCATTTTTGAGTTTAAAATTCATATTTGGTCTTTCTTGCCTTGACTTAGGCTAACTGCGTTGTTTTAACACATTAACCATTTTTAGCAAAGCAATGCTTTTCAATGTTTTAATAATCATTTGACTTAACTTTCCACAACTCAGCATAATCATGATACAAAGCAATTAAAAGCGTCACAAACTCCCGTTCCCCGACAGAATCGCTTTTCGTGGGGCTCCATGCATCCGTCATGTCTGCTGTCTTGAGCGAAACTGCACGAACGATTGATAATTGCGTATTTCACACGATCAATCGGCTCCATCAATGGCGCCCGTCAATGTCCTTCAATCAAAATGTCTATCAATGTCAGTCCATGGATGGGCAATCGCATCGATTGCCTGCTACACGATCCATTGGTTGCTTCAATGAACATAAAGCCCTGTTTACACGAGTTTAGTCCTAATCATTAATACTGACCACTCACACTTATATCGCGACATGTAAACCCAAACTATTTGTAGGGGAGCGGTCCATTGGTCCAGCGGAGCTACACGATCCATTGGTTGCTTCAATGAACATAAAACCCTGTTTGCACGAGCTTAGTCCTAATCATTAATACTGACCACTCACACTTATATCGGGACATGTAAACCCAAACTATTTGTAGGGGAGCGGTCCATTGGTCCAGCGGAGCTACACGATCCATTGGTTGCTTCAATGAACATAAAACCCTGTTTACACGAGTTTAGTCCTAATCATTAATACTGACCACTCACACTTATATCGGGACATGTAAACCCGAAGTATTTGTAGGGGAGCGGTCCATTGGTCCAGCGGAGCTACACGATCCATTGGTTGCTTCAATGAACATAAAACCCTGTTTACACGAGTTTAGTCCTAATCATTAATACTGACCACTCACACATATATCGCGACATGTAAACCCGAAGTATTTGTAGGGGAGCGGTCCATTGGTCCAGCGGAGCTACACGATCCATTGGTTGCTTCAATGAACATAAAGCCCTGTTTACACGAATTTAGTCCTAATCATTAATACTGACCACTCACACTTATATCGCGACATGTAAACCCAAAGTATTTGTAGGGGAGCGGTCCATTGGTCCAGCGGAGCTACACGATCCATTGGTTGCTTCAATGAACATAAAACCCTGTTTACACGAGTTTAGTCCTAATCATTAATACTGACCACTCACACATATATCGCGACATGTAAACCCAAAGTATTTGTAGGGGAGCGGTCCATTGGTCCAGCGGAGCTACACGATCCATTGGTTGCTTCAATGAACATAAAGCCCTGTTTACACGAATTTAGTCCTAATCATTAATACTGACCACTCACACTTATATCGCGACATGTAAACCCAAAGTATTTGTAGGGGAGCGGTCCATTGGTCCAGCGGAGCTACACGATCCATTGGTTGCTTCAATGAACATAAAACCCTGTTTACACGAGTTTAGTCCTAATCATTAATACTGACCACTCACACATATATCGCGACATGTAAACCCAAAGTATTTGTAGGGGAGCGGTCCATTGGTCCAGCGGAGCTACACGATCCATTGGTTGCTTCAATGAACATAAAGCCCTGTTTACACGAATTTAGTCCTAATCATTAATACTGACCACTCACACTTATATCGCGACATGTAAACCCAAAGTATTTGTAGGGGAGCGGTCCATTGGTCCAGCGGAGCTACACGATCCATTGGTTGCTTCAATGAACATAAAACCCTGTTTACACGAGTTTAGTCCTAATCATTAATACTGACCACTCACACATATATCGCGACATGTAAACCCAAAGTATTTGTAGGGGAGCGGTCCATTGGTCCAGCGGAGCTACACGATCCATTGGTTGCTTCAATGAACATAAAGCCCTGTTTACACGAGTTTAGTCCTAATCATTAATACTGACCACTCACACTTATATCGCGACATGTAAACCCAAACTATTTGTAGGGGAGCGGTCCATTGGTCCAGCGGAGCTACACGATCCATTGGTTGCTTCAATGAACATAAAACCCTGTTTACACGAATTTAGTCCTAATCATTAATACTGACCACTCACACTTATATCGGGACATGTAAACCCGAAGTATTTGTAGGGGAGCGGTAAGCGATGGCACACGACAAGAAGGGATGACTCTGAAAGGGGAGACGCAGGATAATTAAGCGGGAACTTCAGCGTTGGAGCAAGGAAGCCTACTTTCGATGTACGATTTTATGTGTATTTTGTCCGTCCAATAAAGTTTCATTTAAGAATGGAAAGTGTTTGCTGTACTTGTAAACAAGGAGGACAATAAGTAGGACTAGATCGCTTGGGTGCCTACAGTATTAGTATAAGGCGTTTGTAAAAATGCGATTGAGAGTAATTGAAGCGGATCCTATTTTACTAATGTCCAAGTAGACACCCCACCACTTCTTTCCACTACTGTCAGCGTTCACTTGCCCCGTGTGAACGGCTCAGTCCAGAGGTTAGCGTTCAGTGACACGTCAAGGAGACACGTGTCTTGTACTAACTACCATGTGTATCCTTTTGTATCTGGTTTCTTTTGTATTAAAACAACCGAAAAGTAGAGCTCCATAAATTACAATAAACTTTATTCAAGAGCTTAAATTTAATGAGTGTCTTTGGAGTACAAAATCTTCGACGTACAAACTCAGGCACATGCGGGAAGCATCATGGCAAAAAGTTGTGGTTGAAATGAATATACAAGATTTTGGTATGCCTGAAGTAAATAAAAATATCTCTTCTCAGCAGTACATTTTATTCCTCCTTGGTTGTATTTTTCTCTTCTGTGTTCGTAAAACTATTCGTATGGGTGCATGTCCATTACTTGATGTTGTCTGTCTTGTGTTTCGCGTACTATGGCCAAAATGGCCCTTGGAAGATGCATTTCAGAACGTCACGAACACCCCGTTGTGTTGCACTCAGTGTCTAACTCCCGATTAAGTACCTACTAGTACAACTACCGACCTATCCCAAAACAAGGCGAGCCGTGGTTGCCCAGTTGGAAGAGCAATAGGTTAGTAACTGGATTGTTGCGAGTTAAGAAATAAGACCTGTCAAATACCATAGTGTGCGTTGGAGCTGGTCCACGCTAAATCTATCGTGGCTTCAAAAGGTCTCACGTTGGCGTGGTGTAGAAGCTTGATGAGTGTAGTGACAACTCAGGTGTTGTTTCGTCATCTGAACATGGTTCAAAATGACGAATTGTTATCCACGGATCTTTCGCGTCAGGATGGATCCCGGTCCGTCGCTAATAGCCCGTTGTGTTGCCTCCAGTTGGACGAAAATTCAACTACCTAACAACGCCCAAAACGCCGTAAGGGGCATATCTTCTTTAGGTGTCTACTGGCTTCACGTTCCTCAGATACCCGAGTGGTCTTGTCTTCGCCCATGGGTTTTTACTGTCTTTAGTAAACACCTTGTCGCGATCCCGGAATACCCAAGTAATGTTTTTATTGCTTTAATTCCACTAATATGTTCCTCACTACTCTTTATTTTTCACGATATTTTTCAGCTGGCATTGTCTTGCGAAAATATGGCCTCCGCGCTACAAAACAACCCACCAACCTTCCCCAACGAAACAAGGCAAACAATTAGGCAGCGCGAGCGATGACAGCTCGTGCCGAGCCATTCAAAGTAATGCGGTCACTCACCAAGAGACCAGCATAATCCACCGCGCTATCCACGCGCCATCTCGAAGCCCAGAGGAGAGGCTTCGTGGCCCCTTTAATCAAAAGATAAAGCGGAGATGAAACGCTATAACACATCCGTCTGTTCTTTTTCTGCGGCGGGCGACTCCCACCTCGTCAGTGGGAGCGCGTTGCTTATCGGTTCGCAGGTGGAGGTGAATTATAGGGTGAGCGCCACTTCTAATTCGTGGCTGGGGAAAGGAGAGAAAGGGGTGTTTCTCGAAATCTGGAGGACGATCTCTGATCGATGCAAACGAGAATGAGAGTGGAATGTTTTTTAAAGGTGCATTACAAGTGGGGCTATTGCTGGAATTGTTTGTGCGGGAACGTCTGTAGGGGTTGTGCTCGAGACGAAACATTCTCAAGAACGATAAATGGGATTTTCATGTTGTAATCATAGTGTAGAGTGAGCAATGGTAACTTTGTTATGCGCCCTGGATCATGTGACCAAATACTAGTAGTAACGTGACTCCTAGACTACTTTCGTCGGCTGGGTGGAACCTATTACTCATAATATGATTGGTCATTGCGATTGGAGAAGACGCTCATCTATTGATTCGTCATCTGATTGGTCCATTGATCCATCATATGATGTGTCCATTGATCCATCCTATGATGGGTCCATTGATCCATCATATGATCGGTCCATTGATCCATCATATAATTGTTCCATTGATCCATCATATGATCGGTCCATTGATTAATCATCTGATTGGTCTCATAACTAATCATCTGATTCTAAGATAGTAGAAGACTGTCGGTTTCACCACCTTTTGGTGTCCCTCTCTACAAATGCATCCTCTCACACCTACTCTGTCATACGATGCTACATCACAAATCGAGGTGATAAGATACCAAATTGGTCAATCTAGTCAACATTTCACAGAGTAGTTAAGTAACTACTAGTCGATATGTTGGTCGCACGTTTTAGAACTCTCCTCAATAGCAATGTTCCATGTATTTATAATTCACAAGTGCTGTAATAAGCAGAAATGTATAGTAAATGAAACTATAACACGGAATCAGTTTCAAATGTGCTTATAAAACATTTGAATTAGTCATCTTTCCAACAATAAAAATGTGTTAGTTGAATTAAAATTCCACAGGTGAAACACGACGGGCGATAGGAGACGGTCCTAGAGAAACCGAACCGAGAAAGGATCTATGTTGTAAGACATGCGCGTACTGATCCAACAGCCATTGTTACAAACGTCCAATGGGCAGTGGGAATCTCTCTCGTTCATCCAATAAGTTATAGCACCATGTGTCGACCGCTTCACGACGTGAGACTAAACACTCGTAGACCGTTACGACAACTGCCTATGACAGCATTGCATCGCCGTCAAAGACTGTAATGATGTCGTGCCATACGGACATGGGTCGTCGAATGGCATCGAGTGGTCTTCACTGACGAATCCCACTTCTGTTTGGGTGGAGACGACAATCGAATCCGTGTGTGGATGCAACGAGATCAGAGCCAAGATTCACTGTTTCTTGTGCAGCGCAACACGTCCAGAAGACCTGGTGTCATGGTGTGGGATCGCATGATGCCAAATAACCTTTGGTATTCGTTACGGGATCTTTGACAGGCCAGCGTTACGTACAAGAAATTTAACAGCCAGTTACGCTCTCATTCCTGAACTCCCAGGTTCACCCACTTTTTCAATAAGACAATGCTTGACGTCATCAATGCTGCCGCCTCTAGAGCTTGTCTACGACACAGCGTTATCTTACCATGGCCGGCATACTCACCGGACCTGTCCCCGATCGAGAATGTATGGGATACCACTTCACCAGCACCGCGCAATCTGCTGTAATTACGTGACAGGGTTCAAGCAGCATGGGATGAACCATCCCAGAACTTCATAAAGAACATGTATGACTCACTAGGCGCTTGGCATGCTGCATTAGGAATAATGGCGGTCATAAACCATACTGAATGATACCACTTTTTAAAAAATTTCTCAATAAATGTTGCATATTTCAGTCTAAAATTTGAATCATTTACTCATTCACAAGCACTTTACCAACCTTGTAAATGTCATTGCCTTCAGACAATTCTTTCTAGATGCAAGTTTGTTGTCCTAGAGTGTATCAAAACTCGATTCCCCTTTTCGAGACCTGTAACGACACACCTACAAAAATAAAGACGATGTATCTGAAGAGAGAAATGAGAGAACGATAACCATTTGTCGTACGAAGGGGAGGGTATAGAGAAATGAGTTGCCATTGTGTGGCAGGAAGTAATGTATGGATCTTTTCCACCCGGTTGCGTTCGTAGTGTTAGACCACCTGAGAAGAATTGTGGCATTCCACTTAAACGCAGCTCTATCAAACTTCGGCTCTCGTCTCAACAACAGTCCTCATTTCTTCTGACACCCGGACGATACGTCTTCCATTGACACTGGTTTCTTTGGAGTGGTGTGTGGTTTGTAACACTAACTTCTTGACCTCTGGGACACATCTCCTTTGGGTGTGTGCAGGCTTCATTGCTCCGACATGCCCGCGGGATCTTTTCTTTCCCATGTGTCTTTTGTAAACATTGAGTCACGCTCCAGGTGTACCCCAGAGATCTCTTTGCGGCTGACATCCCACTACCCCTTAAATCGATTCCTATTTTTTTTTCGGGGGTGCGGTAGCTCGGTTGGAAGAGTAGCGGACGAGCAACCGGTGGGTTGTGAAGGTGAGTCCAACCCAACACCTTCGTGGGGGAACTGGTGCACTTTAAATATATCATGGCCTCGTATATCCTCGCTTTTTTTTGCGTGGTGAAGTTTCGACAGTTGAGTGCTAGCTTTTGTGTAGACTTCGTCGTTTAATCGTGGTTCAAATAAAAGAGGTGTTGTCCTTAGATCTTTCCCTTCTGGATGTATCCTGAACCGTAGCCGTCAACCTACCGGTCTGTTGGTTAAGGTGTTATCCTCTAGATCGGTAGGTTCCTGGTTGGAATCCGGATCAGTGCATGAATGTATGCAAGCGTATGGTGTAGAGGCACTATAAATCTGTTGAGGCTGAAAGTCTTCACGTTGGGTTTGTGTGGAATTTTGGAGAGTGAGTGCCAGCTTAGGTGTTGCCTCGTCATCTGACCGTGGTTCAAAATTACGTGCTGTCCTCGGATCTTTTCCTTAAGGCATTAATCTCGGATCGTCGTCAATAGCCTGTTATATTGCTCTAATACGACGTTAATTACAAATTACCAAAAAAATTAACCCGTACCAATTGCCCGATGTGTTGCTCCAGCTTGACGTAGGTTCAAATATCCTTTAAAACGCAAATAAAGGACTAAATAACCAATTGATTTCAGTTGTAGTTGTAAGTAGGTAGCTGAACTTACGTCGCACTCTTATAACACAACGGGCTATTGGTGATGGACTGGGATCCATCCCGAAGGGAAAGATCCAAACACTAAACCTCGTCATATTGAAAAACGGTCAGATGACGTGGTCAACATCTGAGCTGGCACCATACTCTTCAAACTTTCCACGCCACGCCAATGTGAGGCCATTGGAGGCCATGACGGATTTGACGTGCTCTAGTCCCCACGTCTTTGGTTGGACCTAGTTTCGAATTCGTAACCCGATACAAACAAAACACATTCCAATTTTCCAATTTTGCAAGTACTTTAAATAAATAACTAATTCATAACTAAACAATAAGCGTCATGAAAATACGTCGGAACTGGCAACACAAAAAAGTTTTTCTCTTTCGTCTGGAAGAAAGAGAATGCCCATACAACGATTTCCGAAACCACTTACGGGAACACATCTTAATTTCACTCCCTGTTGAAAAGAAGCAGTTCCATTCCTCTCTATTAAATACCGCTCAGAGGCTCGAGTCAACGCAATGGTGAGGCAGCGCCATCTGTCGTCCAGGACTCCCACTAAGGCCAACACACCCAATATACATGCTTAAATCATTACCGCTTCAATTGTAAACAGACGTTCCTTCTTTTATTCGAATAACACCGCGAAAACCTCTTTACTTTTTGTTCCAAATGAGTCGGATACGACAGAAGGGACAAAAGAAGGAGAAAGAGAAAAAAGGTAAAGCAAAAAAGTAGAGAAGTAAAACAAACAAGAAGAAATGACCGCTGGGGGAGGGGAAAATAAACAGAAACAAAACATCTTGCAGGACTTTTTAAGTTAAGAGAAAAGAAAGCGGAAAACAATCTATTTCTTTTGTTCACTAAAGAAAGATTTACAAAGTAATAATATAAGTTAGAAATGGACTGAAATGAAGAAAGAGAGAGAGAGAGAAAATGTAGAACGTAGAGAAGCAATTCTCTTCAATCCATCAAGAGCCTGACACGATTCCAATAGCGGTTACTGCACTCGGAGATCGTTGTTGCCAGATGAAAAATCGATTCTCCTTCTACGATGTAATAAATACGTCCCTTTTCGGAGAAGAGGGGCGCGTTCTCAAAGTGCAACGGTATCCGCCCGCAGGTCCGATTCTTCGTTGTCTGAACTTCATTATTGGTAGGGACTACTCTAGCCTGGTTGGAAGAGTTGAGAATTACCAACCACAGATCCGAGTTTGAACTCGATCCAACCAGAGACCTTCGTATACAAGGGGACGATGCACGTTAAATATGCCGTGGCCCCAAATATTCTCATGTTGGCATGGGGGGATAAATTTGGAGAGTTGGTTTCAGCTCAGATATGACCTCATCATCTGATCGTGGTTCAAATTGATGGTCTGTCCTCTGATCTTTTCCTTCGGGAATGAGACGAGACCATTGCCAATAGCACGTTGTGTTTCTCTAGTGAGACGTTAATTCAATTACCTACAATTAAGAGTAAATGAGTGTGATCGGCATTGTGTAAAAACAATGTTCCCAAAAAAGGACCGAAATTTTAGAAATCTATACAAATATATAAGAATTTTCACATACACATGCACACAAAAGTAATTCTATGATCGATAATGACTGATGCAATTTTGGAAATTCTAGCTTTTTCATCTTCTATGAGAGTGTAGGACGGTAGTTGAAATAACTTCGCTCTGACGCAATATAGTGGTCTATTGGCGACGGTCGGGGATCCATACTAAAGCGAAAGGTATGAGGATAACCACGTAATTTTCAACCAGGGGCAACTGATGAGATCAAAACCTATCAGTAGGATGGTGACACTCCAAAATTCCAATGGAGAGTTTCACTTAATCTCAAAACTTCTACACACACACACCAACGTGAGGACATTTGAAGCTCTGTCATGTTTAACATTCACCAGCCCCCGCAAACACGACGGTCTTTGGTTGGACCGTGTTTGTAACTCGCAATCCTCAAACAATAGGAAAATTGTCCATATACCTAACAGAACGCGAACTGAATTTTTTTTCTTCATAAACAGACTAAGCTCCTCGGATACAACTTTCAAATCCGAAAAATCTGGATTAAATTGGCGTAACACTAACTTTAAAATTTTTAACATCATGTACTTACTGGATCCGCGGAAGCGCAGGTAGAAGAGTACCCGGATGCAGAAAGTGCTTAAAACTGGGACGTACGTCGCAGAACAACTTTTCCTTAATTTTTTCAAACTTTTGGCCAATTTTCTGCGATTTTTATGTTTTGCAGCACAAAGCGCGCTCCTTGCCACAATTTTTTTGTATAGCTACGGAACAACCTCCCTACACCGCCCCAAATGACCACAAACACTTTATAAATAACACATCTTCTATATCAATGACAAAATATTTAACTTCAAAAGTGATCGACAGAATTGCAAATTCTGAAAGTATGCCTCGGTTTTAAATAAAGTACGTTAATTTTGATGTTTTATTATAAATATGCAATACATATTGAGCCGATAATTGTGTTTGACGTCTGCTTTTGTTTAGACTGCAGTTTTCAAAACTCGGACCAAATGCCTGCAGAACAATAGCAATTAGTTGGAGTTCTGTTGCAGAACACTGAATATAATTTTGCACCTGGGGAAGAGTAAAGGATTAGAGAGAGGAGAGAGATAGAAACTTTTAACAACCATATACAGTCGTGAACGCGGGAGCTGGTGCACGATAAATCTGTTGCGTCCTCAACAATCCTCACGTTGGCTGAGTGTGGAAGTTTGGAGAATTTGGTCCCTGCTCAGGTGTTCCCCTCGTCATTAGACCGTGATTAAAAATGAAGAGGCGTTTGCCCTTTTATATTTCCTTGGGATTTGGTGTAGAAGTTCGAAAATTGGTGATCCAGTTATGGTGCGAACACGTCATTAAACCGTGGTTCAAAATGAGGTGGTGTTGTCTCGGATATTTCCATTTGGGATCGATCGCGGACCGTCGCCCGTTATGTTGCACTAGTGCGACGTTAATTCAAAACCTACCAAACTATCTCCGTTTAACTGTGACGCATCGTAACCCTAATTTTTAAAATAGTAACATCAGAAACAAACTAGAATGTAATACGCACTAAAATAGATACATCATATATCCTCCGTAATGCACACAAGATCTGAAAGATTTATAGCAAAATCCACTTCAAATCCATTGAAGGAAACCGATGCTCTTTCAAAAGCTCATCTCGAAGAACATCGATAATTGTACGAGAAATATCACGGTCAATGCATGACGTCATTGCCGACGTCACGCCGCTCTGGAGTGTAACAGTTAATAAAAGTGAAATATTTCATATTTTAATAAAAGCTTTGTAGAGGGAAGGAAGCTGTTCATATTTCATGCTCTCTCATTTTAATTACAGAAACGGGGTGGAGGCACCAGTTGGCTCAATTAAAACCATTTCCGGGTCTTCGGGCCGAATTATGTATATTTCTCAGCAACCTCGTATCGAATGGCAACACAGGGCTCGATTGATGTAGGAGATGAATTGCTTCTTGATTTAAAGAAAAGCGATATCGAATGGCAACAATTTCTTTAAAGTGACTTCGAAATATTTCTAGGGCTTAGAATCTTACAGGTTTGTCTTTCGATAACGTCAGTTTGAAACTAGAGTTCTACTGATCAATTCAACATCTAATTGTAGAACAAAGACCGTCGTTTACGTAGGGGCTGGTGGACGTTAAATTTGTGATGGTCTCAAATGTCTTCACTTGGGCGTGGCGTGGTGTAGAATTGTTAGAGAGGGGTGCCAGCACAGGTATGACCGTCATCTGATCGTGATTTAATATGACTTGATGTGTTTTCGGATCTTTTCCTTCGCGGGATGGAACCCGGACCGTCACCTATAGCCCGTTGTGTTCCTTCAATGTGTTAACTACCTACAACCCTAATAGCCTGGGAACACAAAGTGCTTAAAACTGCGACGTACGTCGCAGAGCAAAGTCTTTGCAGAACGATATTTCCTTAATTTTACCAAAATTTTGGCCAATTTTCTTTAATTATTAGTTATGATGTTCTTCAATGCAAAGCGCGCTCCTTGCCAAACTGTTTTTTCTTCTCTAGCTACGAAAAAAAAACCTCCCTACACCGCCACAAATGACCACAAACTTTATAAATAACACATCTTCAATGTCACTGACAAAATATTTAACTTCAAAAGTGATCCACCAGAATTGCAAATTCTGAAAATATGCCTTGGTTTTAAATAAAGTAAGTTGATTAATTTCGATGTGTTTTATTACAAATATGTAATACATATTTTGACGATAATTGTGTTTGATTTCACTGGATTTCAATTCGGATGCAATGCCTTCAGAACCATTGTAATTGTGTTGCAGAACACTGAATATAATTCTGCACCTGGGAGATGAATTAACGTCGCACACTGTAGCAATATAATGGGCTATTGCCGATGGACCAGAATCAATCCCCATAGGGAAAAATTGGGCGACAACACCTCGTCATAGTGAACAATGGTCAGACGACAATATTAATACCTGAGCAGTCAACCCCGTTCTCCAAACTTCCAACCCACGCTAACGTGAAAAAATTTGAGGCCACGACAGATTTAACGCGCATCAGCCCCTGTATACCCTTTGAGCTTTGGTTGGACCAAGTTTCGAACTCGCAACCCTCCGTCTGCCTATCCGCGAACCTACCAACTGGTACCGTTTCCCAAGTCTTAAACTGGACAGGAGCCCAATGGATGATACTTAAATGGATGATCCCTTACTTTCACTTTCTTAAAACTAAACAAGTTAAAACTACTTAAAGTCTAACAAAGGCGAATAAGATAAACTAGGGGGCCCGCCCCCTGCTCGCTAACGCTCGCCAACCACAGGAGGATTGCTTTGCAATCCTCATTGGTTCGCTGCGCGAACTTATGCTCGCTTCGCTCGTATCAATGAAGACATGTGTCCTAGCAGAAGGAATTGTTTACAAAATATGATATTCCAAAAAAATATTTTTCAAATCTAAATTTTTTTTGCTGTTTTTCCAGGAAAGATATATACAGTACCTATGGAATCAGAATTCAAATGAAAACTTTGAGCAAATTTTGACTCGAAATGTGAGCGCTGATTTGGAAATTGAATACCCAGCATGTTGTTTGTGTGTACATTTACCCTGAACTCGAGCCACCCTCGCTCTTTCATTGAGTTTGCTGTCGAAAGTTGTAGTGCAAGCGTCTTGTTGAACTATAATTGTTGGCCTTAAAAAGGACCTTTTTTAAAATGGCCTTAAAAAAATCCTCCGCTTTCTTTGATTTCTATTAGTAACTGCAACAGCTCAACTAAAATTCTTTTTTTTTTCAATAAAATTTCATCCGATAACGCTATAAATTCAATTGAAGCGCGAGGCTTCGTGATAAACAAACAATCGTACAATGTTGCCAAAACTCGATAACAAATAACGTCTTTATTGCGTGCCACGTAAGAGAATTATATATATAGATAGGTAGTTAAGTAAACGTCGCACTAAAGCTATTTACGAAGGTCCGGGATCAATCCACGACGGGAAAGGTACGAAGACAACCCTCGTCAGTTCGTACCACGGTCAGATGACGTCAAAGACCTGAGCTGACACCTTCCACACTAAGCTATAGTGAGGACATAGAAGTCCAGGACAGATTTAACGTTTCGCCCGGTTCTATCGAGCTTCGAACTCTCAACCGTCCAGTTGCTAATGTGCTACTCTGCTACCAACTGGGCTAACGCGTAAATTTTAAAGGAGCCCAAAAGGTGACCGTTATTCCCAGCCTTGACAAATCCTAATGGATGATGTTTGAAACGCTTTCGTAAAGCATAAGGCAGTATAACACAAAGGCGGGTCGTTTAATCCTTACGCAGCGGCGCTTAGATTATTTCAAACGTCTCCAGGAACGGCTCTTTCACCTGCATGTGTCCGATCCCCCTTATTTATTTACCTAACTTGAGCGATACAGCCTTGAGTTGCATGTACGACTGACGCTTTCCTTTCATAGCATTGTGTGGCGTATCGTTTGGCGAAAGAGAGATATCACCGTTGCGACCTTCTGCAATCCACCCTAAGCGTTCACACCTAACGGTCGACAGGGTAGTGTACCGAATAAAAGGAAGGATCTCCGAGAAGGTCAGTCACTGACAGCTCGTAAATGGTGATCGATGCCAGCGGTCACTTAAAAGTGCGATAACATCCACCGTACACAGATCAATACCATGCCGCTGGTGTAAACTAAATTTTAGTGGTAAAAATTCTCAACCTGCCTCTGCTAAAAGGTTAACGTTGCCCTGAAGCAACACAACGAGCTATTTGCGACAGCCTTCGTGTCCACGAAGGTCTTAGGTTGGATCGAATTTCGAACTCGTAACCTTCAAATTCCCCTCCGCTATAGGGAGCTGAACCATTGTGTATATAGCCAACAATTTTAAGAAGAGGCGCCAGCACTATTCAATTTCCCAGGACTTTAATATTTATGTATAATCGAGGGACTGCCTACTTCAGTGTTATGATTTTCATATAAAATACTACCTGAATACCCGGCATTGCTCGGGTTAAAGTGGTTAAATGTTGATTGAAAAATGAATTAGAATAATCACTTTTCTTACAAAGAAAAATGTAATAATTTAAGTTGTATGGAAAATACATTTTAACTTCAGTCATTTAAGTTGTACGTTTTAACTTTTTTATAGGTTCTACAATTTACTTCGGATACAAATACATACATTTAATTCCTGAATAATACATTGCAAAAGTGAAGTATGTGCAAAGTGTCAAATTTCGACTTCTTGAGCTGAAATAGAGCAATTCGTAAAAAGAAGAAAAATATTGATAAAGACGGTAATGATAAATGAAATTTAGTAATGCTCCAATATGACCGTGACATTTCTCTGTATTAACTCAAATACACAAACCCTGTAGAACGTGTTTCCTTGTCAATATTCATTTATTGCAAGAAAACAAACTTAAGACTTTAAAATTGAGAATTGAGGAGCACTTTCAGGACTACCTGTGAGCCAATTTTCATGGTTGTAAACGCTACAGATTGGTCTGAAGACAGGATAATAATTGGTAATTTTTAGTTAACGTCGTACTAGAGCAACACAACGGGCTATTGACGACGGTCCGGGATCAGTCCCTTAATGGAAAGATCCGAGGACAACACCTCGTAATTTTGAACCACGGTCAGATGACGAAGAAACACCTGAGCTGGCACCCCACTCTCCAAACTTCCACGCCAACCCAACGTGAGGACTTTCGGCCACGACAGATTTAAGGTGCACCAGCCGCCTCTACACCACACGCTTACAAACATCCATGCCCGGGCCCGGATTCGAACCAGGAACCTACCGATCTAGAGGCTAACACCTTAACCACTATACCGGTTGGTCGGCCTGAAGACAGGAAAGTAATAGCCTATTTTTTCCACAGTGTTCGAAAGTACAAGTGTACTAAATTTGATGAGGATTGGTCAAACGACAAACGGTGTAGATTTGTATTGAAACATACATACACAAACATAATTTTTTATATATGAGCCGGTATTTTTGAAAGTGGTATAAGCCCACTTTGAAAAAAAAAGTTTATTTTCTTTAACAATTTTAATAATTATTATTGCATAATAAAATTTAATAGGTTTATAGTGTTGAAAACATCATCCGGATCGAGTAACGTTTGCCAATATTTTTTTGAAATTAATTCAAACTCAAACCCTTAAATATCTCCATGTATGAAAAAATGGACTTATACCATTTAAAAAAATAACGGCTCATATATAGATTTACACATTTCTATAGGACTATTCCTTGTTCCATTTCAATCTATATTCACTAGTAATTAGCTTGGTAGTTACCCATGTGGATATGGACTGTGAAATTGAAAATTTTAATTTGTACTCCGACACCAAAATAAATTTTGTTTTGTTCCAACTCAGGGTGTCCAGTGATTTTTGTTAATGCATTATTCAACTACACTCATGACCATAAATTAAGGATAATGCCAGCTCCGGCAAATAAAGGTTCAGAAACAAAACAAACCTGACTTATTCATAAAGCCCATTTATTAAACATAGGATAAAGAACAAAAAAGATGGTGTATGTATGATACCATTCCTAAAAACTACGATTTTTGCTTCACTGGAACATTTACAAAAAATATCGACCGAACAAAAACTTAACATGACATGGTTGGTATGATGGTTAATACATTGTATGTCTCCCTGACGATAAAATACAGTCCGTACAACGCCTAGGCATGCTGAGGATCAAATTATCGAGCTGATCTTGGGGAAGATCACTCCACTCAGCAAGCAATGCTCTCCGAAGTTCCAGTACACATGTAGGAGGTGGTTGACGAGCTGCAACGCGTCGGCATGTCCCACGTAAGCATGTCCCACACATGCTCTATCGAATTCAAGTCAGGTGCGAATGCTGGTCATTCCATACGGGTGATATCCTCAGATTCAAGGCATTCGTTTACAATGTTTCGAGGGTGAGGACGGACGTTGTAATCGTAAACACAAATTCTGCGCCCATGGCACCCCTAAACAAACGTACATGTTGTTCCAGATTGATGTCCCGATACATTTGGCCTCTCATGGTTCCGATTTGAACACGTAGATTTGTTCTGGATCCCAGTATAATTCCGCCCCAAACGAGCAATCCTGCACCACCGTAACGGTGTCGTTCAATGATGTTCTCTTGGTGGTTGCGGGTACCTGGCGGTCTCCATATGAACGTCCGCCTTGAATCAGACTGCAAGCTAAACCTAGACTCGACGGAAAACATCACACAAGCCCACTTTTACGATGCCCACATTGCATGTTCTCTATTCCAGGCTTACCGCTGGCGACAGTGAGTTGCCGTGAGCGGAACACATCTGACAGGCCTGTGAGCATATAGACCAACATGTCCCAAACGTCTGTAAACGGTTTGCCTTGAAACTGTCGTACCCGTGGCTGAAGATAGCTGACGAGAAAGGTCGGATGCTGTGCTCCGTCTGCTTCTTTTTGCAGTTACTGTCAAATACCGGTCGTCATTCGGCGTTGTAACTCGGGGGCGATCTCTACTGTAACGTCTACTGACATTTCCATCATTTTGGAATCGTTGCCAAAGCTTAGAGATGACACTTTGGGCGACTCCAAGTTCCACTGAAACTTCCGCCTGAGTACTCCCACATTCCAGGCGGCCGATAATTCTACCACGTAAAAAATCATTGACATGCGTCCTCTGTGCCATAACTATTCGGTTATGGCACTGAGCGGCTTACAGAACGCTTGTGAACAATTTTACTTCTTTGCTACCATTCCTTATATACACCTCTCTTACACTCTCGTCATTCTGACGTACTACCGGCATCATCTGATGGCTTTATGTAATTTGGATATTAATCTTGAAGATGTGTGCGATAATTCTACAGGTGAAATTTTTACTTTAGAGTTCGATTTCCGTGTGATTTTGAAGTATCCTTAATTTATGGACATGAGTGCAGTTACCACTGTGCCAGTCTAAGACATTCGGTGTATCGCTACGTAATTTTAAACCACGGTCATATGACAAGACAACATCTGAGCTGGCACCCCACTTTCCAAACTTCCACACCAACCCAACGTGAAGACTTTCAGCCACGACAGATTTAAGATGCACCAGCCACCTCTACATCATACGTTTAGAAACATCCATGCCCTGACCCGAACCAAGAACCTTCCGATCTAGAGGCTAACACTTTAACCACGCTACCGGTTTCTTGGCTGTCAATACAGTATACATTACCCTACAATAATGGACCGGACAGCAAGATGTGATGGTATACTGGCGCCACGTTCAAAGCCGTGATCTCTATCTTTAATTGCAAATTATAAAGACTACTTGCAAATAAAATTTGCTTTTGATTCGATGATGTTTCTTACATGTTGTACATTAATTCTAAAATATTAAATTAATAATAAAAAGGGCATATAAAATATATATTTTCCGACGGTCAAATCTATCTGAACGTTGTTCTTCAAAAAATAACCCAGTCTCCCACGCTAAATAGAAATTTGTGGAACACACTTTTCCATCCCAAACCCATAAACGTTAATCACGTTTATCAAAAACTATAAGCATTCATTTACAAAACCCAACAAAAATGCACTTCTTGATCCTAATTCAAAACAAATTACGCCTCCGGCATGTTTTAAACATGAGGCAACTCTCGTTTTTTAGCTCCATCATATTAACAGCAAAAGAAATTTAATTTAAAGCTTTTGAATCTGCAAACGAAAAAATAACGGGATAGAAAAAATAATAATAATAAAACGCTTTCTAAGATTTTGTTAGTTCTCGTTTGCTCTCCACCAATTGAATGCATTAGAGAAAGCAATTTTCTACTAAACTAAATTGATGGCGGAATTGAATTATTCTTTTTAGTTTTCCTTTCTGCAACCTTAAAAAAACATTGTACAATAAGGTTCATTACATTTTAGCTCTAACTTAAAGATTAAATGGATTCCGTTTTCTTTTTTCTATCACAAACAGAACCCCGGTTGCCATCAGAAGTAATGTATTATTGTTGCAAACATAGTTTTAGGTATTGAAATGGTTTTTGTTCTGCATTTTTTGGCAACGCGCATATTCAGACGATAAGGAATGGCGTCTGATGAATATTTAATGCATTCGGATGACGTATTTTAAAATGGATGTTAGGATAGAAAGCTTGGAAGAGAGGGAGGGTTAGCAATTTTTTAAAGGAATATTTTTACTACTTTTTATATTCTACGCGGAGATTGATGTTGTTCCATTTTGTTCGATAAAAATACAAAAAAAAGGATGGAATGTTTTTCTATTTCTTTTCAATTTGCTTTTTTTCCAGCGCGTTTTTTCAATCTTTTATATTCTCGAACATATAAATATGGGTTTTCCGATAAATATTCTAGCATGTATTTATGAAATTACTCAGTTTTATTTTCAAAACGTACAATTCGGTGCGTTTTTTTTTCCCTTTTTGCATTTTAAAGTAATGAAAGTTTCCTTTCTAAAAGCTTAAGAGTTTTCTGTAGTGCCCCGTAAATTTATCAGGAAAATATTTTTAAAAGAACTATTAACTTGAACTATTTTGAATTGAGAGCTTTGAGTTTTTTTCATTCAATACCTCTTTGATAATTCCAGGCAATTCACGTTCAAGAAAATTCGATTTGAATCCTTAAACTGGATGCTCCAGTGATATATTTTCATGAATACAAAGTATGCTGCGCTTTCTGAATAAACACTAAGAACTGAGTAAGCCATTTCTTTGTTTGCCACTTAAATATTCTAATAAGCACTTATGTTTCCATATCCTTTTAATTTGTGAGCGAACAGAACCAGAAAGCATTACAGGAACGAAACAAGCAAGTTTACTCTCAGAAAATTAAATTAAATTTACGTTGGAATTCTTTAAATTTTGACTTATATGGCGTTGAATTTTCAATTTGCTCCAATTAGAGGTCAGTGCTATAGAATCTCCAGTTTTTCTATAATCTCTATAGAGTAACCTCTATAGAAAGTCTCTAAAATCTCTACCGTTTTTCCATAAGCTCTCTAAAGTATAATATCTATAGAAAGTCTATACAAATCTCTTGAATTCTGAAGAAGCTCATTTCTTTGTATCACGACATTACTTTTCTATAGAAATACATTTTATTAGAAGCAGAGCTCGTTTACTCCATAGAATTCTATAGATCTCTGTACAATTCAATAGAACTTCTCTGTATAATTCTATAGAACTCTGTTGAATTCGACTGAAATGTAATGCATTTCTATAGAACCACAGCCCGTTTTGTCTATAGAATTCTACAGATCATATCAATAGAATTCTACAGTACTTCTCAATATAATTCAACAGAACTTATCTATAGAATTCTACACAACTTATCTATAGAATTCTACAGTATTTCTCTATATAATTCTACAGTGCTTCTCTGTAGAATTTGAGAGTACTTATCTATAGAATTCTATAGAACTTCTCTAAAGAATTCTATAGAAATCTATGCAATTCTATAGAACTACACTACCCTACAATAATGGACCGGACAGCAAGATGTGATGGTAGAAAAAGAATATATGCTTGAATACGGGGGGGGGGGTGTCCCCACGTGCTGCAATTACACTAGCAACCCTTATGGGCATACTTTCAACAAGGTTTTGATACACAGCTATACAGCTCTTTAACTCGTCCCACAAATGTTCTATGGTGTTTAGGTCGGGACTTTGAGCAGGCCAGGGAAAACCTTTTACATCCATATATCGATACCACTGCTTGACAGAGACTGCCACATGACATGGAGCGTTGTCGTTCTGGTCTCACTCGTCACATTCGTCCATTCCATAAAATGCCAGAGCGTAGGTCGAATCGGATTGTCCAAAATGTTCATGTGGGCGTCGGCGTTCAATTGACCAGGAACAACATGTAATGGCCATACCACGAAAAACACCCCCAAACAAGTAATCGGATTTTATGCAAATCCGCTGGCGTCCGGTCCATTATTGTAGGGTAGTGTATATAGAATTCTGTAGAAATACATTTTTGTAGAAACAGAGCTCTTTTTCTCTATAGAATTCTACATAATTCTACAGAATTTCTCTATAGAACTTCTATATACAATTTTATAGAAATACATTTCTATTGAATCAGTGTGCTCATTTTCTCTATAGAATCAGTGAGCTCATTTTCTCTATGGAATTCAGTAAGGATTGGAGCAAAATGACGCCATACCGTGAGTGCGGAACTGCTAATTTGGTACGCTACTGAATTCTTCCCTGAAAACTGAACGAGTGGCAAAAGTAATAGGTAGGTAGTGGTAGAAAAGGGTTTAAAACGGTGAAGCAGTTTGATTGCTGGGTTTCTCTCTAATAAAATTGTGTGTTCGTAGAACTGTGTATTGCTAATAGTGTTATATGATCAGAATAAACGGTTCAACCTTACCAATGGATCTAAGAACTTTACTTATTGTATAGAATTGTTTCCTTTTGAAACGAAATTTCGCTTCTCTATAGAAATCTTTATAAAATTCTATGGATATATTTTTTTAATAATTATGACCCGTTTTTCAGATAAACTCTATACAGTAACCGCTATAGAAAGTTCATACATATCTTTATAGAATGTCGGTAGACACTTCTATATAGAAATTCTATACAGAATCTCATTTCTTTTCTCTATTGAATGTTTTTCTTATAAATCTGTGTTGAATTTTTTTCTTTTGAAACTAAATTTCGTATCTGTAGAAACCTTTGCACTCCAAAGAGACAGGCTGAGATTTACCTAGCTGTTTGTGCACCTAAAATCCATTGGGGGTATAAACAGTATCGAGGCGCTTTATACTATGTTCCGAGCTGACCCATTTATAAATCGTAAAGTTAATGACGGAAGAACGTCCCCAAGTATCGATACAAATTGAGAGTGGAGACAAAGAGTTCCGAACGCAAGCAATTTATTCTGGCACCGAAAAGGGGGACCCACAGGTTCGAATTCTGCCTCCCCGAGCAACCGACCCGCCGTGTCCAGGCAATCCGTTTACGTTACTAATGAAGGAGATCGGGTCGCGACACAAAAATAATTCCACTTTAATTTGGGGAAAGGAGAAAATGTCACTTGCAAACGAGACGGGAAAAGGTTTATGTCCCGCATTTAATGAAACTTCCGCTGCCTTGCATTTAAAATTCCACTATCCTCCCAATCATACATCTCGCATTGTTCGAAAACGAAATTACGAGGCAGAGTGAAAATCACAACCTAAATCATTAATTGCTTTAACATTATTACGTCCTTTCGGTTCGGGATCTCTTTTATCCAATAGTAAAAGTTTTCTCGCCATTTTCAATCGCTGGAAAACGGTTCTAATAATGAATTAGTCCCCAGACCTTTCATATCAAGGTTCCGAGCGGCAAAATGTAATTAATGATACTTTGGACATTACCTGATTGCTAGCGCGCGGGGGAAGAATTTGCATAACAAAGTTCTGCTCCGTGCTTATTAACCGGATGAGTTATTAATAACATTTCGCAGAATGATTACATTCTCCTCTCTAATGTGCGTAAACATAATTAAATGAAGGAAGTCTGTCTGTTGCCAGGCTTCGAAATTGCTTAAACGATCTCTCGAGCAAAATGGCGGAATCGAATGGAAAATGATAATATTGTTCCAAAAGGCCGCCGCGAAAATTACCTCATAAAACCCCGTTTTATTTCTCCTTTTATATCCCCCTTTTTCATTGATATTTTTTTCCCCCTGTATTTCCCACTTTACTCGCTCTTTTTTTTTTTCACTCTTTGTTCTGTTCTTATAGGTTGTTTTGTGCAAACGATAATGGTTTGTACACCATCTTGCGTTCTGACTCGGTTGCCAGATTCGCTCGGTTGGCAATAAATCAATAATCTCGAACACAGAGGGTCGCTATATGAATAGAGCTTTTTGTTTTGTCGGAGAGACTTATTATTCTCCATATTCCGAGATGCCAAACAGCGATGATCAATGTGTAATTAGACGAGGAATTCGCGTTCGTCATTCGGCATTTAATGAATTTTCTAACTTCTCCCCTTCCTCAGACTTGGATGATACGTTGATTAGTTTATTGGCCGTTGGTTTAGCTTTCGTTGTGTGGGGGGACTCAGAAATGAATATGGCGTCGTCGGAATTCTTCAGGTAGGTCAGATTCGTTATTGCATAACTCAGAACAACTCGCTTTGAAAATTAAATGCATAAATTTGCTCGACGTTTTCTCACTCCCCGCCCCCGTCGCCCGAAGCGCTCTTGCATTATTTAGAATAATTAGTTGCTTTTGAGGCGATGTCTGAATAGAATCTTTTCCGGGGGAATATTAACTCGCGTAAAGATTAGGAATAATTTATAAACTGGTAACCAACGATGTCTTTGCTCTGCGAGGATGCTTTTCTGAGCTGCTTCAATGTCGCGCGGAAATGTAGTTTCTTATGGAAATTGAGCAAAGTGTATGCGTTTGGAAGAATTGAACAATGCTTCCTGGAGTGGAATAAAGTATAGAGAATGTCGGAAACAAATGTTTTAAATGCAAATTTTAAAAAAAACATAATATCATTTGGAAAATCATAGGAGGGGTAAGTCCCTCTTACCTTTAATTACTGAAAAAAAATTATTTTGCATAACTTTTGATGACATCCAATAATTATCTCACGAATTTTAATTCTTGGTCGAGAGAAAAGTCACGATAAAAAGATTTTAGATAAGGAGTAGACGAGAAAAAGTGATTAGAACACTGGAAAGAAGATGAGAAAAAAGACCGAAAGAAACTTTACTGGAAACTAGACTTCAAAAGACTTCAGTAAAATGTACTTTACTTGAAACTAGTAGAAAAAGAGACTTTATGAAAAAAAGATTTGACCTGAATTTAGATTGGAAAAAAAAACTAAGAAACTTATCTGGTAACTAGTCTTGATGAAAGATTTTTAAAGAGAAGAGACTTAACTGGAAACTAGATTAGAAAATACTTAGCTAGTAACTACACTAGATAAAAGTCTTTTAACCAGCTAGTAGTAGACTAGTAAAAGAGACTTAACTGGAAACTGGACAAAAAAAACGGCCGATATATATTTTCCTGGAAACCAGACGAATCAAACTCCAGTAAAAGAAAATTTTCTGTTTTCGAGGCAAGACAAAAGATTTAAGCAAAATAGACTTGACTGAAAACTAGGTTAGAAAAAGACTGTAAAAGACTGCTAGAAACTAGAGTGAAAAGTAAAGTTGGAAACTAGTTTAGAAGAATGATTAAAAGACAGATGTGTGTGTGATAACTAGATAGTATGAAAGACTGAAAAAGACAGCTGTGGAAACTAGACTAAAATGAAGACTAGTGACTACTGAAAACTACACTATAAAAAAGGCTAAAAGACCATTTGATCTTAGATAAGGACTCTATTATAGAAAAATGGTTTAGAAAGATGAATAGTTTTTAGACAAGGACTAACCAGAGAGAGTGATTTTTACTTACCTGTTATTAACTAGCTCTTTTCACGAAGCTTTCTAACAATAATAAAAGACGTTCCAACACAAGCATATGGAACTATATTTTTTCAGGAAGAATTCCAGCATTTCAGCGAAAAAGCAACCTCGCAAAACATGAATCCATCCGAATACGAAATCCAAAATTATCTAAACAAATAATAGATTTTTAGAATGAAGACTAGTAGATAGAGATTGGACGAGGACTAGACTAGAGAAAATGCTCTAGTAAGATTTTAGATAAGGACTTACTAGATAATGACTTCATTTTACATAAACTTATCATTTATCTCTTTTCGTAAATTTCTAATAATAAATTGCTTCTGATAAGAGACGTCCCAAAATAATCATGAGGAACTATATTTTCCTAGGAATAATTCGAGTATTTCAGCAGGTTCGAAACCCCCACAAACAACACGAATCACTCCGAATGCGAATTCCAAATTATCTCAAAACAATAATTCTTTTTTTTTTTCAGTGTCACTTACTCCGCTCGTGAAGGAATGATGACATTTACAACATTTAAAGCAACGAACTCACGACCAAAGAAAAAAATAGAACATTTCTGAAACTGAATTAAAGTGTAGCGAAATACTCTCCCGAAAATAAACTCTCCTTATGCGGCCCCCGTTCTTTCCCTCCTTTTATTTAGAATAAAGTAATTAAGATAAAAGCTTTTTGAGTTGAAGTTTTAATTCTCGTAATTGAACATTACATTGACTCTCCTCCTACCCACTCTCCTATAGCAGCGTGGGGTCTTTCTTGCCCTTTCTCTTAAAAGCGCCGTATTAAAATGCACTTAGTGTCATGGCGCCCTTTTGGGAATTCATCATCATCATAATAATGATAATGATAATAATAATAATAATAATTCCGCCGGGTTGCCAGTAGTATTAATCCCTTATAACAGCATTAATGTGTTCTAGTAAGAGAGACTTTCCAAGGATGGCTGCTGAATTTTTGTCAGAGGGGGAGTGGAGTTGTAAAAGCTTTTCCATCTGCCGTATTTTGCAGACGATTATTGAAAATCAACCTCTTTTTGATTTCGCTGGGCCACCGTCTGCACTTTATTTTGGAACGGGTGACTACATGATATACTTCATAATTAAAAAGCACGAAGATAGACGTGTTATTTAATTACGCGAGCTCAAATTAAAGTGGACTGTAAGTATGGGACGAAGTTTTATAATAAAAGGGGGTTGTGGGATGGACTCTTGAATTTTCTTTGTTTCGTTTCTGAAGAAATGCTATTATTTTACGTTTCCTTTTCCCCATTAGAGTATTTTATTGAATGAGGTATCAATGAGCATAGCGTAACATTTTATAGAAATTGAAATAAAGTTGGGAAAAGGAAATAAAATAATTGAGGTTATTTTTCGAGAATTAACTCCTATTATATTAGTTGTTAGTTCGATTGTTTAGCAATTAATTTCTATTTTATTAGCTTGGCCTGATTGTATGTTCTAAAATATTTTCATTTGGATCTTTTCTTGACCCTCATGGAGGTTGCCTCGCCGAAGTATCTCGTCATTAGCAAAACTGATCCTATCTTGATGGGCGAGACATCCTATCAATAGAAAAAGAACTAACCAGATTTATTTCTTCAGCATAAAATATGTACACTATCTTGTTGACGAGATATCTCCTCATTAGCAAACTTGATCAGAACTTGGTGGACGACATATATCGTCGAAAGCACTTGTAGGGTTAGTTGCGTTCGTCATGAACTCACAAGAACTCTAATTCAAACAAAAAATAAAATATGTTGTTGGCATGTTATCAGAAAAATTGGGTAGGCAAATAACTTCGTTCTGTTTTTGACAATCTCTATCGCACAGCGCAAATGCGCAACTAACTAGCTCACGTGACAGGTGACGTCAATAGTGTGTAATTTGCATACGCACGCCGGGTTGCGAGCTGCGTGCTTGTAAACATGGAAGAAAGGAACGTCCATTTTCGCCACATTCTACTGTTTTATTTCAAAAAAGGTAAAAAGAGCCGCAGAAGTGCATAAAAATATTAGCAATGTATATGAGGACGATGCCTTAACAAAACGTGTGTGTCAAAAGTAGCTCACCAAGTTTCGTTCTGGTGATTTTGAACTGAGCAACGTGCCCCGCTCCGGTCGCCGAACGGAGATTGTCTCAGTCGTAAAAAAAAACTACCGTCGGTAAAAATCCAACCCGAATTGTACGGGAGATTGCTACGGAACTCAATATACGGTTGCGTTTGGGAACACCACAGTTATACGAATGGAGTTGGACTAAGCAGTTTTCCTTTTTAAGTTATTTAGTAACCACTCAGCCGACCAAACGGTATAGTGGTTACGGTGTTAGCCTCTAGATAGGAAGGTTCCTGGTTCGAATCCCGGTCAGTGTATGGATGTTTGAAAGCGTATGGTGTAGAGGCGGCCAGTGCACCTTAAATTTGTCGTGGCCGAAAGTCCTCACGTTGGGTTGGTGTGGAAGTTTGGATAGTGGGGTGCCAGCTCAGGTGTTGCCTCGTCATCTGACCGTGGTTTAAAATTACGAGGTGTTGTCCTCGGATCTTTCCCTTAAGGGACTGATCCCGGACCGTCGTCAATAGCCCGTTGTGTTGCTCTAGTACGACGTTAACTAAAATGACCAAATGACCAAAATGACCATTTTAATTCTGCATATCAATAAATGCTTCCTACCTCCATTTTGTTTGTCTTCTTTCAATTTATTAACGAATTTCTTTGTGTCATACATTCAAGTTATACACCGAATGGCTTAGGCTGGGACGGTGAATATATTGCACTTAAAAGGATTTCAGAAACAGTTGGACAACTCCAAGTATTTACACACTGTACATTGGACAATCGATCTACTAATGCTCATGAAGAACCCACAACAAGTTTCTCTTTGACTGTTTGACTTTTATTCCCGGGTGTTGACTTCACCGTATCGCTTGGCGAAACGAGAGCTTTCTCGTCCACCCCTTGCTCCCCTCACTTCTCTGGCACGTCTCCCCTTTCCGTTTTTGGGGGCGTTCGCCTCTCCCTTGGAATCTCGAACGGGTCATTTCCTTATGACTCCCTCAACACACGTAAAGACGTCAACTCCCCCACACGTGCGAGTCTGATCGCGAGAGCAGATGCCACGTGCAAGAGCCGGAGTGCAAAAATTCGGACGCCGACTCTACGAGATTTAAAGCCTTCCGCGCCCTGAGTCATTACCGAACACGTGGTTGTCGGTTCCATTCGCGTATAAAACTCTCACAGGGTTTGACTCTTTTCTTTTCCAGACTTCACGACTCCACAATACCCCACACAAGTGTTGGGAACCATCTTCCTCAATATTTGGTTTCCACATGAGTTGACCGAACACAACTTAACTGCTCACATCTCCATCTGCTACGCGCTCCTTAAACGCCAGGGAAACGATCCATTTTTGAAGCAGCTGGTTAGGGGTGGTGAAAAGTGGATTGTCTTTGGCAACGTCGTTCGTAAAAGACCATGGAGAAAGAGTAGCGAGTCACCACAGTCAACATCGAAGACGGGTTTCTATTATTGACCAGAGGAAAATTATGCTCTCAGTGTGGTGGGATTATAAGGGTATCATTTATTATGAGCTCTTGCCATAAGGCACGACATTCAACTCAGACGTATACTGCTGCCAGTTAAGCAAATGGGAATTCGTAGCAATCACCGGGAGTTAGCGAGCAGTGGTCACACCTGACCCCACGAAAATAACTGTCCCGAGCAACGCCGAGCTGGCCACGCTGTGGCTAGTAGTATATGACATTAACTTGAATGTGAATGGCGGGTTCCTCCTGTCCATAATTGGTATATGGGTAGAGTACCGGGCTCTACTTTTGACTGGGAGTGTGACAGAGCTTCTCAGTCTGCTTTATCTAGACTTGCCAGGGGGCACACTAGGCGCCTCTCTTTTTGTGAAGGTAGGAAGGTCTTTCCTGGCTGCACCAGGTGTCTAACCCATCAAGCCTCTGCTCAACATATCTTGGATTGTTTTGGCCTCTCTAGGGAGAACATTTACTCCAGTCCCCTTCTGGTTCTCGACTTTCTAGGGGGTCAACGGACTGTTGGATCTCGCCTGACTCCGTCAGACTCTGGAGATAAGCAACAACAACATAACTTGAATGTATGACACAAACTAATTCGTTAATAAATTGAAAGAAGACAAACAAAATGGAGGTAGGAAGCATTTATTGATTTGCAGAATTAAAATGCTCATTTTGGTCATTTGGTAATTTTAGTTAACGTCGTACTAGAGCAACACAACGGGCTATTGACGACGGTCCGGGATCAGTCCCTTAAGGGAAAGATCCGAGGACAACACCTCGTAATTTTGAACCACGGTCAGATGACGAAGCAACACCTGAGCTGGCACCTCCAAACTTCCACACCAACCCAATCTGAGGAATTTCGGCCACGACAGATTTAAGGTACACCAGCCGCCTCTACACCATACGCTTACAAACATCCATGCCCGGACCCGGATTCGAATTAGGAACCTTCCGATCTAGAGGCTAACATCTTAACCACTATACCGGTTGGTCGGCTGCAGAATTAAAATGGATGCATGCGAATGAAATCTAGTGATAGTTTAAATCTATTGCTGCTTTGTTGTAAATGCATGTTTCGATATAATGCCGGATTCCTATAAAAAGCTTGCGTTGAAAATTATGGTGTGTCCACAGTTGGCGATGCAATCCGTTCCTTCAACCATATATATACGTAACAAAAAGTAAGAGTCAAATATCATAAGTCAAAAGTCTGTTGTCACATATTGGTGTCGTAGATCATAAGTCACATATAGGTTTGTCCAAATCGGTAAATATGTCCATAATCAGTTTTTCCATTCACTTCTAGAGTTATGCCCACGATGAGCTTCTTGTGATGGCGTCGAAGTCGTCGTCTGAAATAGCAGACTTTCTTGCAGGCAATAAAGTCTCATCGATGTTATAATGAGCCTGTACATACTTGAGCTTAAGTCTGTCATCAAGACACTTATTGATGGAATATATTTTAGCGCTTGTGTTCATTGAGACAGACGACCCCTCCCTGTATGAACGGGCAACTGGAGCTCAGGCTTCAAATTCTGGATTCCGTTGCCATACATCTCGATCGAGTCTTCATACTCAAAATCGTCCTACAATCCCTAGCGTTCCAAGTAGTATCCAGATTTGCTCGGCTTGCAACTAAAGGGAAATGAGAAATTGTCAACGGAAGCGTTAGGTGCCGTGCTTTATTTCATCATTGATTTAATTATTCATCTTCCTCATACCTCAACGACAGGAAAGTAAACTATTACAAAATATAATTGATTCATTGACTGTATACTTAAAACTAAAAAGTCAAACATTTGAACACGGACTAGTATTATTCTTTTGGTTACAAGAAATTATGAAGGAATAAAATTGAATATGATAAAGCAAATCATTATATCGTTACTCAAAGTGCAAAAGGTACGTCAAAATAGCCCGTTGTGTTGCTCTAGTACGACGTTAATTAAAAATTACCAATTGCTTAGGTCAAATATTCTTTCTTTCTTTTTTTTATTTGCTATATGAGGCATTTTGTGGTTTCCTTCCTGGCGGCAAAATCTCTTATGTAATCAGCTGATCCAATAAATTTACAACCAAATGTATATAATAGTAATAGAATCAATCATAAGAAAACTTAGTTTTTTTTTATCTCCTGAAAAAGGGAGCTTTTAGACATCCAACCTTTTGCACTTCGGCTTTGCAATTTCGTCGATATCCAAGTCTACCAAATTATTAGGAGCTTGCTATTTTCATTACAAACTTCTGTTTCTCATAAACTTGTTATCTCTCTGTCAGAGCGGCCGAGCGATGTCTACTTTGCAAGACAATGTGTGTAGTTGTGGCCAAGAACAGAGGGACGCTGCTTACCAAATTTGGACATACACATTTATTTTGTACAACATTATATGCAGTTTTCGATACATACACCGCACCGTGCGGTGCCTAAAAAAACACGTCTACTCCAAGTCCCCTGGTTCCACCGTCTCTTGGCGAACTACCCTTCTCGTCTTCACTCCCTTCTTTTCGTCCCCCGGGGTCGGGGCCAACCACCGAACATTCCGTGGGGGAGTAATGTTGACTGAGAGAGGAATAAAACAGGGGCCACAAGAACGACCCTTGTTATATGTGTCCATGACACCTGTCCGAAGATCGTAACACTCTCTATATTAAAAAAAAAGGTTTTACAAATAATACGGTATTTTATTAAATGATAACTGTATTTCGGCAGAAGTTTAATATTATCAATCAAAGAAACGTAACAGTTACCCATTTATTAAATACGTTTCTACACAAAGGGTAGGGGAAGGTGGGGCACAGTGTATCGGATCCGAAACACCTCTTATCAGAAAACTTTATTATTAGAAATTTGCGAAAACAGATAAATAATAAATTATAAGTATCTGTAAAATGAAGTCATTATCTAGTAAGTAATTATCAAAAATCTTAACTAGAGCCTTTTCTCAAGTCTAGTCCTTATCCAAGCTCAATCTACTAGTCTTCATTCTAAAAATCTATTATTCTTTAGATAATTTTGGATTTCGCATTCGGATGGATTCATGTTTTGCAAGGTTGCTTGTTCGTTGAAATGCTGGAATTCTTCCTGGAAAAATATAGTTCCATGTTCTTATGTTGGAAGGCATTTTATTATTATTAAATAGCTTCGTGAAAAGAGCTAGATAATAATAGGTTAAGTAAAAGTTATTCTCTCTGGTTTATAATGTGCATCACTGCCAAAAACATTAAATACTGGAATAAAATGTTGCTCTTTTCAATTTGAATGATATGTAAGATGTATGTAAGAGATCAAAGATTATTCCAAGTGCTTTGTTTGCTTCATATAGATGCATATCTTGATGCCACAGCTGAAAATAAAAAAATTGAAACAATGTGCCCCACCCTTCTCTTCTAAATTTGAATTCATGCAATGGAACTGAAATGAGAATACATCTGAAAATGCAATAATGTAATCTTTCAAAAAATTTTCGAAATGCCTTCATTTAAATTTTGTATGGGCATACAGCATATTGAGACAACAGTAAATATTCTAGTTTAAATTTAACGCTGAGATCGCTAGGATTATACGAGCTACGGTACTTACAATTGGATTGGCAGTCATTTGGTCAATGAGGCTATCTTCAATTTTAAAGGCCTCATGATTAACTTTATGTCAAGAGAGAATAGTTTGATCGCTCTTTTGATAAATGTAAATAAAATAATCGCAAAGTATATTTATTAAATTCACTGATAGAAAATTCGCAACATATATCAAACGTAAAAGTTTTGCTTTGTAAAAATTGAAGAACTGCGTTGGTGTAAACAATGTCATCTAACAATGCTAAAATTGCTGTCGTAAATCTCGTATTTTCTTTTGAGTTTAAGCAACGTCCATTTGTACCTATTGTTTTATACACCATTTCTTTGTTATAATTTACATATACTTGTTTATCTAAGGAACTTTGGATATAAAAAATTGCAATTATATTTTTATCCCATTTTTAAAAATTGTGTTGCTTAGGGTTCGACGAAAGGATATAAGCATTTTGAAAAGGAACTAAATTTTTGACGTAGATTACGTTTTATGGACGATACAGATAAACGGTGGACGCGACATTGTTGTGCGACGGATTTTGACTCGTAACAACTCCGGGGTTGTCGACGCTAGTATCGTTTGGTGGTGCGTAGGTGGCACTTAATGAAAGCCCGATATCGCTATTCTCACAGGACAAAAAGCATTGCTTAAAAATAGGAATTATGCTGATTTCAATGGGTATGTAGAATCAGTTTCGTAATTCTACGTTAACTTTCTTGAAATTAGAAATATGAAGTCTCAATTTCCATTCATTGATTGAATAAGAAAATTAGAATATTCTTTTTCTATGACCGCGATCTCTATCCTCATTGGCTCGCGAATAATTACTCTTACGAGTAATTAATTAATTTGAAACAATTCTCCATTTTCACTCTTCTAAAAATATTCTCCCGTCGCGCCGAAGTAATCACTTTTTGGAATTAATGTATGCATATGAGTGGAGTGATTCATAATTAATTACATCGCCCATGCAAACTATTCATTTATAAACACGAGATTTATTTGATATCTTTTGTGAGTTCTCTTCACCATTATTGCTTTTTGAACATTTGAAAGAACAATTTTTCAGTTTTCTTCTTCTCGTGTTCTTTTCAAGATACTTAAAGATATTTTTATTTAGATTTGCTTTTATAGAATGGGGGGGTTATCGCGCGTTTCTTTGTTCTACTTGAAGCTCGTTTCTAGTTGGGGTCTTGATATTCAACCATGAAAAGAAATCGGATTGTTCGGCCATTAAAAATTCTAGTTATAATTGATCATACTTTGGTTACTTAAAATCCGTTTGTTATTTTCCATGAAATTCTATTTCTTAGTCTTAACCCTCGAAGGGGTTTTGAAGAAATCTCGTTCGTCGAGATCTGACCAATTCTGTTAATGAAGAGAGTGTAGCTTCAGTCTACGTTTATAGCGGTGGCAACGGTCTTGGCGATATCTTTGGCGCACTTCTAAAGTCGCCAAGGAAAGAATTATTCTTAAAATCTTTTTCTTTCACAAATATTTTTCTTTTTACAACGGAAAATAAAAGCTTCAAAACACATTTAAGACCGTTTTAAAAAAAAAATTTAATTTCACAAAAAGTAATAAGTATAAATTAGCAAAAAGTAAAATAAAATTATTTTTTAGAAAAGAAAGTTATTTTACAACTTAAAATGAAAACTCCAAAACACATTTGTGAACGTTTTGAAAATATATTTTTCAAAACGTCAACAAAAAGTAACAAGCTTAAACTGATATATTTTTTTTAAGTAAGTAGTTTTAACAGTATGCAAGAAATAAAACAACCTGATACGTCAGAACTGTACTGTGAAGAAAATTATATTAAAAGAAAATTTCACAATTGGAGAAAAACCATTAAATGAACCAATGAAATCAAAGAAAAAAGTTTTTTAAGGACCAATGCAATCAAAGGATATTTTAAAATTAAAATAACCATTGGAATCATAGAAAAAAATTCTAACGAACCAATGAAATCAGACGACTTTAACCGATTTTGAAAGAACTTTCTATAATAATCAAAATGAAAATTTAAACTTTCCGTTTCCCGGAGGTTGCTATGAAAACCGCAATAACCGTAAATATAGTTTAAGGCCGTTGCTACCACTTTAAAAGTAGACTACATCTGTACCATGAAGATATAATTCGTCTTTAACTGGTGGTTGCCCTGACGAGGTATCATGTCATTAACAAAACCATTAGCAGATCTTCATGGACGAGATGCCTCGTCATTACAAAAAAACTGACCAGATCTTGATCTAGTCATCGTCAAAAATCGGCTTCACCTTGATGACGATACATCTAGTCATTATCAAAATTGGACAGTTCTTGATGGACGAGATATCTCGACAAAACCATTTCGAGGACAAAATTCGCATTTTTTCATTATGTAGGGATCAAAATTTGGTCAGTTATCATCTCATGACGAAATATTTCGTCCATCGAGATCTGGGAAGTCCTGTTAAGAACGAAATACTTCTTCAAAACAACCACCGAAAGGATAAAAACATGCATGCCAAATTAAACGTTGAAATTCGCACAATCGGCTTAGTTATAAACCGTATACAGACTCCAGATGCATAATTTAACCCTTTAAATGGTTCTCGTCCATCAAAATCCAATCAATTTCGATAATGATGAGATATATCACCGAGATTGTCAGTGTGACCGAGCGATGTCTACTTTGATAGACAGTGTGTGTAGTAGTGGCCAAGAACAGAGGGACACGGCACACCTAAATTGAACATTGACATTTATTTACAATATAATATGAAGTTTCAAATATACACGCCGTACTGTCCGCTGCAAAAACACGTCTCATCTGTCCTCATTCGTGTTCTTTTTCAGAATAGCACCCAATATCTTGATCGTATCAGAACACAGGCACTCTTGTCTATCGATGTTCGTCCACTAGAACAAGTAGCAACTAGAACACAAGAACAACTGTTTTTGTAATGTATCTGTATTCGTAACCAACGTGGTAAAAGACAGGGAATCGTGACAGATATTGCCTATTTTGTATGAAATCAAGATCTGGTCCGTTATCTTCTAATGACAATATCTGGGCGATGCTGATAAAGACGAGGTTCCTTCGTGAAAAACCTCCAAGAGAGTTCCACGCGTTTTTCTCGAGATAGTTCTTTTACGAGTTGATTGTCATATCTATAAAACTATACGATTGCTAGACATCAAATTATCAGTTTGTCAAGCGGTCATTTTATGGCTTTTCAAACCAGAAAATCGATAGGTCGCGTTTTTATATTTTTACAATACAAGAACTAGGTCAAATATTTAGCTGAATCGATGAGTTTGGATTTGACAGGTCATCATTTCCTTAACTATTTTATAAAATTATCTAGTTCGTCAAAACGATGACTGCATGTGTATGAAACAAACCGGAGTTCATTGTTTTTTGTTTAATATCACTTGGATTTGAGAACTCAATGCTAAACACGGAACTTCGAGTGGCGTCATCATCACAAGGGTTATCAGAAGTGATTTCCTTTATAAATTTTGAATACCTGAAAAAAAAATATACGTACGAGTCGTGGAATTATGTTATTGCACACTTTCGTTCTTCAAAGTTCCTAAATAGGATTTTGTTTTAGCATAAAAAGTACCGATTGTAAGAAACTGAATAAACTTAATAGAGCCTATGAACAAAATCAGTGATTTGATGACATTGCTGTAGTCACTAAAAGGTATACAGGAAGACCAGAGCGACGGATGGGTAACGAAGGGAAACAAACTATTTTTTGTGGCAGGAGGAGACTGGTGTAAGTGAATATTACTATACCACGAAAAGTATTCTGGCATAAGCAAACATTAACGCTGAAGAGAGGTCTATCAAGATCTCGCTAATTTTGCTAACGTAGAGATACCTCGTCAGCAAGATAGTGACTTTTTTGATGATGTGACGAGATAAAAAAAAAATCTGGTAACTTTTCTTCTAATGACGAGATTTCTCGTTCATTAGGATCTAAAAAGTTTTGTTAACTACGAAATACCTCGTCTAGACAATCATCAGGACCGTTAATCTATCGATTAATTCATCAAAAATGTAACTTGAAAGCGTTGAGAAATAGTTGATCAAACATTGAAGTGTAAAGGCGCGTTCTCACAAATCAATATAACTGACCGATTATAGTGGATCGATAAAAGTTAAATATGACTTGAATTAGTTTCTGTTCACACATTTCAATAGAAACTGATCAACAGTTTAATAAGCGAAAATATAAAAGTTACAATTGAAAAATTATTTATTTATAGAAAATCACATTTAAGGTATCGAAGTGGTGTAAAATTTTCCGCAGATTTAAAATCCGTTGTAATTTTTACTCTGTCTTTAACGATCGCGAGGATACAAACTTGGCCTAGAGAATAAAAAAAGCACTTTTGTTTTGTTTCTCGAATAAAATAAACCACGACAGATCGTTTGCGTGAAAATATCTCGAAAGCAGATGGCGGATGACTCATCACTTGAACAATAAAGTTTGATTGGTTCAAACTTTTCTTGATCCACTAAAACGTTGACCAACTCTATTGAAGCAAAGGTTCTCACTATAGTTTTCATTCAAATTTTGTTGATCAACTATAATCGGTAGATTAAACTTGATTCGTGAGAACGCGCCTTTAAAGATCTGCAAATGTGAAATACAATGTTAATTTTCGTCACTCGTTTCTAGAGTGACCACCACTATCAGCTCCTTTGGATGTTATCGAAGTCTTCGTCGTTAGTATCGGGTACAGATGCAGGTACTAAAGTCTCATTGATGTTGTTATGGGACTCCATAGAGTTCGTCTTGAGATTGTCATCGAGCTACTTATTAATGGCATTTACTACAGTGCGTGAGTCGGCCGAGATAGTCAATCTCTGTATGGGCGGAGCAACTGGAGCTTAGGAGCACCACGCAATGCGATTACTCTTTTGTTCTCTCTTTCAACACTTCTGAATTAAAGGTTATTGAGAACATCGATTTTCGTATACAATTAATGTTAACATCGTGGAATATAGTCGCGTGAATTGAACACAGTGCGATTGCAACTGTTAAGTAAGGCCGGGGATGGCGTAGATTCTACGTTCACACAAAGCGGACGAATCCACTTTGCTCCCATCGTTTTTTTTATTAATAACAGTACAACCTTTAACACAACTTCTGTCCATCCTTGAGTAAAATCACTCTAAAACTTGTATTGAAGCAAGCTCAAACTGTTCTGCAATTCAAAAATCTTCACATCCTACTACATTTAAAAGAAGTACATTTGAAAATCCTGATACCTTGTATTATGGTTTCCTTGGGTCGACTATTTTACCGTCCAAGCGGTTTCAACGAGATATCTCAAACAAGATCTGGTCAATTTGCAGTGTGAAGAGAAGGCTGAGGGACAACGAAGAGTGAAGCCGTGATTGCAGTAGAAACAGTGTCTGTTACCACAAGTCTTCAGATAGTTGTTGGAAGTGAGTCGCATCGCATCGGCAATTCAATTGGTTCACCGTGGACCAATCCTTGAAGTGCGTGCCTATTGTTTCGAGCGCCATCTGGACGTTGCCAGATGAACCTTCGGGCTAGCGTAGTGAAAATGAGCGTGATCATAATCATGTCAGCCTGTCACCAAATACCATGATGAGTAAAAAACAGTACAACTTTGTCCACCTGAGAGCATTTCATGGCGGATATACGTATGTTGCACTGTTCTATATGATACTGTATTGCAAGTTAATTTTTGTAATCTGTTCATCACAACTACAACGATTTGTAGTCTACCTAGATCTGTTACACATACTGTTGATCAAGTGACAAATGAGTCATTCTTCACTGCTATAAGTGCTAAAGGACTAAAAGTGCTGCACGTCTGACTTAAGCTGCATATCAAGAAAAAGTTTGAGCTTAGAAACAAGTGTTTCGGAAAGCAAAGGGATAGTATTGATCCCAAGTGCAGAGTTTTAATCAGTGTTCTGCAACACAACTCCAGGCAATTGCAATTGTTCTGCAGGCATTTTGTCCGAATTCTGATAACTGCAGTCAAATAAAAAACAGAAGTAAAGCGCAATTATCGGCTCAATATGCATTACACATTATTTTAAAACACATCAAATTAATTAACTTACTTTATTTAAACCAAGGCATACTTTCAGAATTTGCAATTATCTCGATCACTTTTGAAGTTAAATATTTTGTCATTGACATAGAAGATGAGTTATTTATAAAGTGTTTCTGCTCATTTGGTCGGTGTAGGGAGGTTTTTCCGTAGTTAGGAAAGAAAGGTGTGGCAAGGAGCTCGCTTTGCGCTGCATAACATCGTAACTTACGATTAAAAAACAAAATCGGCCAAAATTTTGATAAAATTAAGGAATTGTTGAAAAGATTGTTGAAGAAATTGAGGAAAAATTGTTTGTTCTGCAAAGACTTTGTTTGTTCTACGACGTACGTTGCAGTTTTAAGCACTTTCTGCTTCAGGGGTATTGATAAATAACCTTATTACAAGTTGTCTATTTTTATTAATATAAACTTCATAACTGCATTCTTCACCTGACAATTACGAGGAGTTGTCCTAGGATCTTTCACTCCGGGATAGATCCCGAACCGTTGCCAATAGCATGTTGTGTTGCTCCCTTGTGACGCTAGTTAACTACCTACTTACCACATAACGTCATCATGGATCACTATTGACACACCCTTACAAGTTAACCCTCCTGGTGCTTGTCTCGACGTCATTAGCCAAACACTGACCCTCTCTTGATGACGTCATCATTAAAAGATCGGCAACTATCTTAATGACGAGATATCTCGTCGTTACCGAAATTAATCACACCTTGATGAACGAGATATCTCGCTGAAACCATTCTGAGGGCTCATATCTTTTTCTCAGTCCGTTAATTTGAAGTGATGCCCAATTTCAGGATGTACCTCAGCGCAGCCACTGGTATTGCAAGCAAACAGCACTTCCAGAGATATGAAACGTTATTATCTACTTAGCTACCTTCATCGGTAATGGTCTCCTCTGGATAATCAGTTGATTACAATCAGCTCTAATAATTCCTCCCTCCATGAGCCTCCCCCTGTGCCAGCCAAAGGGTCTGATTGATTAAACTGCGGTTGCGTAATGTTTCCTATTAGACGCACACAGTAATTTCTAAACAGGGAGCCTTGTCCATCATCAAGCTATATTGACAGCGCTGGTTGCTACTTATCCATTTCCGATGGATGTTGATTATTTTGATAGCGACGGTACGTTATGGCTATAGGAGGAGAGTTTTACTGTGATGCATTAATAACTGTATACGCTATTGTCTCGCTCAGGTTTGTGGATCGTCATTATTTGTTCTGATCTATGGTAACAGGTGTTGAATCGTGGGTAGGTAGTTGAATTAAGGTCACACTGGAGCAACTCCAACGACTGTTGGGGACGGTCCAGGAGCAATCATATGGGAAAAGTTCCTCAAGGGCACATGCATCTTCTGTACATGGCATTCTGTTCGGGCATCACAACCCCGAGGTACCGAGTGGTCTTTTTCGTTTTAATTTTCACTCTCATCTACTTTTCTGCTTTTTCTTCATCCCTCATTGTGCTGTGTGTCGTAGCTTTGCCAAATATAACCCTTGCACTATAAAACTCGAAACAATCAACCTGAAGGGAAATATCCATCCGTGGACAAATCCTCTCAATCTTGAACTACGATCAAATGACGAGGTTAACATTTTTCGAACTTTGACACGACACACTAATGTGTGGAGGTTTGAGGCCACGACAGATTTAACGGGCATCAATTCCCCCACATACACTACCCAACAATAATAAAAAAGACGCCAGCGGATTTGCATAAATCCGACTACTTATTTGGGGGTGTTTTTCGTGGTATGACCTCGGACCTTTGCATGTCGTTCCTGGTCAATTGAACGCCTACATGAACATTTTGGACAATCAGGTTCTTCCTATGCTCTGGCAATTTTATCGAAAGGACGAATGTTACTTCCAGGACGACAACGCTCCGTGTCATGTTGCAGCTTCAGTCAAGCAGTGATATCAAGATATAAATGTAAAACGTCTTCCCTGGCCTGCTCGGAGGCCCGACCTAAACCCCATAGATCATTTGTGGGACGAGTTAGAGCGACGCTTAAGGACCAGGGAAACACGTCCGAAATCTACAGCTGAGCTGGCGACATTCTTGCAGCAGGAATGGACACAAATACTCATAGCTGTGTATCAAAACCTTGTTGAAAGTATGCCCAGAAGGGCTGCTAGTGCAATTGCAGCACGTGGGGGACCATCCCCCTATTAAAGCATGTATTTTTTTTATCTCATACCATCACATCTTACTGTCCGGTTCATTATTGTAGGGTAGTGTACATGACGGCCTTCGATAGGATCGAGTTTCGAACTTGCAGCCCTTCGGATTCTAATCTGTTACTCTTTCAACTGGGTTTCCGCCGCCCAAAGGTGTTGAAAAGGCTGAAAGATGACTAGATATCTATCACATCCATGTTAATTGTGGCTCTAGCAAAATACAATTTCCTTAGAATGTAATCCTTTGGAAAGATTATATTCCCCATTTTCATAGAATTTAATCCTTTCGAAACATTCTATTCCTTCTTTCAAAAGAATATTATCCTTTGTAAATAATCTATTCCTCATTCATTTCCTTTGAATATAATACCTTGGAAATATTACATTCCTCATTTCCTTAGAATATAATTCTTTGGAAATATTCTATTCCTTATTCCCTTGGAATATAATTTTTGGAAAAATTCTATTAGTCACGAAGATTAAAACTGGTTGGAAGAAATAAAAGGAAGATTATATGTTGTTAGGTGGAGTTATGTGTGTGCCTCCCAGACGGGTTTGGTCCTTTGAAAATTAAAAAAAAAACTTTATTTTATTTTGAAAACAGCAATACGTTTCTGCATCTAACATTTCCATGATATAAATCATAAAAACGTTGAATTAAGAAAAACACCGACGGATATAATTTTCATCTTGAATGAATTTCGTGCATTCTGTTTCGTTTTCCTAAAACCGTCATCAATCTTTTCTCGAAATAATAGGAATAAATTCAAAAGAGTTCCCTTCCATTGTTCGATATTTATCTCCGTGGTATTAAGCATAAATCTTCTATTTTCATCTGACAGAATAAGATAGTGACTTCGAACAGCTAAAAGCCGATTGTAAATGGGAAATTAGAACAACCTGCTGAAAATTTTCCGAGTTTTGTTTTCCATCTACCTCCTACAACGCGTTACAGTTTTTTTCCGAACTCCGCTCTTGTAGTTTTTAAAATCCAAAGGAACCATAAATCTTCCGGACTTCAATAAAGCTTTAGTAACAGAGATTCTTGCTCCTCTGTTTCTTTTCATTCCTCTCCCCGAACACACCTTAAAAAACGAGATAAAAAAAGAAAACAATCTTCCTCTCACCAAAAATAAAAGTAATGAAAATCTCAAAAAAAGCCCCCCAACCAACAAATTGTTTTTCGCTCAGATATTGATGCAGTCTTAATCCGGCCAAAGTAGAAACTAAAAGTAAATATTATATCTGAAAGAGGGGTTTTTAAAAGATATCAAAAGAATAGTTCTTAAAGCCAATCTCTTCTCCCTCATTGTTTTGCACTTAATAGCAGCTTTGGGTTCCACTCTCTTCTTTTGTAGCGCTCTGTCTGGCAACATACAGTTACAGATGAAAGTCTTCATCCCCCTCCCGGTTTGAACCGACTTTGATAAGCTGTTACAGCGATATCAAACTATCGATTTATCGATAGAGTTGGAGCACGGAATATCAGTGATTGTCAGATTTATTTTAGTTGAAGGAATTGTGCCGGGTTTTTCTTTATTTGCCGTTGCAGTTTCCCAATTGAACTTTGTTGGTGACGGCTTTTGTATTCTTACAGTGTGGCCAGTTGAAATAACGTAGATTTGATAAAGCTTTTATTTAAATGGAATTGACCAAAATTATTTGGACCTACTTTGGTAATTTTTTCGAACTTGATATCACTGAGACTTAATTTCTTTTAGTCTACCCATGACATCTTACTTCCCTCTACTGGGACTTTACTTTCTTTCTTTCGGTCTACTCCAGGAAGTATTTTACTTCCCTCTACTGGTACTCAACTTTCTTTCTTTTGGTCTACCCCATGAAGTCTTACTTCCCTCAACTGTGATTTAACTTCTTTTCTTTTGTTTAACTCATTAAGTCCTTCATTTCTCTCTGCTGCAACATTAATACCTTGCTTTTGATCTATCCAATGAAGTATTTTACTACCCTCTACTGGAATTCTATTTCTTTTGGTCTACCCCATGATGTCTTACATCTTTTCTTTTGTCTATCTCACAAAGTCCTTCCTTTCCCTCTGCTGAGACATTCCTTTCTTTTGGTCTATCTCATGAAGTCTTTTACTACAATCTACTGGTACTCTCTTTCTTTTGGTCTACCCCATGAAGTCTTACTTTCTTCTACTGGGACTTAATTTCTTTTCTTTTGGTCTATCCCGTGAAGTCCATATCTTCCTGTAATGTGACTTTGATAATTTTTATAGAACCGTCTTTGATAAAAAGTTACAAAAATATCAAACTTTCGATTTATCGATATGAGAGGCGCTTTTCTGTACAGCTGGAGGTAGATGGCGCTAGTGTGTTGGTGGTAGAATGGTTCATTTGCGTATTCCCAGTACTAGGTAACCGAAGTAAACTCTTCGTCCTCAGATGTAGTTTGTTTGTTTACATTTAAAATCCCTCTCCCAAAGAGGGTGATTCGAAATTTTAGGGCTGTTTTAAGGGCAGATAGGGTGCATCAAAATAAACATTATTTACCAAAGATTGTATGTACGCAGTTATCGCATGCAGGCGCTCTTTGGCGTGCCTTTGCACATCGTTCTATATTTTTAACCTTTTGGCTACGTCTATAGATATAACAAGCGCGTTTCGTACTTGGCACGATTTTTTAACTTTCAATATCCAACTGCTGTACTGGCCGTAGTCTTTTTTTTTCTTGGCGCGAACACGATACACCTGCTGTACCGGCCATAGTCTAAAGGTTAAAGTTCATCGTTAGCTATTCGTCAGTGTTCCATCATGGGCAAAGTCACGACGTAGATGGAATTTTACAAGAATTTCGAGAAGGCTGACGTGAATCTAACGAATGGGGCTACCAATGGCTGCTGTACTGGAATTATATTCAGTGTTCTGCAACATAACTCCAAGCAATTGCAAGTGTTCTGCAGGCATTTGGTCCGAATTTTGAACAATGCAGTCAAATCAAAAACAGGCATAAAACACAATTATCGGCTCAATATGTATAACATATTTGTTGGATATTCTCCTGTTCTTAACTGTTTAAATATATGCAAATCCTTCGTATGCAAATCAGGCTAGATTTTTATATGAAACGCCCATTTAATTTAGTCAGAGCTATACATATAAACGAAGTCAGTTTATATTCTACTCTCTCGGATCCAAATACTGGATGTTTGTATGTTCTCTTATGAGTTGCTATTTTATCTGTAAAATCTTACATTTTTAATAAACTTTTAAATCTCACCGTGGCTGTCTATTTTTAAACTGTGCTATACTATGCATGCTGCACTTCTCACCTCTGCTAGATTTTTAGCCCATTAACATAACAATATTTATAGTAAAAAGCATCAAATTAATTAATTTACGTTATATAAAACAGAGGCAAACTTTCAGAATTTGCAATTCTGTCGATCACTTTTGAAGTTAAATATTTTGTCATTGACATAGAAAATGTGTTATTTATTAAGTTTTGTGGTCATTTGGGGCGGTGTAGGGAGGTTGTTCCGTTGCTAGAGAAGAAAGAAAAGGTGTAACAAGGAGCGCGCTTTGCACTGCAGAACATCGTAACTTATGATTGAAAAGAAACGGCCAAAATTTTTATAAAATTAAGGAAAAATTGTTCTTTGACGTACGTTGCAGTTTTAAGTACTTTCTGCTCCCGGGCCTACGGATAACAGTTATACAGTTAGCATTGTTTGACAAAGAATGCTTATTTTGGCAAACCTATCACTCTTTTAATCCTTCAAGTACAAAGTTTCGACTCGATATCTCGTCCATGAAGATCTGACAATTTTTTCCAATGATGTTATTTCGTCATCCAGATATTGCCGATTTTTTTATGATATCGAGTTCAATATCTGGTCAGATTTCTAATTCCGATGTCACGCCCATCTAGATCTCCTATTTGTCTTACAAATGACGAAACAACCATCAGGGTGGTGAAGTATGGACGTGAAATTCGAATCCTCCTATACGTAGTGTTGGTTATTGTTTCTGGGACAAGTGTCAGATCCTCGGTATGTAAGGAATGATTGTCAAATGTATTTTAGTTGAAACACACCCGAACTTTATAGGAGCCCTGACTTATACTTTTTTCCATGTGGCCAATGAAAGAATTTCACGATTCGATTGGTCAAGAGGGTCAAATCTGATTGGAACTATTGAATGGCAGAATGCAGAAGGGATATGTGCTTGTAAATCCCTCTGAGCTTTAAAAAACAAAAAATCTTTTTTTGGTCAACGAATAAAATTTTCATAGAGATCTTTTAAACAGATTAAAATATGCCTTAGGCCAGAGAATGCCACGGGGTTCTGTTAGTGTGAGGCAATGGAATGCCAGTAAGCCAAAATATAGTGTAACATCTTTAATGGGATCTAAGTTACACACAACACACATATTAAATTTAGTTACAGAGTTAAGTATACAGAAAACCATGCGTCCGTGTATGGGAAAACTTGGCTCTCAACTGACTGTTTCATCTCGAGTCACCACCAGAGGGCGACTCCGTCATTAGTTGAAAACAAGGGCGCTACATGTCTATATATTTCTCATAGTCACCAAAATCAGCCTTTAGGGTCCGAAAAATGCCAGGTACTGAGTTTCTTGTCGAAGCCAAAGGGATGTGTTTTCGAAATTCTAGAATTCGTTTATACAGATCATTACCGATATGTTCGGTATATGTGTAGTATTTATGTCTCTTATTGGGCTGTTTGACTTTAGTATGGTATGATCCGGCCAAACAATGTTTCAATATTTTAATTAACGTCGCACTGGAGTGGCACAACGGGCTGTTGGTAACGGTTCAGAATCAATCCTAAGGGGAGAGAACCGAAGACAACACCCAAGTTGACGAGTTGTGGTAGTTTGGAGAGTGGCGGGTGCCAGCCTAGGTGTGACCTCGTCATCTAACCATGGTTCAAAATTACGTTAAAGTAAAAGTTAAGTGTCGCTACGTAATTTAAGGACAAAAGTATTCAATAACAAATGCATCTTTTTCCCAATCACATTCCTAGGGACTGATCCCGGACCGTCGTCAATAGCCCGTTGTGTTGCTCTAGTACGACGTTAACTAAAATTACCATTACCATTACCCAATCACATTCTAAAAAGGCCCTTTGAAGGATGTGTGGGGGAGGCCTCATTTGAGGTAATTGATTGATTTGGCTTAAGGCTCGCTGTGGTGTGAGTGTATTGTTAGGAAAGCTTATCACGTGGTAATATTTTAATATTTACCCCGTCCTATTTCGGGTGGTGGTCCTCTCCATAAGGGTTTTGGTGGTCCAAGGGGTTTAGGCTCATATGTTGGTTGGTTTTTGGGGATTTGTGGCGTAATTTGGCCATGCTGCGCCAGAGACTAAGGACATGCAGCATCAAGTAATTGAAACAATATATATAATAGCAAGTAATAGAAACAATACATATAATAGCAAGTAATAGACACAAGTAATAGACTCGAAAGTTGCACTCTAGGTGGCACCGCCACGACTAAGGTTGCCAACAGTCCCGGATTGTCCCGGAATTTAAGTTGCTGTCCAGAACCCCGGTTAAATGTCAAATTGCCCCGGAATTTCCGAGAAAGCCATCGACCCCAATATCACCTACTCTCCGAAATAGTTATTTCTATTGCACATGACTTCGTGTCCATCCATTGAACGACCGTTGCTCCACTAGTATCCAAAGCCAATACTATATATGTCAGTCTGTTCAGAGCGGGACCATCGTGAAGAAATCGTATAAGTTGCCTTTCAATTCTGTTGTACTGTGTATGAATTTTATTTTTAAAAGTGGGGCTGGAGGCGAACACACATTTTCATATTCGACTTTCTTAAAATAGAATTCGGAACACTCTCGGATCTGCATAACTAAACACGAACAATATCTCTATTTTGTATATGAACATTACCAATTTTATTTTTTAAAAGTTTCAATGCAACAAGAGGTTAGTTTTAGATTTATTATTAGAAAAAGTTGGCCTAGCCACGACGACCCCTTTGGACTCCTAGGACTTTGCGCCTATGGCAAGAACTTTTATCACAAGGTTACGTTAATTGTATTTCTTTGAGCAATAACTCAAATATTAAGTTGCAAGACTTTCAAAGGTTGAGAGATGTTAGCATCTTTAAGGGTGTACGTATACCCAAGAGTATTTTTTTTTAATTTGACTTTAAAATTCCTGATTTTTTGCTATAGGTAATTAGTGTATTATTAAAATCATTTCGGGGAGAAAAATCAGATTGTACAAATAAAGAATTATCTAATTAAGATATAATTAGCAAATTAGCATCTTTTTTGAAGCGTGTCTCAAATTCTAATTTGTTTAGAACGACGATTCCTGTTGGAAATTATTCCTAATATTACTCTTCATGGTTTGAATCTTCATCAAGTTACTAGAAGAAATATTTTTTTAAACAATTTTTAATCAAGGAAGCGCACAAAAATCAACATTTTTTTAAGGAATTTCAACATTTAAAATTCAATTAAAAATCCATTTCTTGACTAAATACTATGATTAAAACATCCACTGTATTATATAGATCATAATGATGCAAAAATAATTATAAAAGGTGAATTCACAATTGTGGTGTTATCACGTTTTGAACAAAGCATCCTATTGCAAAAACGCAGTTCTTCAAAACTCGAGTTTAAAGTTTTGGAAGCATGTGTGTTCGTGGTGACAGTACCTAACGAAAACACTTGTAAAACTAAAAAAACTATCTCGAATATCTGAAAGACCTTGGCATCGTTTGAAAGCTAAGAAATTGGAAAATATTTACAATTAATAAAAAATATTGATACTCTAGTCAATTTTCGAGATTTCTAGTCTATACATACACTTTAACCTTTACGCTGCGGCGCTTAGAATTTTTTTCAATCGTCTCCAGGAACTGCTCTTTTGCCTACATGTCCGACCCCTTACTTAAGTACCTAGAGTGCCTATATAATAAGATTGGCGACATACAGGAAACACTTTCTGATTGACTTAAAGACCTTTTCTACCGCCCGAGGCGGTCTTTTCATAGCTCCCGTAGACTTAACATGGGAACTTTTTGTGTGTTCGAGAAAAACGTGTGTATATTAAATTAAAAAGAAAATATAGCTTTTTCATGTTTCATTTCGTGTTCTAGAATGTTTATTTATTATTATTTTAGTGTTTTGTCAGTATAAATTTTAAGACTTTAAAATAAATAGCTTTTTTTGAACAACATGGTGTTTCCCGCAATCTAAGTTAGCGCGTTGTGCAATCCATCTCATCAATTACGCATATAATTGAGCGTTTATATGATTCATTTATACCGAATGTATCCATATTATAACAATCATATGCTTTTTATTCTCCCTGAAATGATATATTAATTCGCCCAGAAACCTTCTTTGAGACGATTCTGGTAGAAAAATGGCTGCTGCGCATGCGCATTGGGCCAAATTTGGTCCCTTGTTGCCATATTTATTATTTAGGCCATACTTGTATTATTTAGGCACAAGTACCTAACTTGAGCAATAGAGTCTTGAGTGGCATTTACGACTGACGCTTTCCTTTCATAGTATTGTGTGGCGCATCGTTTGGCGCTAGAGAGATATCACCGAAGCGACATTCTACCTTTCCCCCTAAGCGTTCACACCTCACGGTCGAAAGGGTAGTGTACCGAACAAAAGAAGGGATCCTCTAGAAGGTCAGTCCAGTCGCTGCCAGCTCGTAAATAGGGATCGATGCCAGCGGTCACTTAAAAGGGGGGATAACATCCACCGTACACACATCTATACCATGCCGCTGGTGAAAACGAAATTTTAGTGGTAACAATTCTTTATATGCCGCAGCGTAAAGGTTAATTCAAAAGGTTTTAAAGCCGATTTTTTTGTGAGTGCAAGTGTTTCTCCAGTTAAAGCTGCGAATTGTTAGTGGCACATATTAGTTTCCTTCTTGGGAACATATCTCTCTTCCATGTCGAGGCCGTTTGGGCTTCGTGGGTTTGCCCAATGCGCTAACAACTTGCGAGTTGTACGAGGCGCAAGTTCGATTCTTTCCTGTGTGTATTTCTCTTCTATGTCAGTAAAACTTTCCTTGTGTTTATATGTCCATTTGTTTGATGTTGCTATGTCAACTACAGCCTTGGTCATTAAACCTCCAATCCAACCAATCATCCGTCTGAAATGTTTAGAACTCATAATTATTATGCGAGAATAAATTCGTGTTAATAAAACGCCAATCGTATGTCTTATCAACTCAATAAAGGCTGTTATTGCAACACAAAAAAAGTCAAAACATTTGCCACGGATAAAGGCAATTAGGATTGCAGTGAAACACGAAAATGTAATTTAAAAAATTGAATTTTGTGAGAATATCTGCCAAAAATAAATATGAAATTTATAAAAATTCCAAAACCGTCTAACCGTTAAAATTTATTTCTGCCAGCCTTTAAATTTTGTTGCTCACAGAAATCAAAAAATGAAACTTTTTGTTTTCGACAGTCGTCTAAAATTGGCAACAATTGGAAGCACCATAATCGTAAAATACCAGGTTTTCAAATTTTCACTTCTTCAAGAGTGCTAGAGAGCGTGGCGCCATCTATAGAAATTAAATGAAACTATATATCATCCTGATTCGGTTATTTTCTTGATGATAGCTAGGTATTTTAATTAACATCGCACTGGAACAACGCAACAGGTTATTGACGACTGTCTGGGATCAATCCCACAAGAGAAAGATTCGATAGATAATTTGGTAAAAAAGAAAAGAAAAATTGATGGAACTTTCAACTGATTCTTCTTTATAATTAGATTGAAAAAAGAAATATCGTTGACTTCTAGGCAGTAGGGAAAGAAGTGTACTAAGAACTCAGTGACAAAGCAATAAAATATTTATTACTTTACACTAACACAGAGCTTGTCAAAAGAGTATTCTCATCTTGTGCATACAAAAAGAATAAATATCGCAATAAGCTTGAAACAGCTCCTGATTTGAGGCTATATCTATCTTCAGTTGACCCTGAGTTTAAAATTCTTAATCCATGAAACAATCTCAAGGATCGCATTAAAATTTGATCAATAATTATTGTACTTTGATAATACGTTAATATTAGTACATATTATTTTAATTCTATTTTTATTATTGTTTTGATCTGCCATGTTATAAAAATGAGGCGCGCTACTTAAAAATTTCATATCTCCCCTCATAAACAATAAAACAATTATAATTTTATTTTGACAATTTAAACTTTCCTATCACAAGATAAAATCTGATAGTTTAAGCTTATAAGTGGGGCAATACCGTCATGGCCTTGGGGTAATGCCGCCATAGGGGCAGTTTTTTAAATGATCATTTTCCGGGGTTATGTATTACGTACTTGCACAAAAAATCAAAAATGATGTCATAAGAAGGAGTCTTTATTGGTATAGCACCAATGAAAATACATAGAAAACGTGAAAAGTAACTTATTATCGCACAAAACAAAATAATGAAAATTAATTTTAATCAATTTGAGCAAAAATTACAAGCGTAATTTTCTGTTGAATTACTGCACTCTTCGTGTTCCCATTTGCCACAAGAAACACACATGTACAATAGTGCATTTGATCCGAATTCACACCAAATTACTGAAATTTCCGTATTTATACCAAAGGCATCGTCATCGTTGTTATCGCAAGAAGTACTCTCGTCAATGTCATCTTCCGTTAAAGACGAATTAAAATCGATTTGCTTTGTGCGGCTTATCTTTTAGACATTGAATACGTCTTACTTTTCTAAACCGGAGTACCACGCTTGCTCTATAATACATAAATGATATTGCGTTAAAAAAAGACAAAAAATGTTAAAAATGCTCAATGAACTTGCGCTGACGTCATCGGTAGATGCAATCGTAGCGCTAATTTGAGCCACGAAAATGTGCACTGCCGCTCACATTTAGTCTATCTCCAGCCTCCTTTGTATAAATACGACGTTTGAGGTGTCATTTGTTACGTCTCTTTGCGCTTTATAACTAATAATAGGAGTAAAACTTAAATATTTAATACTTGTTTAGATATCGGATTATCAAGCGTGAAAATTTCGCAAAAATTTCAAAATGTCCAGACATATGCATAATAAACGCCAGAAAATTTATAGAAACGTCAACAGGAAGAAAGATTAAGAGATGTGGAAATCCAAGCACATCCGGACACCCGATGCTGAGTGTCAACGGGCTCGGCGGGAACGCCTCAAAGTTAAGGTGCCGCGCAATTCGCAAAATTTAGTTTAGCTCCGGCCTTCTTTGTGCGAGCACGACGTTTGAGGAGTCATTTGTTTCGTCAGCGCTTTATAAATAATAATAGAAAAAACCTAATATTTAATACTTTTTAGCTGTCGGTCTTCAACGTGTGGGAATCGCAAAAAAAAAATCAGAATGCCCAAATATATGCATAATAAACACCATAAGAATTATAGAAAACGTCATCAGGAAGAAAGATCGAGAGTTGGTGAATCCAAGAAGATCCGGATATCCGATTCTGAGTTGTCAATGGGCTCTGAGAGAGTTTTTTAAAATATAGTCGTTGCACCTTCAAAGTGAACAAACACTTGATACGAGTGCGCCAAGTACCTCCACCGCTCAGTTCGTCGCAAAATAGCATATCTGATGACATAAACGTCTTATTAACGAATGATAGAGGAATAGCGAATAGGCACATGCCAATGGGCTCTCCGCTACAAAGGACACGTTTTTTAACACCATCGTGCCTTATGGAAAGCGTGTCTGAAAAATCAAGTTTCACCTTTAAAACATTTATTTATGGATAAATAATGAACACATAAAATATTTGCAAAAGACCCGCAATTGAAATGTTTCAATCCTAGTGACAATGTGAAAAAAAAAACATGCACTACCCTACAATAATGGACCGGACGCCAGCGGATTTGCATAAAATCCGACTCCTTGTTTGGGGGTGCTTATCGTAGTATGGCCTGGGACCTTTGCATGCTGTTCCTGGTCAATTGAACGCCGACGTGTACATGAACATTTTGGACAATCAGGTTCTTCCTAAGCTCTGGCAATTTTATGGAATGGACGAATGTTAGTTCCAGGACGACAATCATACAACCCAGGACGACAACCCTGTCATATTCCAGCCTCTGCCAAGCAGTGGTATCAAAATATGGATGTTTAACGTCTTCCCTGGCCTGCTCAGGGTCACTAGATGCTCCCCCATAGAACATTTGTGGGACGAGTTAGAGCGACGCTTACGGACCAGGGAAACACGTCCGAAATCTACAGCCCTGAGCTGGCGACATTCTTGCAGCAGGAAGGTACACAAATACCCGTAGCTGTGTATCAAAACCTTGTTGAAAGTATGCCCAGAAGGATTGCCAGCGTAATTGCAGCACGTGGGGACCATTCCCCTATTAAAGCATGCATTATTTCACTCATAGGCGTAACTAGGATTGTTGAATGGGGGGGTTGGTCCTCCCAAAAAATTTGGATTGTACCCCAGTAAAAAGGAGAAGATTAAATTTAAAATATTGATATAATTAACATCTATTCATTATTTATAATTAATTATATTAATATGGTTAAAATGTATTAATTATTAAAAATTAACTTTTTATATTGATGCATATTCATTTATTAACACTTCATTTTTTTTAAATAAAAAAAAAACTTTTATCGCTTTAAATTTAAAATTAAATAAAACGCTTTAAATTTAAAAAAACGTTGCCGCAGCCGCCGTCGCAGGGTTGAAAAATCGCTTTGTTTTGCTCGATTCTTAGACAGGTTTCCGAGAAAGTGCTGATCAGAAAATTACAAAATTAGCATGGTTTGTTCAAAATTGTACAGGGAACACGAAAAATAATAATTTTTTCCGATGCGGTTATTAATTTAGTATTTATTAAGTGTCTAGGTGAAAAAGCGAAATTTCAAACGCGAGTGAGCAAAAGACGTACAAATTTTCATTATTCAGTCGTGATTTTTTACAGTGCTTCTAAACGTGAATTTTTGCAGCTCATCGAGTTATTTTAGAAATTTCAATTTGGTTCCTGGTAATATTTTTTTGAAATTCGGGAAAAACCTGTACATTTTCGTTATTTTTTTTGGTAAACTGTCATATCTTTTGCCTATTACTATTAGTTTTTAAATTTTAAAACATCGCACAAAACCTTAGAATATACTCCTTCTTATTGTAAAATTACTTTAAAAATTGGTTCATAAATAAATTCGATACAATCAAAAGTTGGTCATACAAATTTCGTAATTTTTAGATCGGGGAGCGATAGCATTCATTCTCCTTCACGGAAATGAAGGTTACATTTTCTGACTAACTTATTTGCCAGATATCAAATTTATCATAGCAACGATTTTTTCTTTTTTTGGCGAGGAAAAGGGCTTTTTTTTAAATTCTATTCTCAGACGGCTTCCGGAGAAAGTAGAGATCAGAAAATTAAGAGATTAACATGGTCTATTTAAAATTGTAGAGGGAACAAGATGGAGAATTTTTTTACTGATGCGTTACTGATACATTATGTGTTAAAATAAAGAAAAGAGAAATCACTTGCGAAAAGAATGTTGGTTTGCAAAGCAAACCAAAAAGGATTGCGTAGCAATTCCCGGGGGTTCGAGAGCAGGGGGCGGAGCCCCCTAGTTTATACAATATTTACCAGATGTTTTTATGGTGAATTTTAAAATTTACGATACATTTAAATTAGAAATTAAAACGGCGATTTTTTCGTAACCTCAGATTCAATGAAGATCTGATGATTGATTTGCTTGAAGCATATCGGTAAAAATTCTCTCGATTATGATTCTGTCGTCTATGAGTGCTCACAATTTTTTAATAAGTGTATTAATTATATACTTGTGAATAACTACATGCAATTGTAATATTCATGATGAGATTAAGACATGAAATCATTCATCAGTATTGGAAGAAACATCAGTGTTGTAATGTCAACAAGAGGAAAAATAACTTATACTTTTCACATTAACGTTTCTATTGAATTTTTTTTTATTAAAAAAGTCATCTCCCGAAAGTATTATTTAAATTCTAACATAATTACATCAAATATGTCTTACCTTAAAACCGCAATAATGCTTTCCCACTGTTATTTTTCGTTATGTCTTGTAATAAAGGAAAAAGAGTGTACTTCCAAGTCCAACAAGATATTTAATAATTATAACGGGACATCACAATAGACAGGGATAAGTACGAAACGAGCAGCGTAATGACTCAGAGGCAATTGGGTCAATTACTGCGTATTATAAAAGATTACATCACCCTATTGTAACTGATTAGAATATATATTTACTAGAAACAGTAATGGTAAACACATAACATCATAAATCTAAATGCGGGGAAGAGTAATGTATAAACATTCGTGATTAACAGCACTCATAATATAAACACTTAAAGGAAGTATGTAACATTTTTAATACTGGAACATTTTAAAGCAGAAGTATAGAAGATGTGCTGTGGATGAAGTTCGCCAGAACATCTCTGTAAAGAGAATATGTCCTCTCACCCTTAAGGAATAGAAGACTTTTAATTATATGTAGGCGGTTAAGAAACCATGATTATAAAGTGAAACTAGTAGAGCTTAATGAGTAATATATAAATGTATGTCGAAAAGGAAATGAACCACCAAAAATCTGTATTCATTGACGAGTGTAGTATCGAGAATTCCTTTGCGCGGACCCTTGTAGTACTAAGAAGCATAGGCGTGACTAGGGTTGATGACTGAAGGGGGAGGAGTTCAGTCCCGAAAAGTATGAACTATACACCAATAAAAAGGTGAAGCATCTGGAGACCTTCTCAAGGAATTTTCGTATTTTTATATTAAGAATCACACGATATATTAATACTTTTTGTCGTAGAACATTGATAAAATTATTAAAGATTTTGCGTCTAGCAAAAGTTAGTCACTTTCATTTCAAATAAAGTCGTTTTAAACAATGTTGTTTTATAGTATCATACATGAGAAACATATTGTTTGGTTTAACATCAAATTATTTAAGGATAGTCTTGAATTACACTAAAACCTTGCTGATTCAAACCCCCCGTCCATCCGAGTTTGGTTAATCCGAACCATCTGTTTTTTAAAATTTGTGAAACAAAATACAGTAAATCAGTGACAACATATATATATATATATTAAATTCGAAAGAATAGAAAAGTAGTCACTAGAACTTCATGAACTATAACATTTGGACAAAATTAATCAGTTTTTGCTGTGATAAATACATATAAACATTTTTAGTTGGTTCTTCAAATAACATATTCTAAGTTAAACATAAAAAAAATCAAGTGAATAAAAATTTCACTTTTGTCGTGCATTTACGTATATTTCCGTGTATAAGCCGATATGTTTTGGAACTTTTTCTAAAGCTAAAGTGTGTGTGTGGGGGTGTTGGGAAAGCAACCCTTTTTTTTTTTACTTCATGTCATCCGGACTCGGATCCGAATCCAACAGCTGTTCCAATTTTTAAAGTCTTTTAACTTACATTTTGAATGCAGCCTTTAAGCAAAAAAAGAAAAATAAGTCATATAAATCCTTCAAATTCCGTGTCTGAATCCGAGTTTCCGAATAGTTCGTAAAATTCGGCTTCACTCATTGGGATGTCCTGATATATATATCATCATAGTTCCAATGCCTTTTCCGTACTAAAATTTATATGTTCTTCATACACATCGCTACCAAGGGTCAATGAGCCCGCTCCCCCTTTTGAAACTTTATGTACCGCACATGTTTTAGGCTGTACGGCGGAGATAGGTGACACTGATAAAACAAATTTCCAAGCCCCAGCCGATCCCCTTGACCATTGTTGAACTGATCATCTGTCAATCACCCAGTCAGAGGTCCTGCATCAGGTGCGGGACACTTTTGGAAGATCATTAGCGGTCACCTTTGGAAAGGAAGCTAAACATGGAAGCCGGTCCGATCACCCCGTCAGAGGTCGGATATCAGGAGCTGGACCATCTGGACACTGTGGAAAATCATTAGCAGGTTAAAGCTATCATCGTTGGCAAGGCGTTTTACTTTACAGCGATTTGATGGGAAAATATTCCACCCGTTTTACCTTCTTGGCGACATTACGCCCTCATGGCTTTAAAACGTATGGTTTGAACGTCACACACACCCAAATTTTATTTTTATTTCGGCTTATATACAGGTTTTGAATTTTGGGTAAATTTTTGAAGAAAACACGCATTCTCGGCTTATACACGGATCGGCTTATATTCGGAAATATACTGTATTTATATTATGAGTGTAAAATAATTTTTTTTTATATAGTCTAGTTCAAATAGCTATAAAGCTTAAAACTCCGATTACTCTTCATTAACAAATTTGACTATCTTTTATGACGAACTGAATGGGGGGTTGAACCCCCAACTCCCCCTGGTTACGCCTATGAACTAATGTACCATTGTCTCATCGATTACATTTATTTATTACACAAGTAAAACAATAATTAAAATTAAGTTATGAATAGTTTGAGTAGTTATTAACAAGGGATTAATCTGTGAAAAAATACTCGGATGCGACGGCTAACCTCGAAGCAATTTTCTTACGAATCATTTTTTAATGTTACATCCCCCTTCCCAAGAAGACTACATCCTATGCGTCCATAGGGTGTAGGACATCTAGGAAGAAGCTGTTAATGAAAACCTAAAATTTTGAATAAACTAGCAACCCTATAACCCAAAACTTCTATCTACCCATTTGCTATCCATCTATTGACATACAAGCTAACATAAAAACATTTTTAACATTAATGACTCTTTATCTCAGTCATGGTAAAGAGTATAAACGCAATAAACAATTAGAATAGAGGATCCATTAAAATAAAATAAAACACAATAAATGGTAATCATAATAGAATTAATCAATAAGAGCTCATTCATACCATACTAGTTCACAATCATACCAAATCAAATACTGTACAAAATAATACAACCAGTTTCCAGAGAATTTTGTTCTGAAAAACTAACCTAATGAAAATGAAATAATAGAAACCAATAATACTACAAACAGAATATTATAATAATCATACAACCAATAAAAACCAATAATAATAAAAATATTTCCAACTATAATACATTAACTTGTGTGACCACTACGGACTTCAGAATATCAGGGACTCAGGGGCTTACCCTAATCTTTTCATTTATCTACTGTCGCGAACAAGTTCAAAAACCAAACATGAAAGTACAACATTTCTTGTAAATCATAAAATGATTATCACTGTAATTTAATTCTATACAAGTCATAAGTAAGTAGCGCTACTATAAGCCAGGCTTTAGGATGCATCACAAATTTTCTCCAAGTCCTTTTTAGTTATGTTTCCTCGTAATAAACAAAAAATTTCACAAATCCCTTTCAATTAACACAATTTTCTTTCAATTGTTTCTACATATAATACAACCCTTACTATTCTCTGTGTCTATTTATTTCTAATTCACATTTCACTTCCTTCAAGTATTAAGTACAAATAAACAAATCTACTCATACTTATATTCTTCATTCACTTTACTTTTCAACTTGCAAATACAAAATACAATCAATTCTCCTGCGTGATCACGCATTTATTTCTATTGCTCTATCTCAGGATACTTGCGAAGTAAAAACACAAAGTACAAAAAATTTTTTTAACAAAATCTCATTAATATCTCTTGGTGCATGAATCCGGATGACTATATCTTTACTTAATTCCAATTAATTTATCAGAGTAATGTTTTCTCGTGATAATAATTGTATGTTTAAGCTTTAATAGAAAAATATGAAACATATATGTGAAAGAGTAAAACAACTCTCCTTCAATATCCAATTTCATACAAACAAAAATAATTATTAAAAAAAAAAACAAGTTTAACATTCATCACAGACTTTATGCTGCCAAAGTTCCATTCTAATTCGTCCAATATAAAATTTGTTTTTTGGAAAATATGTGCTGAAAGGAGAGTACCAGATATGCAAGTTCTGTGTTTTGGTCCATTTCTGCAAATCCAATTAAATTTTTCTGCATACCGAAATAACTTTTAAAATTTTCAGTCAAGGGGGGGGTGCAATCCCCACTTACTGTAATTATTGTGGAAGCTCAACATCTCCAGCACTTCCCTCTGACACATAAACATTATCAATACACTTAATAATTTTACTGTAATGTTTATTATAATTCTTATTATAAAAATATCTTGTTTCTATCGCATCATAATTCTCACTATCTGTAACATCATTATAACTTTTACTAAATTTTACATAATTTTTATTTTGTTCATTAATTTCCCTCAAATGATATGTAGTCATTGACTCCGCTTTACCTTTCTTATTACAATACGTGATATCTTTACCCTTTTGAAAAAAATTTCCATTTTTTATATCGAGATGTAAATCAAATATTGCCGCATGTTGCAAGGAAATTAACAAATAAGGCAAATCAGAGTCAATAACATACATTATGATGTCTTCCTTAATTTCTCCTATTTTGGCACTTACCTCTATGATCTTGATTACATCTAATCGTCCATTGGTTTGCCACACTACCTGCAACTGTTCACCCCCCCCCCCCATTTCTCTGTATTTTAAAGAATTGACAAAAGCCTCGCTTATTATAGTCCATTGCTGCCAGTGTCAATGAGTCCCAGTACGTCTTGTCCAGTATCTGTAAAACACATCTCGGTCACAAGAAATACGTTTCCGGTACAGTGCATACTGGTGGGAGGCCCTACACGAAATCACACTCTGCAGTCTTGGGCAAAGTGGCCCTGCAGGTCACACTTGTAGCAGGTCGCTGTGGGTCTATCTCGTGGTGGGGTTGGCACTCCTTGGGTTTCGATAGATCTGGGTCTCCAAAGTAGTCGATGCGCATATGGTGATCTCCATGGTCCGGATGATGGGCCCTGATACTGTTGTTGTCTCCTACTCCATGGTTGCTGTAATCCAGCCCTTGGTGGGAAAGCAGGGGTCGGTCTTCTTCAAGGTGAGGTTGTTCCGCTGAGAGGCTTGAACTCCAAGAACCTCGATATCTGCTCTTTCCACCGGCGACCTTTAGGTACATACCGTTAACCATTTCGAAGCGAGGGAGACGAAATATTTTTTCTTCGTCACCTGTTTTGGATAACGCACCCACTCTTCTATCAATCGTAAAGAGAAACAATAAACAATTCCTCTTTCTCCTTAACCGCGGCAGAAAAAGACAAACTGCCGCCATTGTTGGTCACTTTCATCGTGCTTAGTTCCTTTAAACACTTCAAATTAGCATCGTGCCGTCGGGTTTTGCGACAGGAATTAAATCCTGTCGACTTGGACGACTTTCTCACAAGTCTCACTACTTAGTTCTCATAAAATACGAGCAGGACAGAGAGCAATGAAAAAGACGTCTTTATTAGACTACAGCCATGATTCGAGTGATACCAGAGATGGGGCAGCAAGTTACAAGTAGCTTATCAACAAAATAATTATTTCTGATGCAATGTGATGCGAAATGTTAAAAGGCACGTGAAAAAATACTAGGAGGCGACGGCCCATTTCGAAGCAATTTTCTTACGAATCATTTTTTAATGTTACATATATATATGTTATATATATATACACTATATAACAAAAAAAAACGACGCACCAAGAAGGAGTTGTCGGATGCAGACAAAAATTGGTTGATACGAAAATTATGTACAGAATAGAAAATGATTAAAATTTCAGAACAATTGAATGATATATTTCAGAGTTACAGTAACGAGCTCAATAAGGTGGTGACCCGCCTCTAACCTGGTTGCAAGCTACCACACGGCGTGGCATAGACCGATAAAGCTCCCGGATGGTCTCCTGCGGTATTTCTTGCCAAATTTGCTTCAATTGTCGGACTACGTCATCAACATTCCCTACCGGATGCAGTCGCCTTTCCATCAAAACCCAGACATGCTCGATGGGAGAGAGATCTGGTGATCTGGCTGGCCAAGGAAGTGTTTGACAAGCTTGAAGACAGTTCATAGCAACACGTGCCGTATTTGGTCTGGCATTGTCTTGCTGAAAAATAAGCCCAGGGTACTGCGAAAGGAACGGTAGCAAAATAGGTCTCACAATGTCGTCAACGTACCGCTGTGCAGTAAGTGTACCTCTAATGACGACCAAAGGGGTCCGGCTATCAATGGAAATGGCACCTCAGGCCAGATCTCCTTGTTGACGGACCCTGTGTGTCGTGCAATTTTGGAAGCCAGACACGTCTTCGATGATCGTCAGGACACAGTTGGAAGTGGGATTCGTCGCTAAAGAGTATACGTCCCCAGTCAGCATCATTCCAGCCTGATCGAGCCAAGCACCACTGTAATCTGGCTCGACAGTCTGCAGGCGTGAGTGGCAGGTGGCGTAACGGTCGGTACGAGCGTCGATTTCGCTCTCTCAGCCGTCTGTGAATGGTCATGGTGGACACTCGTGTGTGGGTCGCACGACTGATAGTTGTTAGCGATGAATCAGGCGCTGTGACAGCTGATCTGGCAATCACTCTGTCCTCGAGATCTGTTGTGGCCCTACGTCTACAGCTACCATCATGACGCTAAAATCTGCCATTGTCCACCCACTCTTGACAGCATCTTCTAATCGCCGCATCGCTTCGACTCACATGACGAGCGATTCTCCGATTTGCCCAACCTGCCTCTTTCATTCCAATGATACGACCTCTTTCAAACTCTGAAAGTTGCTCGTAATGAGCTCGAATCCTGCGGCGAGGTATTTTTTCAGTCGTTGAAAGGTATCCTAAATCGCAATGCAGCAGAAATTTTTAACAACAGTTCAAGAACAACTTATATACATAGGCTGGATGCGCAGTTCCGATGCGCTGGAGATCGCACTATTCATTCATTGGACACCAAATTTTAATCATTTGCATATTTGGTCAAAACATTTTTTCATACGAAATTTCAAAGCAATCGGATGATTCCTTCTTGGTGCGTCGATTTTTTTTTGTTATAGAGTGCATTTTTTTAAATTTCCAATGGCAAGGCAGTACAATTGCGAAGACAAATACAAATACAATACAATACAATACAAAGTACAGAGTTGACCGAGGCCATTTTAGCCTTATACAAGGCCAGAAGTGATGGTCACTTGTGAAGGGGCACCCAGTGGGTGGACCATCATTGTCCCTAACAAAGGACAGTACAATTTACATCCATGCCCTAACCCCGGATTCGAACCAGGAACCTTCCGATCTTGAGGCCAACACCTTGACCCTATATATATATATATATCTATATCTATAAAATTCAAATACCACTCACTCACTGACTGACTCATCACTGTATCTCAAGAACTACAAGTCCTAGGAAGCTGAAATTTTACAGGGGGATTCTTCTTATACCGTAGGGGTGCACTAAGAAAGGATTTTGAAAAATTCGAATCCTAAGAGGCCTAAAATTGACCTAAGGCCTAAGCCAAAATCAATTTGAAATCGCCATAGAAATAACATTGAGTATAAAACGATTGCTGCACGCATCTCAGATTGCTTTACCAGTGTTGATAGAAAAACAATTTTCTTAAAATAAATGAAATTATAATGTTCATGTTTTAACTGAATTTTTACTTCTTTCCCTTATGAAAATAATATTTATAAATATTTGATCGATGAAGAAAGAATATTTAGAACATTTAATTTTATATTTACTTAAATTTTATAATGGAGCACGAAAAGCCCAAACGATAAACTAATTGATCATAAAAGCGTAATTTTGCTATTCGGTATCTGGCAACCTCATAATTAATGTTTAATTTTTTAATTTGATTTATAATTCTTTTTTTGGGTATTTGAGTTGAAAACGAGTTGGTTGCGGTCACATTTGGGGATTCCCAAGTATTATAAATATGTGTTCTTTTTGCTTATAAATCATTGTCTTTATCAATATTGTTCAAGTTTTTGTCGAATTGTTTTACTTCAGAATATATTCAGGAAGTAAAATTCAACACGCTAGAAAAAAAAAATTTAAGAATTCTGCCTTTTTTAAGGATTGGAATAATGTTTCTGTTTGCTTATGTGTTCCGGTATATTTCCTATTCCAGAAATATTATTTAGGAGCTGGCTTTTATTTATTTATTTCCTGTAAAATATCACTAGACATGGTACTTTCGTAGTGGTATATGTATATTTACAAATCAAAATATTTTTTAAGTGTGTAATTTATTATTTTAAAATGACATGAAAATTTTCAAAAATAACTTTAAAATAAGATGGGTTACGTTAAATTTAAACTGGTAGTCATACTTTGTAGTTCAAAACATATTTCAAAATTTTGATATAGCTTTTCATTGAAAGACGATTAAAATAAACTAAATTTATTTAATAATTTAAATTAACAGATGGGTTGGCTTAATTTATCGTAACTCGCTACTAGAAGTGCGCCAAAAAAATCGCCAAGCCGTTGCCATCACTCATAAACGTAGAGTGTAGCTGTACCCAGGTCTTGATCGTCAACTGACTATGTGTTCAAAATTACGAGGCGTTGTCCTCGAATATTATTCGTAGACACTCGAAAACTTAAAATCAACTTCAGCAGAAGGGTAACGAATATGAAATGGATTATATGGTTGGTTACAACATATATATATATATATATGCATACTTGCGTCCGAAGTAAATTGTAGAAGCGATGGAGAAGTTAAATTATAGTTAATTTTTTTTTTCCCGCACACTTAAATGATGCTAACATTCTTTTATGAAAAAGAATTCATGACTTTTCAATCAACATATTATTAATTCAACCCGAGCACAGCCGGGTCTTTCTGCTAGTATATATATATATATATATATATATATATATATATATATATATATATATATAACTGCGCATCCAGCCTATGTATATAAGGAGTTGTTCTTGAACTGTTTTTAAAATTTTCTGCTGTATTGCAATTTAGGATACCTTTCAACGACTGAAAAAATACCTCGCCGCAGGATTCCAGCTCATTACGAGCAACTTCTTTCAGAGTTTGAAAGAGGTCGTATCATTGGAATGAAAGAGGCAGGTTGAGCAAATCGGAGAATCGCTCGTCATGTGAGTCGAAGCGATGCGGCGATTAGAAGATGCTGTCAAGAGTGGGTGGACAGTGGCAGATTTCAGCGTCATGATGGTAGCGGTAGACGTAGGGCCACAACAGATCTCGAGGACAGAGTGATTGCCAGATCAGCTGTCACAGCGCCTGATTCATCGCTATCAACTATCAGTCGTGCGACCCACACACGAGTGTCCACCATGACCATTCACAGACGGCTTAGAGAGTGAAATCGACGCTCTTACCGACCGTTATGCCACCTGCCACTCATGCCTGCACACTGTCGAGCCAGATTAGAGTGGTGCTTGGCTCGATCAGGCTGGAATGATGTTGACTGGGAACAATTAGTCTTTAGCGACGAATCCCGCTTCCAACTGTGTCTTGACGATCATCGATGACGATTCTGGAGACGCCCATGGCAGCTTGATCCTGCTTTCACTATTGCACGCCACACGGGCCCTCAACAAGGAGTTATGGTCTGGGGCGCCATTTCCATTGATAGCCGGACCCCTTTTGTCGTCATTAGAGGTGCACTTACTGCACAGCGGTACGTTGACGACATTCTGAGACTTGTTTTGCTACCGTTCCTTTCGCAGTACCCAGGGCTTATTTTTCAACAAGACAATGCCAGACCAATTACGGCACGTGTTGCTATGAACTGTCTTCAAGCTTGTCAAACACTTCTTTGGCCAGCCAGATCACCAGATCTCTACCCATCGAGCATGTCTGGGATATGATGGGAAGGCGACTGCATCCGGTAGGGAATGTTGATGACGTTGTCCGACAATTGGAGCAAATTTGGCAAGAAATACCGCAGGAGACCATCCGGGAGCTTTATCGGTCTATGCCACGCCGTGTGGTAGCTTGCAACCAGGTTAGTGGCGGGTCACCACCTTATTGAGCTCGTTGCTGTAACTCTGAAATATATCATTCAATTGTTCTGAAATGTTAATCATTTTCTATTTTGTACATAATTTTCCTATCCACCAATTTTTGTCTCCATCGGACAACTCCTTCTGGTGCGTCGATTTTTTTTGTTATAGAGTGTATATGTATATATTAGCAAAATTTTTCGGAACTGAATGGTTGAGGAATTGAACCCCCCCCCCTGACAGCTATGTTTATTACACAAGTAAAACATTAATTAAAATTAAGTTATGAACAGTTTATGTAGTTATTAACACGGGATTAATTTGTAAAAAAGTCATTACATATATGTGATGTCAACACTGGAATGGCACTGTAGCTATTACTTGATATGGTATTTTGGAATGAGTCCACGTGTTGTAAAACACAACATTTATTAAATTAATTGAAGATGGTACACATATGAGCCACAGAGGTCTCAATAGATTCGCATAAAAAAAGTACGGAAGAGTGGCCACACAGGTCTCGACTCTCTCCGATCACACAAAAAACTGAAGACCCTCCGCCGCGGGCAAGGGATCAAGCCTTTTCCCCCTAGCGTTCGTGGTGATCCGTCCCCTGGATGAAATAGTCCCTTTCTCCTTTCGGTAGTAGGTGGGGAGGCGAAAGAATTCCGTTCCTACACTGGGGCATCCTGACGGTGTTCGCCCCGAACATCACTGCACTCATTTTGGGACCTGAAAAAAAATAAAAATAAACAAAAAAAAAGTATCTATTTCACTTTTGAGAGAATTGCTGAAAATAAACATCATTTTTCTCTCCACATTAGTTTCTCTTTCCAGAGTTCTTTAAAGTTAATTAGTCCATGGTTTCATGTGTTCGGCAGCAGTGGACGTGTTGATAAGTCCTTCGTGACTGCCCACTTTCCTCACCTCGTAACGGTCGTGTGGTTTCCTGTTGATAATTTCGTATGGGCCCAGATATTTTGGTCGTAATTTGAGTCCTGCTCCAAATTGGGTCCTCTGTATCGCTACCAGGTCTCCTTCTGCATACTTTCTTGCAGGTTTCCGCTTCCGATTATACTGTTTTCGGTTTTCTTCTTGCATCCTTAGGATTTGTTCCTTAGCTTCTTCCCTAAGTCCTTCTCGGTTTGTTATGAATCATTCTTCATATTCTTGTTCCAACATTTCTCTGACCTTCAGATCTTCTTTGTTCTTCATTGATACTCCTGTAGTGATTTTGAAGAAAAAAAATGGGGGCTGGTGCCGGGATTGCCCCATGCAAATTGAACGTGGACTAGAACCCTAGAGAGCCATCATCATCGCAAACTGTGAGTACATTTTGCTCATTTTTAATATAAAGATGTCATATTTTGGTAAAGCAAGGAAGGACGATATTTACCGTCTTGCAACGGAATTAGATATAGAAATACCCTCAAATGCGACAATTTCGAAATTAAAAAAGTTAGTGACGAAACAACTCGATTACGATGAGGAGTATACAAAAACACTTCTGGATACAATAATAGTTGAAAGAATCGAAAAAGAGCAGCTGGAGAAAGACAAACAGCAGTTAGATAGGGAAAAAGATAAAAGAATTACGTCAATTAGAAAAAGATAAGGAATTGCGTCAATTACAAAGAGAAAAAGAATTACGCGAATTTGAATTGGAAAAACTGAAACTGCAAAATGCGACACAAACAGTTAGGGAAAATCACATGACAGAATCGAACACTGCATGGGATAGAGGAAAGGAATTATCAAAGATAATTAAAAGTTTTGATTCGAATGAATCCAATGATATAAGTACGTATTTAGCGCTGTTCGAGAGACAAGCGACGAAAATCAAAATCGAAAGATAAGATTTTGTAACGCATTTATTAGGTTTATTACCCTTAGAGATAGCACAGATTATAACTCGCGAACCGGAGGAAAGATCTAATGACTATGAACACATAAAAGAAATCTTACTCAAAAGATTTAAACTTACGTCTGAACAATTCAAACAAAAATTCCTGAATCATAAAAAGGAAAGTACAGCCACTTGGCGAGATTTTGCGTTTGAAATAAGTCATTATTTTGACGAATGGTTAAGAGGACTCAAAATAACAAATTTTGACGAGCTCAGGGAACTAATGGTATCCGAGCAGATAAAACGTAGAGCGCCGTTTGAAATCAAAACACACTTCATAGATGACTGGCATCAATTAAAATGCGCAGAAGTTATAGTGAAAAAGTTAGAGGAATATGTGAGAGTGCGAGGTTGCAATTAGGAAAAATGGAGATACGGAATGTAAACAAATACAGAAAAAATGTTTCGCAAGATGAAACTCGATATAAAGGTGAATCGTCGAACTTTCGTGCTAACCAGAAGAGTAGAAATGTTGATAATTGTTATAAAACTGTTGGTTATAGTACAAATGTCAATAAGTATGTTAATAAGGTTGATTATGATGTACCAAATAGAGATCCATATAAAAGTAATAGAATTAAGTGTTATGCATGTGGAAATTATGGGCATAAGAGTAATACTTGTACATATAATTTTAAAGGTGAAAATGCAAATGTGAATAAAACTGTAAATCAAATATATGTAGCAACTCCTAAGAAAATTGAAAAGAGTGTTTATATTGAAAAGTGTTATATTAATGCAGTAATAGACACTGGATCTGAAATAACTCTAATTAATGAGGAATGTTATCATAAAATAGGATCTCCTATATTGAATGGTAGTAAGATATATTTAAATGGAATAAGTCAACACAAAATAAATACCGAAGGGTTTTTCCGATCAGAAATTGTTATTGATAATATTTCTTTGTGTTCTGATGTGCATGTCGTTAAGAATTTGCAATTTGAAGCAATAATTGGTATGAACGTATTATCAAGGGTAAAGTTTGCATTTTCTGGGGGAACATTAAACGTTACCGATAGAGACATAAATGAAATAAGGAGGTCAGAAGTAAGGGGCGAAAATGGGAGCGAAATAAAAAACAAAGCATCAACAACTTCAGGCGTTGTCATAAATCACGGGGAAGAAGAGCGCGTGAGTTTCCCTCAACATCCCCTCGTAGACTTTCAAGTATCGAAGGCGCATGAAAATGACTCATCAGCAGGTGCTTTTGTTTACACTTTAGGAGCCGTAGCGTTGGATATGTCTAGCGAAGAGACAGATCTATCCCATATAATGAATCCCGGCCGAGCCCCCATTTTGTGATGTCAACACTGGAATGGCACTGTAGCTATTACTTGATATGGTATTTTGGAATGAGTCCACGTGTTGTAAAACACAACATTTATTAAATTAATTGAAGATGGTACACATATGAGCCACAGAGGTCTTAATAGATTCGCATAAAAAAAGTACGGAAGAGTGGCCACACAGGTCTCGACTCTCTCCGATCACACAAAAAACTGAAGACCCTCCGCCGCGGGCAAGGGATCAAGCCTTTTCCCCCTAGCGTTCGTGGTGATCCGTCCCCTGGATGAAATAGTCCCTTTCTCCTTTCGGTAGTAGGTGGGGAGGCGAAAGAATTCCGTTCCTACATATATATTAGCAAAATTTTTCCCAACTGAATGGGGGAGGGGTTAAACCCCCAACACCTGTGAGGGCTATGTTTATTACACCACAAGTAAAACATTAATTAAAAATAAGCTATGCATAGTTTGAGTAGTTATTAACAAGTAGTAGTTATATATATATATATATATATATTAGCAAAATTTGTCTCAACTGAATGGGGGAGGGGTTGAACCTCAATCCCCCTGACGGCTATGTTTATTACACAAGTAAAACATTAATTAAAATTAAGTTATGAATAGTTTGTGTAGTTGTTAACAAGGGATTAATTTGTGAAAAACTCATTATATATATATATATATATATATATATATATATATATATATATATATATATATATATATATATATATATATATATATATATATATATATATAATAACAACATAAAAAAATATACAAAATAACATAACACACACAAAATAACAAAAAATAACCAAACAGCCGGGGTGCATTAACCAGAAACCGAAACTCGAAACTACCCATGCATGAGATGTTTTGAACTGTTACTATCATGATTTTAATAACTTAATTGATCTGGATTTTGAGGAATGGGAATTTTTGGGTAATTATTGTATTTTTAATAATTTTATATTTAATGGTGAGCATATTTACACTCAAGTTAAGGGTATTCCCCAAGGTTCTAATTTTTCTTCCATTCTTGCTAATTTATTTCTTCATTATTTTGAAAAAAACTTTTGCCTTCAGATAAATACTGCTTTTAGATTTATTGATGATTTAATTGTTTTTAATAATATGAACTTTGCTAATATTTGGAAATCCATCTATCCAGACGAACTTTCTTTAATTAAAACCAATCTGGATAACAATAATACTGATTTTCTAGACATAAAAATTTCTGTTTCATCCGGCAAAGTTGACATTAATGTATATGATAAACGCAGCGATTTTAAATTTACAGTCATTAAATTAATATTTTGGGACTCCAATATCTCTAAAAGAATATACTACAACACGATAGCTGGTCAATTGGTACGTTTCAAAAAAATTTGTAATTCTGATGCTAACTTTTTATTACAATGTAAATATCTAAAAAACACACTTCTCAATAACAAATACCCGTTTTCATTCTTTAAAAATATTTTTGAAAGATTTATTAATATCAACACCTACACAACACATGAATAATTATTTTTCGTAATTTACCCAGAGCCATGGGAATTGCTTTTCAATTTTATTTTTTTACTATTTATGAATATATTTTTGATAAGGGCTGGGGACTTTCATATTATTATTATTTTTTTGGACTTGTTGCATCGGAGGTATGATGTTAGCATATAAGTTAGACTGTGTAATTGATGGCATTTGGTGGCAATTTTTAGGCTTGTTGTTGATGATATCCCAGCTGCGGCTTCGGGTTTCATTTCGTTCTGTTCCTGCTCTGTTTTGGTATTTTGTTCTGTTTTTGTTTTACTTGATTTTTGGTGGTGTTTGGGGGAGTGTATGAGCAATTTTTTCAGCCTAATGCTGCTCATATGTAGAAAACCCCATTTTATGTTGTTTGGGTCAGGCTCCTCCCTGATGACGCCCTGATCCACCAACATTTCTTCATTTTTTATTATTTTTTAAGACTTTTGTTACATTTTTTTAGAAATTCTTGTGTTCTTGAAATTATATATATATATATATATATATATATATATATATATATATATATATATATATATATATATATATATATATTATCAATTTTTTTTTCTTAACTGAATGGGGGGAGGGGTTTCCCACCCCCCTAGTTACGCCTATGATTTCACTCATACCATCACATCTTGCTGCCCGGTCCATTATTGTAGGGAACTAAAAAGTGACGTTTCCCCAAACTATCATTAGCTCTGTGCGCTGTTCATACAATACTCAAAGAGCCCATTCAGTGGTCAGCCGTGGGAACCATCCATGAGGCACGCACCCAATGCAAAGGGGGAAGAAATCTGGGAATTTCGCCCTTCTACAAAGAAACAAGCATATAAGAGATTAGAATTTCGTTGAGAGGCTCCCGGCTCCGTATGTAAAAGCATCATCACATTATGAGCTTCATAACAAAACAAGTTCAACCAACTCACTCCTGCTTCTCGGAATCTTGGGGTCTTTAGATGTCTTCAATTAAATTGCCTCTTTGACCACCCTTTTTGTGTGGACATTCCATAGAAGGGACCAATAAAAAAAATGAGCCATTAAGCAGGTATTCGAGGTTTTTCACTGAACCTGTTTGGCACCTCGGAAAGTCGAGAACTATAGTAAATTTATTAGAACTTGTGTGTGTCGAGCACTTCCGAAGTCTCCGAATATCGGAACTTATTCTCGCACCAGTTTAGGGGTAAAAGGGATTCGTGAAGTATACTAAAACTTCAAGTGTGACAAGTAAGTTTTTTCTTAATAAATCTACATAAAATGCTAGATTCTGTGTTTCAGTGGCTATTAAATTTTTGATTGGTTGTGTGACGTCACGAGTAGGCGGAGATTCTAACTCAGTGTTTTCCAACCTTTTTTGTGCCATGCCCCACCTAAGCCTTTCTAAAATTCTTATGCCCCCCTCTGTAACTTATACATAATTTTTAATATTAAAAAATTGAATTGTTTCCTTAAGAAACTTAAATGATAGGTTTTATGAAAAAATCACTAGGAAATTGTTAACGAAACACAGTAAATAAATTTTCCAAACATATAATGAAAAACTCAAATTCCAATTCGAAATAATTTTAATAAAGATTTTTTTATAATAATTTAATATTTTAATTAAGTGAGATCCTTGCGCTTGATGCTTGCTGCACAGAGATTTTATGTTAGGTTCCAATTTGGTTAGCTTCAGTCTCAAGTCTCCCCGTTGTGTTATATCCAGACGATTTCTTTATTTTACCAGTAAATCACAGCACTAAATCCACATTCAGCTAAATATGAAGATTGAAACTGTAACACTAGTTTTCTTGCACATGTAGTTGAATTTGGGTATTTGATTTCTGTTTCCTCACAAAGCCATGCCATCGCTCCTTTTATATTAAATAAAGTTTTACTGCATATTTGATATATCAGACAAATCCACTAACATTGGCTGCATCATCCATGTTGGAAATCAATTTGTTTTAAATCGGAAAATCTTTCTTTTAAATCAGCCGATAGAATTTTCAGATGATCGACAATAACAAGTAAAGTGGTATAATTTACTTCACATTTTTGGAGCCAATGAAACTGTTCAAAGTTTTTGTTGTTAATATATTTCTGACATAACTCAATAAGGGTAATGAAACCAAATATATTCGCTTTTGCATCAACAAGAGTTTTATTTGTTCCTTGAAGTTGCTTTTTAGTATATTTAGTTTTTCAAAGATATCGGCTAAATAACTCACAAATGCTTTACCATCGACTGTTAACAGATACTTCATTTCAAGTTTGTCGCTTAAAAAATCACTAAGAGTATCAAACAGTTCCATAAATCTTTTCAAGCAGTTCCCTTTAGAGAGCCATCTTACTTCAGTGTGAAGTAAAATTCTCAGATGGTCTGCATTTTGTTCTTCACAAAATAGCTTGAAGAGACGCTCACATTTGGAATTAGCTTTAATAGCATTGATACACTTTATTACTGAATGTAGTACTTCATTTAGAACAGGCGAGATGTTTTTAGCTACCACGTTTTCCCTATGAATAACACAATGCACAAGAATCATTTCTGGATTCTCATCTTTCATCAATTTTGAGCAGCCATTTTTCTTGCCCATCATATTAGGAGCACCATCTGCAGCACAAGATGTTATATTTTTCATTGGTATATTATTGACATCCAAGTAGTTTTTTAGCTTATTATATATATCTTTGGAGTTAGTGGTGCTTTCTAATATTTTACAGAACAACATTTCTTCAGAAAAATGCCCTTTATCAATATATCTTACGTAAGTTATCAATACTGCCTCACTGTATCTCAAAGTTGATTCATCCATTTGCACTGATAATTTTCTTGTTTTCAGCTTTTCAACAAGTTGTTTTTCAATATCTTCACTCATTTCGTCTATTCTTCTGCTCAGTATTGTTACTAAGTGGCATAGCTTTTACATCTTTGTCATCTTTTTCAAGAACCGTTTTAAGAAATGCTGATATTGGCGGTTTTATTAAATTCTCTCCTATAGTATGATTTTTTCCAGAATTAGCGATGAATAAAGAAATTTGATATCTGACCTCAAGAATACGATTATGAGTTAAAGTGTGAGCAGTAAATAGAGACTTTACTGTTGTCCTCTTTTCAAAATTTTTCTTTAAAGTTTGAAAGTAATTCAAATCTGAATTAATATGAGCATTATGTTTCGCCTTCAAATGCGCCTCAAGACGACCTCGTTTCATTGATTCGTTGGTCAAGCATTGCTGGCATAAAATACAAAAAGGAAACCGCTCATCGTGGACAGCAGGTATGAACCCAAATTTTAAATATTCCTCCGAATATTGACAAACTTTTTTCTTGCTTGCACCACTCATTTTACTATGGGCTGAAAGAAATATATATAAGATCAATTAAAAACTTAAACTAAAGTATGTATTAACATTAATTTAATGTGACATAGAGTAACCGTATACTGAAAAATGCATGTTTATTTAAATGTATATAACACATTTACCACACCGTCACCGCAAAATAACATATTTTTTCCATTTGACAAATTAAATTTTCCACGAAACTTATGCTTCTAAAATTAAAATAAATAAAAATCAAATCAAATACTTACCAATTATATCTATACAATGTATATATATTTTTAATCAACGAAACTTTTACAGCAGTTTTTACGGACGCCTATTTCAAATGAACACCAACTGAATGCTGCGAAACACTACAGAAGTTGCGACGGGCCATTCAGATGCGAACAACTGAGTTCTTTAGCGAGATTTTTAAAACGTCCGGGGGTCCACGCGGAGCCTGCCGTGTGCCGCAGTGAGGTTAACTTGCCGCCGCCAAAAACCCAGTTGATATTTTGGTCTCGTCAAACGAATTTATAATATTTATTGGCCGCAAATTTTAAGAATTTGTTTTTTTCTTTCAATTTTGGCATCGAAATCTAGCATTGCATTTAAATGGCCCTGAGCAAAAGGGTTAAACTCATGTCGATTTCATTTTCGAATTGCCCTCCTTAGCAATCAAAAATGCCCTCCTGTGGGGCGTGGGCCCCACGTTGGGAAACATTGTTCTAACTGTTCTAATTGGTTGCGTAATGTTACGAGCGAAACGAGATACGATACATCAAAAAGTATATTCAAAATCGACATGGAAATAACATTGAGTATAAAACAATAGCGTTACCCAGCTCATTGTTTATTAGTATTGGTCTAACATCAATTTTTTCAAGAATATTTTTTACCAGTATTGCTCAAGAAACAACATGCGAAAGCAAGGCAAGTTGACAGATAATGGCTTATGGCTGGAAAAGTTTATACATTGCAAGTGACTAACAAAAGTTGACAGATAGTGGTGAAAAAAGATTTGTACACACCCAGCAATCACGTACTGTTAAGTTAAAAAAAGTATATAAATGAAGTTTGACCAAAACAAATAAATTTTGTTAAGCACCCGTCGTATGACAGGCATTTATCATAGTTATGCTATATTTTACATTGTGTAGTTTAAAGTGTTTGTTTGAATAAGTGCGTCTTTTAATTATTACGAGAACATTGATGATGTCCTGATACTGAGTTATAGATATTAGTCAACACACTAATTAATTTATACGCGTTCTTTTTAATGTACACTATATGCACAAAAGTATTTGGACACGAGAAATTCGTAGGAGGATCCATTTTAGTGTAGGGTCGTTTTTCCTAGTGCCACTTCAAATTTTAGTCAAGTGACAGATAGGTTCTTTTACCCGTGAATGACTTCATAAACTCGGAAATCCAAACGAAACAAACTTATTATACGGAAGACGTACAGAAAAACGACATGCTACATTACAGAAATCTGAATTCTAACTGCGGGAACAAATGTTCTCATTCTTAAGGGGGTCCGGGACACATTGAAAAAGAATTTTTATTAATTAATTTAGAATTTTGAATTATTTTGTACTGATTACCCATCTAACTAATAAGCAAAATCACAACACAAAAGTTTTCCAAAAGTTCTTTAAAAATTTTAAATTAAAATTTATTGAAAAAAGAGGGGTCATTTTAAATTGCTAAGGCTCAAAACATTCTTGATCCATTTTCAAAATTCTTGCACTAAATTATTCACAAATTTATTAACTTTAATTTTGATTCAGGAATTTAAAAAATATTAATTTAATAAAAAATGAAAAATATTTGAATGATAATATTTGAAAATTTTAAGGTACTTTTTTTTTTTAAGTCATATTTTTAAAAGTAAATATTTGTTTTAAATTTGCTGAATCAAAATTAAAGTATAATGTTTGAAAAAGATATATTCCAAATTTCAACCCTTAAACTTTATCGGTTTTCGACTTACAGCAATTTGAATACAGGAAATCTTGAAAAAATGCATCATGGAGAAAAACGCATTTAAAGTTTTAAGGACAGATGTTGTTGCCATGACAACAACTGTCAAGAGTGTTAGATTTTCAAAACAACGCACCACAAAAATTATTATATCTCTAGTTCTAATTAAGATAGAAACAGGATTTAGACGTCATTTTAAGCAGAAAAACACAGAGAATTTCTTAAAATAATAAAAAAAATTTCGAAAATTTGACGATTTTTGTGTCCCGGACCCCCTTAAACTCAAATTCCGTTGAGTTGTTCCACCTTCTTTTCACCATTGCTTTATGTACCTGGTACCTTGAACGCTGACGTGTATCTCGACGTTCTGGATAATTCGGCCTTGCCTACAATACGGCGATGGCGGTTGTTTCTTCCAATAGGATTGAGCTCCATGTTATATTGTAAAACGTATGCTGGACTGTTTTCCTGAAAATGAGTTGAATTTGCATGACTGACATGAAGCCCCAATCTCAATACGATCGAGACTTGTGGGACAAACTGGAGCGACGAGTACACCGCCACGTACTCCCATCTCTTCTCACAGCCCTTGCAAGAGACATGACTAGTAGACTTATGCTGGACTGTTTTCCTGAAAATGAGTTGAATTTGCATGACTGACATGAAGCCCCAATCTCAATACGATCGAGACTTGTGGGACAAACTGGAGCGACGAGTACACCGCCACGTACTCCCATCTCTTCTCACAGCCCTTGCAAGAGACATGACTAGTAGACTTATGCTGGACTGTTTTCCTGAAAATGAGTTGAATTTGCATGACTGACATGAAGCCCCAATCTCAATACGATCGAGACTTGTGGGACAAACTGGAGCGACGAGTACACCGCCACGTACTCCCATCTCTTCTCACAGCCCTTGCAAGAGACATGACTAGTAGACTTATGCTGGACTGTTTTCCTGAAAATGAGTTGAATTTGCATGACTGACATGAAGCCCCAATCTCAATACGATCGAGACTTGTGGGACAAACTGGAGCGACGAGTACACCGCCACGTACTCCCATCTCTTCTCACAGCCCTTGCAAGAGACATGACTAGTAGACTTATGCTGGACTGTTTTCCTGAAAATGAGTTGAATTTGCATGACTGACATGAAGCCCCAATCTCAATACGATCGAGACTTGTGGGACAAACTGGAGCGACGAGTACACCGCCACGTACTCCCATCTCTTCTCACAGCCCTTGCAACAGACATGACTAGTACTTATGCTGGACTGTTTTCCTGAAAATGAGTTGAATTTGCATGACTGACATGAAGCCCCAATCTCAATACGATCGAGACTTGTGGGACAAACTGGAGCGACGAGTACACCGCCACGTACTCCCATCTCTTCTCACAGCCCTTGCAAGAGACATGACTAGTAGACTTATGCTGGACTGTTTTCCTGAAAATGAGTTGAATTTGCATGACTGACATGAAGCCCCAATCTCAATACGATCGAGACTTGTGGGACAAACTGGAGCGACGAGTACACCGCCACGTACTCCCATCTCTTCTCACAGCCCTTGCAAGAGACATGACTAGTAGACTTATGCTGGACTGTTTTCCTGAAAATGAGTTGAATTTGCATGACTGACATGAAGCCCCAATCTCAATACGATCGAGACTTGTGGGACAAACTGGAGCGACGAGTACACCGCCACGTACTCCCATCTCTTCACACAGCCCTTGCAAGAGACATGACTAGTAGACTTATGGAAAGTATGCCTCAACTTGTTTCAGCTGTAATACAAGCAAAAGGAGGGCCTACCTGTTACTAAATAGAGTAAAGCACTTTTTCCGAAAAAACATGCAGTGTCCAAATACTTTTCCCAAAAAGTGTATAACTAGCGAAACAGCATGGCGTTGCCCATGGCAGTTCATTTCGTGCCCTTACTGATACTGAAAACATTAAAAAGAAAACAATAATATTTTAAGAATGAGTCCAACCTCCACCCGACATGACACGGGAATGTCGCACAATCGGAAGAACGCGGCCCAGAAAAAATTCATAAAATCATTCAAATTAATGGAAGACGATGCCTCCCAAAATTTAGGTACAATGAAATATCACTGCATTGTTACGGCAAAAAATTTTCTGCGCAAACGCTTTAATGATTAATAACGTCATGTAGATCAAATCTGCAAATTTCATATGGGCCAAGAGATCGAATCATCGCTAATTCCAGGAATCTATATATATATTTCTCTTACGTGGCACGCAAAAAAGACGTTATTTGTTACCGCGTTTTGGCAACATTGTGCGATTGTTTGTTTACTAGGAGCCTCGCGAGTCATTTAAATCTATAGCGTTATCGGATGAAATTTTATTGAAAAAAATGAATTTTAGACGAGCTGTTGCGGTTTGTAATAGAAATCTAAGAAAGCGGAGGATCTTTTCAGGGCTATTTAAAAAACGGTCCTTTTCAAGGCTAACAATTATAGTACAAGACGCGTGCACTACAAATTTCGACAACAAACTCAGTCAAAAAGTGTATGGGTGGCTCGAGTACTGGGGAAATGTACACACAAACAACATGCTGGGTATTCAATTTCCAAAGCAGCGCTTACATTGCGAGTAAAAATTTGCTCAAAGTTTTCATTTAAATTCTGATTCCAGAGGTACTGTATATATCTTTTATGTAATACAACAAATTTAGATTTGAAAAATATTTTTTTGGAATATATTTTGCAATCAATCCCTTCTGCTAGGACACGTGTCTTCATTGATGCGAGCGAAGCGAGCATAGGTTCGCGCATCGAACCAATGAGAATTGCGAAGCAATCCTCCGGGGGTTGGCGAGCGTTAGCGAGCAGGGGGCAGGCCCCCTAGTTTCTTAAATTTATCGATGTTGGTTATGGGGACATCATTTAGCTACTTTTCGGAAGATGGTTAAGTCGAGTGTAAAATGTTGGAAGATTTTATGATTTGCGAAATGAAATCAAGTCGTTTATAGAATCAAAACCAAACTACAAGCCAGAACTTGACTATGAAAACTGGCTCAGATTTGTGACATTTTTAGTAGACTGCTAATTTAAATGAGTTAAACATACTTCAAGGTGAAAATAAACTCATCAGTTGTTTCAAACTATAACAGCGTTCGAAATTGAACTACGTTGATCTCAAATTAAGGTAAACAATTTTATGCATTGACATATTGGCTAAACACGGTCCTGTAAACAGCGAAAAATATTCAGAACTGCTTTTTTAAAATTTGATATAGGAATTTGAGAAAAGATTTCCAAAGATTTATGGAAAAATAATCAATATTTTGGTATAATTGCAACTCTATTTTCAATCTACAAACATATTACCTGCCAATTTTCAAATAATGCAGACCTACAATCTGACTTTCAACTTGAACTTACTGAACTTCAACTAAACTGACTGACTTAAACGTAATGAGACTGGGTCTGATGAAAATAGTTTATTGATCCGATCGGTACATACTGTAAAGTCTTCAAAATAGTCTCCTTGGGCGTCGATACACCGCTGCCAACGCAGGTCCCACGCTGCAAAGGTTCCCTGGAAGTCAGCTGACGCAACTTCTTTCAGACTCTGTGTGCTCGTTGGATGACGGGAACATCTTCGAAACGGTGACCTTTCAAGGCTTCTCTTGAGCTTTGGGAACAGGAAAAGGTCTGCGGGCTCACATCGGGGCTGCGGCAAGGTTGCAACCCCTATCCCGGGGCCACGTAGGCAATCACAACGAAGGCGGAGTGGGCTGGAGCTTCCAACGATCGGCAATCTCCTGTCGTTTCCGTTTGAAGGCTCGGTGCGCAAGGACTTCTTTGAAGAAAACGGCGTTGATGGTTCCTCTTGGAGGTACAAATTCGTCGTGGACCACCCACTTTGACCACATTTTCGTCCAAACCACACGTTGAAGGGCGTCCAGATAGCTCCATATCTTCAAGGGTCTCCCGTCCGTTCTTGAACTCACTGACAGGGCGTCGTCTTTGTAAGCCTCCTTAACCAAGGGAAGCCTCTCGGAAGCGATTTTGCCCATGCAAAAGGAAAATTTAATCTTGTAACGCTGCCTGAGCGAACGCTCCATTTTTGACGTATTCTACTGTGACAAAAACTGCTTTTGCGTCACGCGTGATCCTCACTGCGTCAGAGCTCTGAAGCGACTGCCGCCCGGTGTGTTGCTTAGCTTAGACCCCCACCACCAGGGAGAGCGCTGCTAGCGACTGAGGCGCCGCGCAGTGGCCAGTCTCATTACACCATCTCAAACACAATACAAAAGATCTCACTAATTTCATGTTTCTGTCTTGTCTTTTACCTTTATAACAAAAAAAAATTCATAAATTATGAAGTTTAAAATACTTGAATACGTTAACTATATATTCTACGTTTTTTTTTGCTCATTAGCTATCGTTGGTTCTTGTGTATTTTATGTGTGGCCCGAAACGCTTTCTTCCAATGTGGCCCAGGGGAAGCTAAAAGGTTGGACACCACTGGTCAGGATAAGAATATTGTTACACTAAATAGTACATAACATGTAATGTTAAATGTAAGGTTGAATGATAGGCATAAATAAGAGGTAAATTGTGCAATGCACATAAGTTTGAACAGCTAGTAAATGTTAGGAAAGTCTAAAATCAGGCTTGTGACTCCACAAATTCTATTTCATTGAATGAAACAATGCAGCCTTTGAGAAGGAAAAGAAAGCACACATTTTGAAAGGGAAATTTTTTTAATAAAGTCACAAATGAATAAGTATTACAGAATAAAACTCAGCAATGGCACAAAGCAAACATTATCTTAGAAATCCTTTTCACTCTTTTTAATAGACTACTATCTGGCTAGAACACTTTCTTTAGAATTGCAAGCATTTAAATGTTACATTCCTTTTTGTTAACAAATTACATCGCTCTAATATAGCCATCCATTAAATATACAACACTATCTGTGGTAATAAAAAGATGGGTGGCATTAAAAGCACCCCCAACAGATTTTTTTCATACAATTTACAAGTACACAGCATAGTTTCTATTTGCAAGCCCCATTACCTTTTCATATAGAAAGAAAAAACAGCACAACATTTAACTTGGTAAAATAGAGAACCACAAAGATATTACAAGGAAGCTGTACAGGTGTTTCTCACTTTTAGATGCATCTGGCAGGTTAGAATCGAGGTAGCTCTTTTAAAATTCCATATAGTACACAATTCAACAGAGATTGCAGTACCTGTTAGCTCAAGTGCAGAACTTGACGCGCAACAAACAGTAACGTCGCACTGCACACAACATAATCAGTTTCCTGACAGGTCGCCTTAAATGATAAGATTAGTAGTAAGCCTTTCCACAATGTCATAACAGCGGGTATAATTGAAACACAAATAAAAAGGTCAACTCAACACATCACAGTCATACAAAATACTCATTTATCACTCTACGGCCGTGACAAGGCGTAATACGCAGTATTTACATTGAGCCTTGTCAGGCCAATCACTTTTGGATGAGACTATTTGAAAATGCTTTCATAATGCAAACGTATTTTTTTAAGTGAATAACAAGCAATATTTCACTTTGATCATGTACTAACGGAAGTTCAGTTGAAATTACAGGTTCAGAAACGAAAGAAGCAAAATATTAGTGTTTCTGACTTTTATAAACACCAAAATTAATACACTTCTTAGAAACACTAATGTCAACAAATACTGGTTTCAAATCTTACACAAAATATTTAACAGATTTAATATACACTCAGATGTGCCAATCTCCTTCGTTTAAAAAATAGTGTGTGCAATAAACAGTCAAGTATGTCTGCAGTTTAAAAGTCTGCTACGTTAAAAAAAAAAATTTAACAATCAAGATTATTACCAGGCTTAATTAAAAAAATTCATTGTCAAATTGGCAATGAATCTGAAAATTAAGAATGTTAACTACACTTGACTTCGCATCTTCGATATAAATGCATTCACTTAAAAGGTACGATTCCAGGAAGAGCGCAGATGCTAATGATTAAACTGTAACTTCACTGGAAATGAAATTAATATGCAATTCGAAATACAAGCTTGTACCCATTAAAATTTCAGATAGTTGGAAAACAAATGTTACAAAATTACATCTGAACGTCTAGTACAAAACGGAATTTCCAGTTTAAAAATTAGTATGCTCAAGAAACAACGAACAAGTTCAGCTCAAGAAATACTTCATAACAAAAACACAATGAATCACAAAAAATAATGCAAATAACAAAAAATGACAACTCTGATCAGGAAAAAATATACTGAAAAATGGACACTTTGGATTTTCCTCAGTAAAATTATGCTACTTATTCATTTTCAAACAAAAGAAAATTTAAAAGTTACAGCAAAACTTATGGCACATAACTGAGGAGCACTTTTCACACACAACACTTTTACGCACCCACGCAAGTTTTCCACTCTAAAAATTAATATAAAGAGGCATTGAAGAATTGAGTTGATAAACTAGAACAGGAAACATTTGGCCAGTAGTACCAGGGATTTGCAGACATGTAACTGTATACCTTAATTTTTATATATCTTTTTATTTACAAGTCGGAAAAAAAAATGAAATTGTATCACGCAAGTTAAACACACCTTGTAGATAAATTTCAATTATTTATATACATTTTGACTGCAAGGTTTGCAACTGAATAAGTCTGATTGACCAGGACTGCTTGCACTAGAAATACAAATCAAACCGTATGAAAAATTAAAAAAATATATTCAGTAGAGCAAGCGTAAATTGGGAAATATTGCAAAATGTGTTTGTGTTTTTATGCAAATGCACATCAGAGAGAATAACTTAGGCCTAGTAATAATTATGGTGAAGGTTGTTCCAAACTGCTGGTAGTTGAAAAGAAATGCACTCATTTCATGGTCTGCATAGTTTAGCTCCAGTGAGAAAGCAGAAGTCACATGGTTTAGGACTAGTCTATTCTTCAAAGAGTTTAAATGGCTGGATTTTATGGTGTAAGGGACATATCATGCCAAACACAAAACAGTGTTAATACAGTTTTTTGGACACAGAAGAGAGAGAGAGAGAAATACACCCAGGGAGGAGTCAGATTTGCACTGCCAACAATGTACAAGTGCATTCGAACCTAGAGAGGTGAGCTGAAAATATTCTCCGAGAACATAGAATATTTTCCAAAGATTGAAATTTGGAGAATACTCAAGAATTTTTTTATTTAAAAATCTAATTTTTTAGAAAATTGTAATGTTTAATTTTATTGACTGCAGAAATGAACATGAAGCCTATTTTATGTATCATTCACAATATATATAGGCATATAAGCACTGTCATAGAAATTAGCTATAACTGTTTTTTTTTATTGAAAAACATGCAAGATTTTCTATTTTTATCATCATAAAATGAAAATCTGCAATTTATATCACATGGAAATAAAGGAAGTTAACATGACATGCAACATTATAACACTAATTTATGCCTAACATAATTTTTTATGTTATTTCACTTATTTTGATACATAGTAATCCTTTCTTCTGAACTAAGTTACTAATATTACATAAAATTAGAAGTATTAATTTTGATTATCAATGAATATTTAAAATTTTTTCATCCTCAGGAAAAGTATATTTAGTATTAGATTTGTAGGAGTTTATAAAGCTATTGCATAAGTAAAAATCTAGCAATGGTTTACTCAAATATTTGGGTTTTCTAGCCAATAAACATTAAATAAAAAGGTAAAAATTACGTGAAGAAAAACAAATTATAATTAAATTCAGCATTTTTTAAATTCAAAAATCAGATATCTGGTAGTTTTGGTTCTAAAATGTGTTTATTTTGGGGGAATTTGGAGGTTTATCAGTCTTCTGAGATAGCAATACTGCATCATACTAAGTTGGTATACATTTTCTGTATTCTTTTCACACAGAGAAATACTTAGATAGTTGTTTGAAAATAACAAAATACTACATTTTTAGATTATGATTTTTTTTCATATGTATTAATTTCTTAGATTAAAAAAATGTCATTTTTTCATTTTTAATGCATTTAGAAAAGAAAATTCTCTATTATTCTCCTGCTGGAGAAAATTCTCCAAGAGATTATTACCAAAAATTTTGCATCTCTAGGCAAGCCCACAACAGCCTTCTTAAAAATAAGGCGATAGGTTGGAACGTTAACAAAGTGCTTAAAGCAGGCCTCGAAATATATTTTTTAATACAGGTGCACCTAAGTTTTTAAATTAGGTGCACAGGTGTGCCTAGCTGGAAAAAATTAGGTGCACAATTTTATTTTCATGTGCACAGTGCACCCAGGTATTTCGAGCCCTGGCTTAAAGCACACCTGGTATCTTTAGCGTAGATTCTGATCTTAAGTTTAATGCCAAAAGCAATAGCAGGAATGATTTGGCAGAGGAACACCAGCCACAGTGATCATTATACTTTTTACAGCGGTCCTTCTCCTAACGACCTTTTATACCTTTTCAAAAATAGACTGACCCAAGGTTATATCTGCCATTTTGTTGGTGCCCCATTAAAGTCCAGCGTTGGCCAAATGGCCTTCGAATCATGAGACTTTGAATGAGTCTACAAACAAAATTACGAGGTAGGTTAAACATAAATATTGTATTCTAACAATTGGTACCTTTGCATGGATTTTGGTTCTGAGTTTATTGTTTGATTCCAGAAGCAATAGCAAAGTTTGAGAGTTGGCGAAACAATTATCCAAATGGTAGCCAAACATGATTTTGCATATGGCAGCAATTTCCCTTTTTATAGATTCCCCTAGGATCATCTGACTTCTCATTGGAGTAGCTCATATGAGCTAGACTATTTATTAAGTCTAAAATTCAAGGATTTACAATCTGAGGTCTGGATTCTCTAATTAGAAATTCTTTACAGATAAATTGAAGAAATCGTGAGAAGAATATTTCAAGCTTCTTTTATTCTTCACATGCAGTATTTCAAAGAGTAAAAATAAAATAGTTCAGATTTAGATTAACAGTAACATTCTGAGTGAATTCTGTCCCTAGGTTTCACTTTTTCATCATTCCACCAAAAATTTGTAAGAAATTTTTATTTTTAAAGATTTTTATGAAAGATGACATTTTTTTGAATCGTATATTTATAATTATAATTTGTAACAACATGCATTAGGCTGAAGGAAATTTAAACATAATGGAAAACACCATAAGCGAGAATAAGTTACCCTGAACCATTACTAGAAAGGTAGGGTTAGTAATTAGAGGTCAATATGCCGTATTTTGATCATAAATTTTTTTGAACAATTAAATTGATAAAATAAGTAAAAATTTCAAACCCTGTTAAAATATTCTTACTATTTGTAACTATTTCATGATAAAAAGAATTAATAATTTTGAATTCAAAAACACATTAACCTTATTTAGCTATTAATTCCAGGTAAAGATTACCTTGATGCACTACTTCAATATAATGCTGTAGAAACAGAGAAGTTATAAAAATCAAATGTGAAAGTTACAGAAAAACTAGCTATAAGTGAAGATAAACAAATCAAATAAAAAGCATCAAACAATAAAAAATAAATCTTTTGAAAAATTATTATTTGAAATATTTATTTCAGAAATTTAGGACTAAAAGTTAGCTAAATGAGCTTCAGTACAAACTACTGCAGAAGAAACAAAATACTTTTTACTTCCTATAAATAACTACTAATTTGATTTATTGCTGCTTTGATGTTTATAATATTAATGTTTAACACAAGCACATCTTGAAATTCCATTAGAATTAATATTCGAATGCAGTTAATTAGCCAGTATTTGGCTAACTGTGGCATGTATTTGAATTGATTTCTTTTTATTTGTCAAGTTACGACAAAGCTATGGGAACTAATTAGAAAGATGAATAGATAAGTTTCGAATGGATAAAAGATAAGATATAAGTTTGTTTTGTAGATTTGTTACTAAAAAATTCAAATTAACTTTTTGAAATTTAATTTGTACAGTACACTTATTGTTTAAAACTACAAACATGAACATATTATCAATAAGCCCTTGATATAAAAAGGGTAAATAACAGAAAAATGATTTGAGTAACAAATACACTTATATAAAGAATATTATAAATTGCCAACAAAAGTAAACAATCTATACGTTATTAAAATATATATAGCTACAAAAACAAATTTTACACTATACAAAATTTGCTCAGTAATCAAAACATCCATAAGTATTTGAAATGTCATTTTTCAAACTACAGAGGATCCCAACACCCAAGTTAAAACTAGATAAAGGAGGAATGGCACAAACTTCATTTTGGAAACAACAAAAATAGCTTAAAATCACTAACTTGAATACAAGACTGAAAAAACCCCAAACCACTCTATTTACAGATTTTTACAATCACCTCAAAACTTTTGCTCACAAAAGAAACAAGGGGTGCAGGCTCCAGTAAATATAATACCTTTAAAATCCAATACAAAACAGCTTTCCTTCAAAAACCTTTTCTTTTTAGGAATAACAAGTGGAGAAAAGTTTACAAAAACAAAGGATTCTTAACAAATAAGCAGTAAGCATATAAGTATACAATAAACTCTTAAAAATCACAATAGTTTCAATCCATATTTATAACATTACAGTAACTAAAACAACTAACAATTACTGTATGTTAATAACATTTATGCTGCAGTTCAAGGTTGTTTTTATTTATAAGAGAATTAAATGTTTCTGACCAAGAAACACAAAATTAAGGACTACTTTACCACCTTGTAGCATTAAATCTTAAATTGAAACAGGCACTATAATTTTATTTCGGCATTAAGGGAAATTCAAAAAAATAAGTTGGAAATGTTCCCAAAAGTTCAAACAGCAAATTCTAGCTGAATAATTTTAAAATCTAAGATGGCTAATTGAATGATGGTGAATACACTTTAGAACTTGGGCTATTGTAAGTTTGTTGCAGTTAAAAAGGTTTCCTACACAGATTTTATAGAAGTTTTGCAGGTTCAGTTAAAATGACTGCCCGAACACACGTCTTCAATAATTAAAATATTTTTGGATAAAAAAGTTTTTTAAGATATTCTACAAATCAATGACAACTGGTTAGGCAACTAAGACTTTTACTGAGCTGCTTCTTTGAATAAAGTATTATGTTGAGTCTTTGCAATGGACTCACTTTGTTTGCCAATCATATAAAAACAATCAAGAAGAGTGTAGCACACTTCAAATGCAGAGAACATCTGCATATCAAATCCAAGAACAGTTTGATGAGCTTTTGAAATAAAGACAATCCCCTCACCAATTTTAAAAGGTAAAAATACAATGCAAATGTCAACTATCTCTTCAAGCATTAGGTTTAAGAAATTATTTAAAACTTAATACAAAAATAAAACATAAATTCAAAGGTACTACCTAGTAATACAGAACTGTTAATACTTCATTAGCAGGCTAAAATAGTTTTTTTAAGACCGTGATGAGGAAGGAAATATTTTTTAATGCTAATGAATGCAGAACAGATATTAATCACAACTGAAGGGAAGTTATCTGGCATGTTTGGCAACCAAGTCTGTTGACTAGATTACCTATTGTTGCTTAGCAATGTTTTGACAAGTTCATATTGGCACAAAAGGAAATACAAGATACAGTATTACAAAAATAGAAAAAATTACAATCAAGATTCATCAAAACATTTTGGTGAATCTTACACAGAAAACAATTATTCTGCTAGATTTTTCAGGACCACAGCAATGACAGTAAGAAACAAACTTCGATGTATTGTTAAGTGGAAATTATTTTCAATTAAGAACTTTTCTCCCTAAAAAACTAAAATGAAGATTTCAATAAATATTTACAAGAGCAGTTTTAAACAAGCAATATGGCAGAAATGTAGAAGCGATCGTAAAATTAATATTTAAACTATATACCTATGGCAGTTAATAGCAGATAGAAAACCCCTTTTTAACATCTGTATCACAGTAAAAGTAGGGCCACTTTGAAAGCATAGGACACAAAACATTAAATCCTAGTAAAATACTGCTTGGCATCTACATCTTTTCAATTTGTATTTCGTCATTTGTTTCAGTGATTATCAATTTGTGGTTTTAATTATTTCCCTTTCACTTTAGATGGCTAAGTTTGAATTTTTTTGTTGAGTAGTATAAATCATTTTTATTTTTTGGATCCACTAAAACAGTGTTTTTTCTCAGTCCACTGACACCAGCTGATGGCATTAACTTTTGAGAGGGAGCTCACCAGTGTACAGACTCAAGTGTAGGAGGAGTGAGGACAAAGACAAAACTGGGGGCATTGCTCAAGTTTACATTTCATTCTTGCAGTGTGGATTAGGTCAATTCTGGTTTGAATTATTTGAAAATATTATGAATTTTGCCAAGGTCATACAGTATACAGGATTTCATCCAAAAGAATCAGTAAGCTTAGTTGGGATTAAAGAAGTTATAATACAGTTGAGTCTCCATATAGCAAACATCGAATCCTCTGATAAAATACTTTTGTAGAACCTTGTACTCATTAGAGCTTAATGTAAAATAAAACACCCATTTAATTAACTTTTTGTATTTATTGAATTTCTTCTATACCTGATCACTCTTAGATTTTCATCTCAAAATGACGGAAAATTCTTTACAATCTTGTTATCTCAGCACTAATTACTAGTGGGTAAAATTAAAAGTACAAACAGTATGTTTCACACCAAGGAAATCTATAAACGGATCACCTGTTTTCAACTTTTGAGCTCTATCCCTTGCAATTGTTCTTTGCAAAAAATTATTTTAGAACGACAAAACAATCAAACCTTTACAATGATCATCCTCAAATGTACTACCAATCACAATATTGTCAGAAGCTAGCAATTAGATACAAGAATAAAATGTGTGTAAAAACATACCAGCATGATTTATGAAACAGGAAGAAGCTTTAAGTAGTAAATAATTATGAAGCCTTAAGATATCGATGTATTCAGTAAGAGGGATTTCCTCTACACTGCAGGATAACAAGTCATTTAAAAACTGTCAAGTTAGCCAACATCTTCTATGACCTGACTAAAAAACTACACTTCTTGAATAGCAGAAATTTTCAAAAAAGGTAAAGGACCCTTCAAATTCCAAATACTGCAAAGAAAGTTTGGTTGTATATATATTATGAAACAAGAGCCATAAAAGGACAAGTTGCAGAAGACAAAATCAAGACTGATAAAAAATTGAGCAAATTAGAATTTTGAATTCAAACTAGTCGATGTATAATCAAAATAAAATTTATAAAATTGAAGTCAAAGATGAATAAAAATACATTTTTGTCTGAGGATCTCCCACAGTATCTTTTAGGGTTGGATTTGAAACTCAACAAGAAAGAGGAATGGAAAACTAATGTCTTCACAGCAGACATGTTTTTTCTTTCCCTCACCATGATAAGCGAATCTTTTTTCATACTGCTATCTTCCAAGTGATTACTGGATGCCTCCATTGTGCATGGGAAAGACGTATTGTATAAAAAAATGCACAAATACCAATTTTTGTGTAGAACTGAATAATTACATTGAACGTTTTAAGTCCTTTCTGAAAAATGAATTTTATAATTAAAGGGGAGAACGGAAGGGGTTATGTGACACTTTTGAAGTTTCGAGATATTTCGACTCAACATCATTAGTGCTTTTACTAGATGAGTTGGAAGTAAAGGTGAAAATCAATGGTCACCATTCGTCACGTGGCGACTAAATGTTTGAAAGTAGAGACAGAAAAGTTTTGCTAGTCGCCACTCTTTCTTAAAAAAATTAGTTTATATGGTGGAAACTCCGATTTTAGGTTTTTTTCTTCTTCTAAGGACCTTAAAAAAAAATTTTAAAGAAAAAAAGCACGGGAACTTAAAAATGGAAAATAGTATTTGGAATATAGGAGAAAAAAGCAGAGGCTTGGAGCACAGGAAAACGTAATGTAATCTAGGGAAATAAGACTGAGGATTAGTGCTTGCGTATGCACGTGACCTGGGGTATTTTCGCAGTGCTGGTATTTTGCGGGGCAAGAAAATCTATTTTGATATAAAATATAACAAGTATGTATTCTACAAAATATGTGAATGCTCGTAAGTGGCGACTGAATGAAACAAGTTCAGCGGCCACTGGCCAATTACAAACTTTCACCTTTAGTTGGAAGGAGTTTGGGATTGTTGTAGTCAATGTGTTGGCCTCTGGATCAGAAGGTTCTTGGTTCAAACCCGGGTTCAGGGCATGGATGTAATTGTGCTGTCCTCTGTTAGGGGTAATGATGGCTGCCCATTGGGTGCTCCTTCACAAATAACCATCGTTTACACAGACGTGACCAAATGCTTTAGGATAATGTCCCTCTCCGCCTGCTGCATTGGAAAAAAAAAGGTATCTGCATAGAGGTTCTTGCTCTAGTTGTCAGCACAAGTCATACCTCACCCCGAGGCAACCTTAAAACTGCAAGAATCCATAAAATGTAAACAAGTCACATAACCCCTACTTTTCCTCACTCCTTCACTGATTCTATTTTTGTGAAAATCTTTTTTAAATGTCTAAACCCTTAGAGACTCAACCGTAATAAGTTTTATGCACACCAAGTTAAATTTTGAATAAGATTCTTGTGTAAAAAAATTATTATACAGAAAAGAATCAAAAAAGTGTTCTGTTGCCTGTTCAAAAAAATACTTCAAACATGGAAAAGCACATTGTACCAAATAATTTTTTTCATTCAAAGAAGCATTGCCAGATTGAGGGTTTAACACATTTACAATTACAAAATCCCTGTAATTTAAATTTCAGTGCAATGAAGCTTGGAATATTCTGCCAGCCAACAGTTCTAGCCACTAAGTCTGAGCATGTCTGTTGAAATAGAAACAGGTTATTTCATTTTCCAGAGCAGATACTCAAAGAAATGCATCTAAGTTTGTTGCATTAGCACATTCAATGGCAAACTGGATATATATATATATATATATATATGACTTATGGTTGTCAAAAACGATATATACGAGTGAACTTATTTTTCGCCACTGCCAACATTCACGAAAATAAAATTAAGACATTCCCTAGTCACCGCAACTCAAATTGGAGCCTTGTTCTCATAGTAACTACATTCACCCAGACTTCGTGGCAGAACCAGTTTTTGCAGAAGACAGAAAGTACTTTCATTGCAATTTAATTTTGAGTACATTCGATTTAAACACTACATACATAAATAAAGTCAAATTTCAAAAGGTAGCTATCCATACCATGTCTAAAAACGATTTGATCTGTTGGAAGTAATGAGATAATGCATTTGTAAGGTTATGCATCAGTAAGTAGCAATTAAAAATTGCAAAAAAAAAAAAATGCTAAATGAAAAAGCAAAAATGCACCTAACTACTTGGAAGCATGAGCTAAAGGCTGCATAGAACTTTCTTTATGTTTGATTTGATGATAATAAGACATTCATTTCATACGAGTTCCATTTTCTGCTAAGTATTTGCAAAGAATATTACAGCACAACACATTAGAGTCATTAGCTGTGCATAAACTTGTCAACCATGATAAAATAATCTCATTAGGCAGTCCACTCTCTTTAAAGTCAAGGAATGATTTAAATATTTGTTCATGTAAGCAAATATTTTTTGTTTTAACTCACTAAGCATGAACCATGCAAGAACCTGAATCGTATGCGTCACTGCATCAACATTTCTGTCAAACCTTTAATGCGGGCCATTGAAGGTAGAAAGTTTGTTGAGTGCACCCCATATGGTGCACCCCGCCAGTCAGGTTTGCAGGTTTAATGCTTGGAAGGAGTGAGGCGGAACGATGGAAGGGGGTGGCCCGTGGTGCTGCGGTGGGTGTTGAGGATGGGGTCCTTGTTGAGGGTGCTGCTGGGAAGGATGAGGAGACTGGTGTGCAATTTGGGGTGGAGAGGGAGACTGCTGGTGAGGTAGGTGTCGGTTCTGATGTTGCATCTGATGATGGTTCTGCGGGGGCTGGTGTTGGGGATGCTGGTTAGGTTGTTGGTGGGGTGGAGGTTGCTGCTGTGGGGGTTGCTGATGATGAGGTGGAATTCCTTGGGATTGATGTTGAGGTTGCTGTGAAGCTTGCTGCTGAGCAGGAGGTTGCTGCTGATTCTGCTGCATCTGATTCGGATGCTGCGATTGTGGCGTGGGCGGTTGGGAATTTTGAGTCTGAGAGGGTGGGCCACCTCCACCAGGCTGTTGTGATTGCTGCATATGTGGAGGTTGTTGTTGCTGCTGCTGGCCATGAGGTGGAGCTGCCTGCTGCTGCACATGCTGAGGTGGCGGAGGCTGTTGTTGTGGAGGCTGCTGCTGCACATGTTGCTGGGGCCCTTGCTGCTGCACGTGTTGCTGCTGAGGCGCTTGCTGTTGATTTTGGTTCTGATGCTCAGGAGGCTGCTGGGAATGGTTTTGTTGTGGGTGAGGGGTCTGTGTGTGGGCCTGCTGATGCTGCGATTGTGCATGTGATGGGTGGGAAGTCTGTGTGTGGGCCTGTTGGTGAGTTGTTTGAGTGTGGGCTTGCTGGTGAGTTGTTTGGGTGTGGGTCTGCTGATGAGTCGTCTGTGTATGAGCTTGTTGGAGCTGAGGTCCAGAATGTGCCTGCTGGTGTGGGGGAACAGAATGAGTTTGCAGGTGATGCTGCTGCAACTGATAATGAAGCTGCTGTAACTGAAGTAAGCCAGTACTGGTTTGAGCAGCTTGGATTTTAGCTGCATTGTTGGCATTTTGGGCATGACGGGACGAACATTTGTGCCTCTTCAAATCCCTGTCTTCTACAAAACGTTTCCCACACACTGGGCAAGCAAACGGTTTTTCTCCACTGTGCATTTTGATGTGTCGTGTCAGCTTGTCCCTTCGATAAAAGGCTTTGCCACAAGCTAAACAGGCATATGGTTTTTCACCCGTGTGTATCCGTCGGTGGCGGGTCAGCTTGTCCTTCCTATAGAAGCCACGACCACAGAAGTCACATGGGTACGGTCTCTCCCCAGTATGAATCATGGAATGCCGAGTAAGATGATTCTTCTGCGAGAAACTTCGCCCACATACATCACACTGGAAAGGTTTGTCACCAGTATGGGTCCTCATGTGATCGAGTAATTTGCACCTGTAGCTAAACCCACTACCACAAATATCACAGGCACAAGACTTTTCGCCGTGTGCAGATCGAACATGAATTCGTACGCGCTCATTCGTCGCAAACAGCTTGCCACACATATCACATGGTACTGTCTTTTCAGTTTTAGTGTGCGCAGAGAGGTGCACCTGCAGTTCAGACGCTGCTTTGAAGGGCACCTTGCAGGATGGACAAGGCCACAGTTTTTCTTTTTCGTCTCCCTTATCTTGATTGGGAGGGTGGGGTGGAGGAGGAGGCAATTTATTCGGGTCAATCCCGGGAAATGCTGCAGAAGTGGATGCTGCAGCTACCAAGAGGTTTCGACACGCAGCGAGCTCAGGAGCTAGTGCTGCTTCAACTTTTATACCCGATACTCTCGATAGATTTTTATGTTTTCCAGATTCTTCAGCAAATTGTATTTGCGTTGGCGTAGGCCCTGGCCCAACTGCATGAAAATTTGCTAGATGTGCGCGTGGGTCAAAGCCTAAGAGAAGAAAAATAAAAATTTAAATTAACATGAAAGTGAAGCATTACCTAAAACCATTTCTGTCTAAAATAATTTTTATGATTAAATGACATTAGACATAGTACATTTTACAACACAAACTAACTTAAATATAGCAGAATGAAACCCTGTGTTGTACAACTTTTAATAATTAAAAGCAGTGAAACCTTCATAGAAAATAACCTACTTTAAAAACCTTTTTATGGCAAAGAAATTTAGGTAATGTTTTCATATTAAACCTGTTGGGGGTTACCTGCGGATGACAATTTTAGTTTGAGCTTATGATCTCCATTTCACAAACACATGTTGGAAACTTAGAAGGGGTATTCAGGGAAAACAATTTCATAATTTATTCAGTACAATGTCTAACTTTAAAACTTGCAAGTGAATAATAAAGAAATAAATTCATCTGTATGCCTATAGCCATCAGAAACGAAACAAAATATTATATTTCTTCAGGGTGGCAACAAAATTCTCGAAAAAAAGTTCCCTGATAATATGACAAAAATTTCTCTGATTTTACAAATCCCTTAAGAAATGTCGGGATTAGTAATTAGTACCGATATACAGTACCCACGCAATATTTTTAAATATTTAGGGTCAGATGGGGTAAAATGATCACTCCACCAATATTTTGTATTTTTTCTCATCAGATATTTTTATTTTAAGGATGGAACTAATGGAACTTAATGGAACTAACAATATCAGTTGAAAAAACTGAAAAAAAAAACACCTGTCCCTACATTATCCAAATATACATCGAAATCAAATGCAAATATACATACAAAATTCGTACAGCTTCAGTCTACATTTAAAGCGATGGCAACGATGTTGGCATGTTTTTTTTTGGCGTACTTCTAGTAGCAAGTTAGGGCAACCCAAAGAAGTGCGGTCGGAGATACATTAGATCCAATGGAGTAGTGCACACATGCCTCCGGTGCCGCTGCGGCGATGTACGTCCAACGTGCGTGCAATTTGAACCGTAGTTCCCCATGGTGCAGCAGCTCGCTGCACACGCTTCTCCGGTCTGAAGTAATTAATAAATAGTTGATCCAGTAACGTCTATTTTGTGTTTCAAAATATACTTTTTTACACTAAGTTAGCGAAATAAACACGTTTTCTTCGATGGAATATTTATAGCAAATCGCGCGAAACGAGTACTTGTGTGTACCGAACCTTAGACTACGGACGGTACAGCAGTTGTACTATGATCGCGCCAAGGAAGAATTTAGACAACAGCCAGTACATCAGTTGTACCTTAAAAGTTATAAGAATCGCGCCAAGAAAAAATTTAGATTACGGTCGTTACAGCAGTTGTGCATTGAAAGTTTTAAGAATCGTCCTTGTTATATCGATAGTCGTAATCAGAAGGTTAAATTTTCATTTCGAATCTCTAATATAATAAACGGAAGTGTTTGTCAGTCTGTCTGTTTGTTTCTTGCACGCTAAGTCCTGACGAATCTATGGCACTTACATCACAGGTAGTCCAAATGTTTAGCAATTTTTGAGTCGCGGCGAATTCTAAAATTCAATCTAGAACATTTAAAAATGAATTTGATGAAATGTTGTTATTATTGAATGCAACAGCCTAGTAGACAACAGATTCTAAATTTAGTTTTTTCGTCTCCGTTATCATTTTTCGCAAATGAATTATTTTACGATAAAAACTAAAACTTTTAACTGGAGTTATTTAGTTCTTTTTTCTATCCACTATACCGTTCAATATGGGTCTTAAAATCTTTATTACCTTTCTTTAGAAATTATTATTTGTAAAGATTTAAATTGACTTTTGGCCTCAAAGACATCAGTCTCAATCTCACAGAAGTCTCAATAAATATAATTCAAACTTAAGTAAAAAGGTGCACATAAAAACTTAAAAATATGTAACACATGTTTCAATTTTAGACTATAGAGTGCAGAATGATTTATCAGAAACAAGATGAAATGGTAATATACTATATTTTTGGCAACATATTAAAGAAGAATCCAGTTGAAAAAAGCAACTTTTAAAAGTATTTTCTAAAACATTTATTATATTACAACATTTCAGGGGACATGCAAGAGAATGTTCTATGTATTAAGATTTTATTGCTGTGACTAGTTTTTTTAAATACTGTAGAACTCAAATTATTCGGATCACTTTGAAAAAGAAAGATATCAGCAAAATCTGCATTTTAAAAGTTTCTTGTTGGTGAATGATGAAACTGAAGAGGATGGAGTGTCAATTGAGGACATAAGAAACATTACTGGATGTTCCGAGTGTAGTGTAGAGGACATAGGCAAGTGGCTGGTGTGTGTGATTCTTCTCGACTCTGGATTCCCGAATTCTCAGTGACGATGAACTCAATTCAAAAGAGGAGAGAGCTCATTGATGACGACCTTGCTACTCAACCAGATGCTGGACCATCAGCTAGTAAGGCATTTGAGTGCCTTGACACAGTGCTAAAATTGACATAGTGTCAGCCTGAGTGTGACCATCTACAGCTACTCACCGCAATTTCACGTGAGACTTGTTTGCACGAATGCATCACATAAATTCACCATCAAGTGACAATGGATACTGGTGAGTTGATCAGTCATATATCTTCATGAGGTGTGTAAGCCCACAATCCAGCATGTAGCTAAGGGAATCACTCATTTGATTATTCAGTGGGTTTCGATTATTGAAACATAAGCCATAACAAAGGCTGAAAATATTTGCCAACCAACAGGTCTAGTGGTTAAGATGTTGGTTTCTGGATCGGAAGGTTCATGGTTCAAATTCGGGATCAGGGCATGGATGTAAATTGTACTGTTCTTTGTTAGGGGTAATGACGGTCGCCCATAGGGTGCTCCTTCAGAAGTGGCCATCACTTCTGGCCTTGTAGCGGCAAAATGATTACAAATCAACAATGCCACACATTGGATAAAAAAAATAACAAAGCTGCAACATACACCAGTCACAGACAAAAACAGGAGAATGAGGTAAGGAAAAAACTTAGAAGGATAGGTCAGAGTTAAACAAAAGAAAGTACAAATCACTCAGGTACCTCAGGGTTGTATTGTAAACACACCTAAAGATGTGTCCCATAGGGCTCAAGTAACTGGAAATATCAACAAAACATTGAAAAACTATTAAAACTCACTCAATTCCAGTAGAATATTATCAAAACTTCTTGAACAACCTAAACATCACAGCTAAAGACAAGCCTTTTGGTCTGTGTTAGTTTAGAATTTCAAACAGCTAAAAATAAATTGTTGTATGCAGGGACATGGGAAAAAAAACTCATGAAATAATGCTGAAACAAACCAAAAAGGAGATAATTGGCATCATTTATCCTTCAGAGGAATGGTTGAGATGGATGTCAAATAGAAACTACTGGTTGTTGATATTGATTTTGGGTACTATGGCACAAGGTTATAGTACCCAAAATCAAATCACGGCCAAAGTACCCAAAAGGTGGGAAAAAAAGTGAAAAGAAGCGTAGGTTAGCGTAAAACAGATTACTTGGGTACTCAAGGATTTCTCACCTCAAGGTTGAAGAAACTGCTGGAGCAGTGGTCTTTTGCCTCAGTATGTACCTTTGGGTTGTAATGGAAAAAATTTAATGGAGAAGAGCTTTTATCAGTGATTTTCTTTGTTTGACTCCCAAGTTTGCAATGTTGTTTTCAGACAAAGAACTACCTTCAAATAAAATATGACAGGCCTTTAAAAAATTAAAGGGTCTTACTTAAGAGCCTTTCTACAACAGTTCTGGAACATCTCCAGGTTCAAAATGATGAGCTGTCTACATTTACCATTGAAAGTACAGTATTCATATAAAAAACTGTTCACTTGGAGAGTTTGCCGGACAGAAATGGTTAAATTTGATCTTTTTTGGATTTTACTTTCTAAGCTGCACTTTTTGGCCATGGATTGTTAGCCTTGATTCTATAACCACCTGCATATGTAACAGACGGCACTTTCGTGTCAAAAACAGTTCCAAGATCATAGATCTAAATTAGATTCAACGAACTTAGAAGTTTACAAGAACAATAGGTCACTAAATCCTTGCATGTTCTATCTTTATGTGGCATAAACCACTGTCCTCCCTGGTTACTTAGATAACCATACATTATCCTATAGATATTCCCTGGATTGAACAGCATGTTGATGGAAGACAGACAGCCACCAAACATTATCTAAAGTACCTTCCACTTCAAACAATATTCGACTAACTTGCTCTTCTTTATTGTCACAGATGTACCAGGACCATTAATTAGTACTGTGACATTTCACAGGACTTGTCTGTTCCAAGTCCATGTTGTATTGAATTTAATTTGTCATTACGTAAGGCAGGGTAACTGGGTATCAATTTTACAACATCACAAATATATTTTGAAATTGGACAGTTTTGGTATCTATAATTTGTCTCTTTTATACTATTATAATATATCAAATTGCTCAGTAGATTTTACCTTTGTGTACTGTACCATATGGTACTAGCCGACCCTTTTCTCTAACACGTGGTCGCTGGAATGTGCTCAACAGCCAGACGGTGACAAAACAACTTCAGACTTTGCACGTGTGGGTTTTGACAAAATACCGAAAGAGAGTATTTTCTCATCGGCGGCCCTGCGTTCCGTTTGATCCATCGACACAGTTGGAGTTTCCGTCGGTTCCCTAATCCCATGTCTGGGATGAAGATTTGCTGTTGGGAACCCAAGTCGGTTACAAACGGTTTTTGCATCTGTGTGGGGGTGTCTTGAGTTCTGTGGAGGACATAAACATTTCTTGCCAGGGCTGGGAATTCACTCCCCTCCCGTTCGCAGCTGCGGTTCTGTGGAACCAAGAGAACGTGGATTTTAGCAGGAGACTGATTCTAGATTCGACGAGAGACAGACGTCTCTGTTTGCCATTGTTACATTGGCTCCAGGCAGGATATCGATGGCTGTGCCCTTAATTAATCTTGTAAATTTAACTGTAAATATTTAATTTATCTAAATAAATAGTTTAATTTTAAACCAGCTGTCCGTCTAGTTCTTACATGACGGTACAGTACTGATGTATAAACTTCTTTAATATAATCATTTGTTTTAGCATAAAAGATCTACATGTTTAGTCACAGTTACCCAGTTTCCCATATTGTCGAGGAAAGTGGAATAAAAAATATAGAAATAGTATAGAAATTTTTTTTTAATGTGGGATGTTCTTTTGTTATTTAACAATTTAATTTAAGTACTGGTTTCATGGTTAGAAAATAAAAATTTAACTACTTTTATTGTAGTTGTAAGTGAAAGGCACACTGATCTCAACAGTAGGCTGCGAGTAACTCAATATTCTCAACTGACTTGTAATGAGGCAGTTATTTAATGTTATATAATTCATTTCAATTATTGTGTATGCTTGCATATAGGCATGTGTGTGAAACAGCAGGAAATATATAACTTTTGATAACCACTTTGATAAATAACTATTTATTGAAAAATGGGTTATAAAACTCTAAAACTAATGTATTAAGTTATTTCAAGAAATCGCTGACAAGTGCAAATTGTTATGTATGTTGGTTAAACATTTTTTAATTCCAAACTCAAATTATCAACAAAATCTTAAAGAAAATTTTACAAGCTAAGTTATGCAGAAGAACATTTAAACTAACTTATTACATGGCATGAAAAAGTTAAATTAAGTTCAGTGCTAAAAAAAAATAGAATACTCAAATAACTTATCCTCAAAGGTTAAACATAAACACTATTAGGGAAATTTAACTTACTGACGTAAAAGACATTAGTAAAGCCTTCATAAAAAAAGGTAAATGAGGAACCTCATACATCTATTATTAATCTGTTTAAGAGGTGCGAAAATCTTAACTGTTTCGGAATCATTAAACAAAAAAGTCTTCTGGAGTGCCACTGGTGATCTGGCAGTTGTGTTGGAGGAAAACATATTGTGTTGTCAATATATGGTATGAAAATCCCCTCTACCCGCATTTAAAAAAATACAAAGGGATACCCTGTGTACTCAATTACCCTCCTTTATATTATTAACTAATTGAAAATCATTAATAGTGCTCATTTTACCTAAGTAAATTTTTGTCAACTGTAAGAAATAATATAACTGAGACGAATCTTAATAATAATTGAAGATTTTAACATCAATAAAACTTTTTTAATTGAAATAAGTGTAGTCTTGTAAAACTTCATACAATGTATTTTGAGAAAATTTTTATTAATATAGAAAGCAGCCAACAGGGAATACTATGGCAAATATTACATATCAAACCTTTAAATGAACTATTTATTTGCCATGAGGCACAAAGTCTGCCCATATCCGATACCATAGAAATAAATCGTATCTAAATTTTCATTGAGGATGCTTGAAGTGTATTCAAGTTTGTAACGCTGCTACTACACTAAATGGCAACTAAGAAACATTTTTAAATTTTTTACTATTAGATGTGAATAACTATTCAAGTAAATTACCTTTTTTGCTACCCAGTTCTCATGGTAGATAAAAGTTGTTGTTTTTTTTGTTTAACAATATATTGAGAAAGATTTGGCACCCTTGGTAAAATTTAAATAACCTTTGTAAAATAGTAATTTTTGCATCAGCCTTTCCTCTAATAGAACCAATCGCCGAAGTCTCGAGACTTCTGATGAACATCTTTGCCCTGACAAGATCTAAGAATGTTACTTCATAGGGGACAGAGTGAAACATTGTTTTAACTAAATATACTTTCAATGTAAAAAAAATGGATTGGTTTTGGGGAGGGCTTAATAAAATAGTATGAGTAATTTTGAAGGTTCGTTAACTTTGTCTCATTAGATAATTAATGAGACAGCAACCGTTGTTTTCCCTCGCAAAATCGGAAAAATCAAGAGGATGTCATTAAAAAAATATTTACATATTAATACAACTAACAATCAGATATCTTTTAATCAGAACAAGAAATTGTGCAAAATTATCTGTAACAACAAGTAGCAACATATCAAACAACTATATCTTTGAGAATCGACACAAAAAAAAAAATCACACAAAAAAAAAGGAAAGTCTAATTAGCATACCAAACCGCAATAAAAAATGTCAATTAGTCCATGTCCAGCATACAGCAATAAATAAAATTTTATAAGTGTATATTTACCCATGAATTTTTGAAACAAATGCATTTCCCTGATTGTCTTGATTTCCAATAGCAGACAACAATAACATGCAGTTAGATTAATTCCAAACAGAGGATGGCAATTTGAGGAAAATCGTGATCTAAGCCTGATAAGAAAGTTCACAGTTACACCTTTTTCGACAAATTTTCGAACCGTTCAACAATGCTCATCAATAAAGGCAGCTGCACGCTTTGCATTTTTAATTGAATAAAAAAATAAACAAACCTGGAAAAGCTGCGGGGAAAACAAAGGTTGGGGTGCACACCACTTGCTCAGGAGTTGAAGCCATTTTTCCCCCCCAGTTGCACGAACAGTTGCCACTTTGAAGAAATATGAAGGATAATAACGGGGTCTTTGTGTTGCCGCCTTCTTTTTTTAATCAGTAGAGTAGCTTTATTTGAGTATAATTAAACAGATAATACGAATAAACAAGTTCGCCAATCCACATTTTCGCATTCCTTTATGTACTTTTCTCACGAAATGGTGTTAAACACATGATATGATATTTCACAATGTAATGTATGTTTTATTGAATCTTTTGTCTCTGCTGTCTTCAAATGTACTAAAACTGAAATCTGAAGTACTCCTGCAATTTTAGAAATTGAAACATAATTTATTAATTATATGAAATAGAAAATCGGTTTAATCGAATGGCAACGGTTTTACCGCTGTCTGCATATTCCCTTGTTCTGATATTGGATAGTGGAAGATCCAAATTCAGTCCTGATCCACTCTTATTTTTAGTTCTGGTCAAAGTCTGAGTTGAGATTTAAATCCTCTGCCCTTGACAAAGTTTCTACTTGGGTCTGTCACGATGCCTCACATCGAAAATGAGATCAAGTTGGATTTTAAAGATGTATTGCTTCGACCCAAACGAAGTACTCTAAAAAGCAGAAACGATGTAAGTATATTTATTCGCAGTAGAAGCGAGCATATTTCAAAAGTGAACTGTAAATGGTGTGGTTGTAAACCTAAATTTTTGTTATCTAGTTGAAAATCGGCGAGTTTTCCACAAATTATAATTTTAAAGCTTTGTATCGCAATGAAAATAACAATTAATATATTCCTCTTTTATTCAGTAATGTAGTTCATCAGATTAGTATAAAGTATTTAGTTGTGAACAATTCGGAACACTTTTGTTTTGGATTAGACTTATCCCCAGTTCCTCAAAGGTGAAAAAACTAATAATTTTAAACAAAATTTGTAAAAACAATATTTTTCTTAAAATTTTGGAAATTTGTTATTATTAAGGTTAGAAAATAGGAGCAGAAAATCAGACCTGAGTAACGACATCCTATTCCTTCATTTGCCACAATGTTTTACTTGGATACGATTTCAAGTTTTGTTTATGTAGATGTGCTTATACCCCTGATTAAATAACTCATGCCTGGACTTTGGGTCTATTCAAAAGTAAAACATGGATATTTAACCCATTAATGCTTAGCGTCCCTTTTTAGGGATACTACAAAAAAGAGCCTGCTATAAATACAGTTTTAACCCATTAATGCTTAGCCTCCCTTTTTAGGGATACTACAAAAAAGAGCCTGCGATAAATACAGCTTTCAACTTAAAAATCATGAAGAAGCATTTCTAAGCATTTGTTTCAATTATATTTAGTAGGTCACAGCATTATATATTTATAAAGTTGGTGACGTGGGCATTCTATTTTCATCTTCTACACAAAACTCATCGTTTGCAATGTTGAATCAAAAGAGGTTATATTTCCCCATTATTTATTCATAAATTGATCTGTATTTGATATATGTGGCACTAAATGCAATTCTTTAGTTTACATATTTTTGGAATTTTATAAGTTTTTAAATTTTGATGTTTTTAGCATTTTAGAAACATTCCTAAAAAGTAACGCTAGGTACAGTGGGGCACGTATATTTGCCATGCATATACATGGTGAATATTCTGCCGTTTCTTGTCGGGGTTACATATTTTGTTGTAAACAACCATTGATGCATTTCCAAAACTTAACTTTTGTTTTTCTTTGGACTTTTATAGAAATTAAAAAAATTAATTATTGTAGAATTCCATTTGTTAACGAAAGTCTGGAATTGTATTCTTTTAACCAGTGGATGCTATTTTGCTTCATTGACATCTTTACCGGTGTGCTGAAATTGATGGCAACATTACTGCAATAAGTTCTGCCATGTGCAAAATTGATTTAAACAAATCATGTAGTACTTCCATATGCTTGCAACCCCATGAGCAGCAACTATCGATTGATAAAACATGGTGCTGTACTATGTCCGCCACAGTTGCAAAAAGTTCATTCATACGCGACAAACCGATCCATTTTGGATACAAGGTTTGGTGCTTGAACCCCAGGCTTAGTTGTTCGGTGCAGTTTGAGCCCTATCATTGGGCAGCAACTGTAAATATTGTTAAAAAATTAAGTATGGGAGGTTAGATTGTCATGGATCTCATTTCTGTAGTACTTGAACATTCCAGCATTGACTTGTACTGTGACAATTTATTCTCTTCTGCACTAGTTGATTATTTGTCCAATAAAGGATTTAATGTGTTTTCAGTGCGTCCCAATTGCACTAAAAAATGACCAATACGCCATATTGTATCGTTTGATAAACATACCAGAGGTACCTTTGAGTATGAGTACGATGAAATGCAAGACAACGTAATCCTAGTTAGGTGGAACAATGATAATGCTGTAATCATAGCTTCAAATGTGCATGTTTACCCATTGGTCAAAGTTAAGCAATGGGTAAACACAGAGAAAAAAAATTGAAATTGATGGACGGAATTTAAATTATAAATATTGTTGAGAATAGGAATGTACCACGTGGGTGTTGTTGAGAGTGGAGCTTCTTGCTGACACTCTCGGCGAGACCACGTGATCGTTCGTAAAGTAATGTGATTAAAAACAATTTAAAAGACTTCCTGAATGGCACGGCTTCGGGTGTGAGCTTTCTTGATGAGCTCCCTCCTTTTTCTGGAAACTTAAATTTATGTATCTCAGCATAATATTATTATTTGTTGTGTTGTATCGTTTGTACTGTTTGTTTGATGTCCGAAAATAAATCACAAAAAGACATTCTTGGACTCGAGGATTCTTGGATTCGATGAATCTTTTCAAATATAATTATTACATGGGGGTACTGACAGAATAGATCAGAACATTGCAAGTTACTATTGTTCTATTGTGAGTAAGAAATGGTTATGGACTTTTCGTATTTAATTTGGATTAGAGGCTGCTATCCAAAATGTGTAGCAGTTATATCGTCTTTTGTGCATCATCAAACACAAGCCCTTCCATTTTCTCCAATTCCAAAGAGAGCTATGTTTGATCTTTTTCAACAAATATATGCCCCCAGGGGCATTCCTTCTTTAGGTTTGTACGGGCTTCACAACCCCGGGGTACCTGAGTGATATTTCCTCCCTTTCCTTTTCCCTTCTCTCGTACCCTTCTGTTTTTTGCTTTTCCTTCCTCCCTCGTGGTTGCCTCTTCAGAGGTGAGGGCTCCCCTTGAGAAGCTTTTTGGCACTTTGTTGCTTTCAGCTCCTCTTGGGGATTATATCGCCTGCGTGTTTGCCGTGCATGGAGACCTGTGTCTTTGGAAAAGGGGATCCTGGTGATTGAGGGACAACATAATGCCCCAATACATTGCTTTGGATAAACAGTAGGTGTACTTTGGTCCCAGTACATTAATCGGCTGGTGGGTATATCTTGCTAAGACTAAGGACCTGCTCACCAACTAGCTCCTTAGGGCAGTCATAGAGGCGACTTGGGTCTGTATAGTCCCCGGTTAGCACTGGTACAGGAACTTGTACTCCCTTGTTGGACTCCATGGTGGGTTGTGCCACCAGGGACTGAATATTTACTTCTCAAACATGGATAACCCAAAATCAACTTCTCCTTCAGTGGAGCAAATAGCTAGTAAAAATACTAATAACAATATATCGGAGTAAAAATGTTTTATTATGAAAAATAACAAGGGCAATTTAAAAAACATATCAGCTATTTTCCTTCACAAAACTATTGGGAATGGTAGGAGATACAAAAAACATAAAAAAAACCTTGCAGGAGATGTACTCATAGAAGTTACAAATAAAACACAGGCTTCAAACATTTAAAAAATAAAATTTGTCGGTCCAATAGCAGTAACTGTAACACCCCATAAAACTTTAAATTCATCAAGAGGCGTAATTTCTGAATACGATTTATTTCATGATACTGAACAAGACAACTTAGAATCCCTGTCCGATCAATCTATAATTAATGTCAGAAGAATCACTATTTCACGAAATGGTCAAAAAATACCCACCAAACATATTATAATAACTTTCAATACATCGACTATACCAAAACACATAAAAATAGCCTATATGAATTGACCAGTTCGACCTTTCATACCTAACCCAGTTCGTTGTTTTAGATACCAAAGATTGGACCACTCTTTCATGGCTTGCCATGGCAAAGAGACATGCGCAAAATGCTCTAGTACAGAACACAAGACCGATGTCTATACCTCATCGTCCCTTTGCTGTGTGAACTGCAAAAGTGACCATCCAGCTTACACTAAGCCTTGCCCTAATTTTCAAACCGAAAAAGAAATCCAGACAAATTAAAGTCCATCAAAACATTTCATTCCCAGAGGCCCGAAAAATTGTTAATGATCGCCCCAAGAAACCTGGAATATCTTACTCTACAATAGTAAAAAAAAATTTCAAAACTAACGGAGCTCAAACCAATGTAACTAAGTTTAAGCCATCTGACCAGCATAAAACTTCAACGAAACAACCTATAACGTCTTGTTTTTCTTAAGCAGCAGCTACAACCTCATCAAATACAAAAAACATAACCCAACGAAATCAATCAGAAATATCTCTTTAAAAAAAATCATATCATCTGAACAAAATAATATTAAAATAGCAAAAAGTTCTTCTCTAACCTCTCTTCTGACTGTACGTGGATCTAGCATCATTGGGCCAGCCCAACCAACGGGCCAGTTACAGCCTGATGTTTCATCTAGAAACTTAATAACTGATCCTTCTACCAGTGACCTCATAAATCTATACAACACCAAAAGCAATATTTCCTCTGTAGAAGGTGATGGCTTGGAGACTTCGCCACCCAACTCCAAGAAGGATCCTCGGCAAGACAAATCTCATCGTAGGATGAGAAAACACAAGTAGTTTTTCTTTTATACTTTATTTTTATGGCTTCCTTTCTTTCCTGGAACTAATGGGGTTTTGGTCACAAAATTGAAGACATAAAAGACGTCATATAAAACACAAGCCAGCTGCAATCGCACTCCAGGAGACCTATTTAAGAAACAATGATACCACCAACATTTGTCATTTCACTATATTTAGAAAAGATTACGATGATGGCCAAAGAGCATGTGGAGGTGTTGCAATGCTTACCTCTCATGACTTACCAGTCACTCAAATTAACCTTAAAACAAATCTCCAAACTGTTGCTGTAAGACTTCATGTCAGTAATTTAATAACAATATGTAATTTATACCTACCTCCTAAAACCCATATCGCCACTTTTGACTTAAATAATTTAATAGATCAACTTCCGCAACCATTCATCATACTTGGTGACCTAAATGGCCATCATATCCTCTGGCAGTGCAGACATTAATCATAGAGGCTAGCAAATTGAAAAACTTCTAACTGACAATGATTTATGCATTATGAATAACGACCAACCTACTTACTTTCAATCACCTCCTCTTACTTACCATTCAATAGATCTGGCAGTTTGCACTCCTTCAAATTTACCATTTGGACTTTTTCTGTGGATCCTTACCTTTACAATAGCGACCATTATCCTATAAAACTAAAATATTCAGGCCAATACCAACCCAACTCTGTCAGCAATACAAACTATATTTTTGAAACTACCAACTGGCCACTTTTCACTAGCCTTGCAGATATTTCTAACATGGTAGAAATTGGTGACATCGATAAAGTCACTTAAAAAATAACAGACATAATTATAGCAAGTGCTAACACTTCCATTAAAACAGTCATTAATATGCCTAAAAACAAAACAAAAACTTGGTGGAATGAGGAATGTAGCGATGCATATCAGCAACAGAGGAAAGCCTGGAATATATTTAATAGATATTCAACAAGAGAAAACTTTATTATTTATAAAAAACAAAAGCAGCATTTCGAAAAATACAAAGACGTAGTCAGAGGGATTCTGGATTAATTATGTCAATAGTACTAATAGTAAGACCACAAGTAAACAATTATGGAACAGGATTAAAAGAATTTCTGGTGTTTACTCCAATAGACAAATTCTGATTCTAGAATACAGTAACCAAATACTATCAGCACCTAAAGACATAGCAAACACAATTGCTTCATGCCTTTCCGAAATATCCTGTAACCTAGCTAAGCTTAAGAGGAGTGGGATTTGCGTGTCACCTCTGATATCATTCCATTATAATTATGTCTGGTGATCAGCTCTTTGAGATTCTCTAAATCACCTATCTGTTCACTTGAATGCTATCCCATAATGCATTATGGGATATATACTTTGACTGAGGCTACAGTATCCCTATTGATAGAGTCCCTGATTAGCAACCAAAGTTTTCTACTTCAAACTCGATGCATCCAAAGATGCTTATAAGAGCACCTTAAATCTATACAAGCCTTGAATGGCCTCACATTAGCATGGTGTGTAGGTTTGAAGAGTAGGTTACCAGCTTGTGTGTCTACCTTGTCATCTGACTGTTTCAAAATATTAATAACAAGGTATTGTCACTGGGCCATTAAACGCTCTACACCTTACGGTGAGCTGGTCCGGGGATGGTCTAAAATGTATTGTCCTTGTATCTTTCCCCTTGAGATTGATCCGAGACCGTCACCAATAGTTCGTTGAGTTACACTTGTGAACGTAAATTCAACTACTTACCCCTATTGTCACAAATTATGCTGTATGACCTGGTGTATCTTGAATAATCAGAGGTATTTATTTTGTTGACTTTAGGTGGACCTTTACCGGACATTCAAATTTAGAAATTCTGGGAAGGAGTACAATGGCATTCCTATCATATCCTCAAATATGGACACTACTGGAACTTTTGAGATTGCTAAAGTTTTAGCAAAGGTAATGTGTGGTTACTTTAATAGTATAATTTTTGATACAGTTAAAATCTTGTTGCATTTTTAAATGGTTTCCTCGTGTTATTTTTGGTTACCATAAACAGACTAAAATGTTTAAACTTATCACAAAAAGTGTAGTAGCATAACATCTTTGTATTTGTTAACATACAAAACTTCATGTAAGACTTGATTATGTACCATGACTGGAAAGTTTTGACTTTTCATTCTAAATCTTTCAGCATGGCATGTTTACATGTATTCACAAACATTACTCATTGGATCAGTGGACAGCATTTGCTGCAGAAAATCCTGATGTTTTAAAAGTAAGTTAAAATACCACAGGTTTGTCATATGTTATGAATGACTGTATTGTTTAGTATAAGGCTATATCGTACTCTTTTCTAGAATGTTGCTGTCAGCATTGGCACTGCACAAAAGGATTTTGAATGTCTATGTGCCATCATAAAAGCTATTCCTGATATCGAATACATTTGTCTGGATGTAGCTAATGGCTATTCTGAACATTTTGTTGCACTTGTGAAACAAGTTAGAGCTGCCTATCCATCTCATACTATTCTGGTAATTGAAATAGTTTGTGTTTTACAAGATATTAATGGTATGCAAATAACTTATTTAAAAAAAACCCTGTTCAGTTTTCTATTTGTTGATTTTTTTTTAATCACATCAGTTAGGCCATAATATGTTGCACCTAATTCCCTTTCAGTTTCCAAGTTTCAGTTTAAAAAAATTGAACTATTGAATTTTCAGTGATCATGCATAAAATGTCTAACTTGGAGTAGTCAAGGAAAGAATCAACAATATGGATAGGTTGTAAAGTTTCCTTGACTTTATATAATTCTCTAAATTCAAAATTATTTGAGTTCCAAAAATATCAAAAATTTTTCAAAATAAAACTATAAATGTATATTGCAACAGATCTGGTCGAGCTGTGGCTACAGTGAATGCACAGAGGTATACGATAATATCATAAATTATTTATTTATACAAACCTGTACATTTCACCAGATAGTATAGTTAGATGTTATTGATGCTTGACTTTCTGCTCCTAATTTAAACCTAAACTCTTAAAATATATAATAGCATAATTTTCTACCATATTTTTTATGAAAAATACAGATTTTCCCATCTTTCAGGCTGGAAATGTTGTGACAGGTGAGATGGTAGAGGAACTGATTCTCTCTGGTGCTGATGTCATAAAGGTGGGTATTGGTCCTGGCTCTGTGTGCACAACCAGGAAGAAAGCTGGTGTTGGATATCCACAACTTAGTGCTGTTTTGGAGTGTGCTGATGCTGCCCATGGTCTTGGTGGCCATATCATATCTGTAAGTACTTGAAGGTTACCAGCTCCTTCCAGACCAGATTTTTTATGTTGGTTTTTAAGTGTCCTTTTAACTCTTTTTGCTGAAGGACCTTAAAAGTTTTGTAAAACTCTTCATTTATACTTGAATGCTGGACATTTTATTTCACTTATATTCCAAACCCTAGATCAACATTTGTCCAAGGTCAAGTCCTCAACAATCAAGGATTAATGCATGTAAAGTTAAGTAAAAGTTAAATAATACTGAAGAATCCTTTAAAATGTAAAATTATTTAATAAAACGATAACAATTAAAGGAGAAGTTACAAATATTTTAAAATAATACCAAAAAGGGATGTCTATCTGTCATTTATGTCTAATTCAATCCTCCACATTCGTTCTACTTCTGGAATGTTCTTTCACCCCTTTACTGAAAGTCACTTGTGTTCTGCTGGAATGTTCTTGCAACTCAACTCAATGTACCATAAGTTGCCAGTTGCTTGTCGTCGATGAGTAAGTAGTAGGATAAGTCACGAGATTTCACATATATGTCATATAAGTAGCTTGATTAATCCTTGATTGTTTAGCTAAAAATTAATGTTTTTAAAACTGTCTGAGAACCAATCCTAGAATTTTCAAACTGTTAAGAGGTACTCATTTAAGAATGCAATAAATTAGTTCATGCAAATTAGATTTAACCAGAAACTACCTTTCATTCACTTTTTCACTAAATCTTTCTATTTGATCAGTCATTGAATAAATCATTATTTAAACAAATTTTACACTTTTGATCGACATATGATGATATTATAGAGCTGAGCTTCCCAACCTTTATACATATCTGCACACCTCACAAGCATTAATAATTTTACAACACACACTATGAAGGAACATTTTTCTATTAACATGATTCATTTATTCTATTTCATACTATTTCTTCATCATTCTATCTCATACAATTAATAAGATCTTAAAAATATTTTTGCATTATGATACATAAACATTCCAGCTAGATATTCGTTTCAGATGTCTCATGCGGTCATAAGTATGGAATAAACGAAACAAATGGAATTAAACATTTTTAGAACACTTATTTTATAAAATTATGATGTGAAGATACAAAAGTAAAATTGATTATGCACAAGAATTGCAGACTATGTATAAATATGCTAATAATAATAATTTAATGACAATAAACATTTTGGGAGTTGGTACCCTGACACCTTCAAAAAATCGATTTTTATTTTTTGAGTGTTTTTTATACTTCAATTCCAGAGCTTTCCAGTGATGTTTTTATTTTTCTTGTCCTCCTATTAAAAGTTAGTCAAAATCTAATTTAAATAATGTAAACACAGCCCCAGCTGTTGCGACACGCCCACTTGCAGCAGACGAAAACAAAACCTTGACTTCTTGGTTGCTACAAAGCAGGCCTTACATTAGTTTATTTATATTCCTATTTAATTTTAACTGTTGCTAGAATTTCATATTCACTGTAACTATACTTGAATAGTTTGTTTTCAAATAAATCGTACGCGCGATTGTGAATTTATTCGAACTGCAATTCGGCGATTTTGTTGACTTAGTTCCTGTTTTGCACTTGAAATTGATATTTTAAGGAGGCTTTTTTGTTTTATTTTTCAAATAAGACCATGCCTAGGTGTACGAAGATTTTTAAAAAGCGTAAAGGATCGTTTTATCCTAAAGGAATAGTGACCGGCGATCCAACTCATATGACTTCTTCAGAAACGAATGGCGATTCAAAACGAACGACTTCTGCCAGGGAAAACAAAATTCCGGATCTGAATGCAAGTTTTTCTGCACATAGTGGTAATGAACATATTCTGAACTGTATAATGGATATTAATATTCTTGCTCAAGTGTTCAAGGAGTCTGTACAATGCAAGTTCTGTGACAGCGGAATTGAAATGAAAGTCAGGAAAAGCGACTGTGGATTGGCTGTTCAAGTTTTATTGGATTGTTTTGAATGCTCTTATTCAGATGAATTCGATTCATCAGACTTCCATAAAGACTCCCAAATTGCAACTGTTAATACTAGGTTTGTGTATGGTTTGTGTTCCATAGGAAAGGGAGCAGAAGCTGAAAAAATGCTTTGCGGGATTATGAATCTTCCTCCACTGCCTACCAGATTTGCTTCATACAATAGGAGGATTTTGGATGCCACGAAGGATGTTTGCCTAGAAAGCATGACTCAAGCAAGTCAGGAGGCCATAATAGTAAATGAAGGTTGCAACAACATAACAGTAGCAGTGGATGGCACCTGGCAAAAACGTGGCTATATTTCCCTCAATGGTGTGGTGACTGTTATCAGTGTCGATACGGGTAAAGTCTTGGATGTAGAAGTACTTTCAAAACATTACACTTGCAAATATAAAAAGAAGCACAGTGATGACTGCAAGAAAAATTTCTGTGGTTCCAGTGGAATGATGGAAGAAGGAGCTATCAGAATATTTGAGCGCTCTTTGGAAAGGAATGATGCTCGATACGTTACTTACTTAGGAGACGGCGACTCAAAGGCATTTGACGCAGTGAAGAGAAAAGACATATATGGCCATGAGTATCCTATCAATAAGTTAGAATGTATAGGGCACGTCATGAAACCCATGGGCACAAGATTACGCCGCTTGAAGACGGAAATGAAGGGCAAGAAATTATCTGATGGTAAGAATTTAGGCGGAAAAAATCGGTTGACGGATGCTGAGATCGATAAAATACAAACTTACTATGGCTTAGCTATCCGTCGAAACCTTGACTCAGTTCAAAAAATGAAGCAAGCAGTTTGGGCAATTTTCCTACACAAAATGTCCACAGATGAAACTCCGCAACATGGATTTTGCCCTCCTGGCGAGGATTCTTGGTGTGGCTTCAGAAAGACTGAACATTCTGGAGATTTGTACAAACACAAGCACACTCTTCCTGTAGCATTTATTGAAGCATTGCGACCAATTTTCAGGGACCTTTCCCAACCTGACTTATTAAAAAAGTGTCTTCATGGGAAGACACAAAATCCCAACGAAAGTGTCAATAATGTGATATGGTCGTGAATCCCTAAACAGACTTTTCTACACATTGAAACACTTGCTGTTGGTGTATATGATGCCATCAGTGCCTTCAATAATGGGAACATCACCAAACTAAAAGTTTTGGAAAGATTAGGCATACCTAACCTAGTAAATATACCATTACTTCAATGAAAAGCCTAGATCACGAAGCAATTGTTAAGGCTAAATATGCCTTTTGTGAACAAACAAAGGAACAAAGATTAAAAACTAAGTCTGAGGAAGAGGGCACAAGAAAATCCAGAAAAAAACTGGATATGGAGCTGGAATATTTTAGGTAATTAAGTTTTTTTCTTTAAAACACGTTTTTCTCAAAACTACAATTTTTGCTACTCGTGTACCTTTTTCTGAGAAACTACTCAATGTAAACTTCTGTAATTTTTACCACATGTTCTCTATATGTATTTACACACACTGAAGTGAGATTTTGTTGTTTTTCCAAAAATAATCTTTGTTTGGGCCTTTTTCGTTCCAAAAAAGTGAAGAAATTGAAAAAATCGGAAGTGACTTTCATGTACAATTTTAAAAAAAATAAAGTAAATGAATTAAAATTAAAAGCTTACTTCAGTAAAATAACAAGTATCTGTTAAATCTCCAAAAAAAAAAATTCAGACCTCTATATGTTGGGTTTTTCTAATTGAATCTGATACTC